>VWZS01010074.1:357470-379446 GCA_013397075.1 Rhabdornis inornatus | reverse complement strand
CCAGTCAGTCACTCGCTGCCGTGGGGGAGGGGGGGGGCGCCGCCTCCTCGCGCGGCTTCCAGCGGTTCCCCCGCACCGGCCGTGTCCGGCCGCCCGGCGCCCCCGCCGCGTACACACTCACTCTCCAGATAGTCCTCCAGGTACAGCATGGCGGCGGCCGGGCCCGCGCCCAGGGGCTGCTCGAGAGCAGGCGCTCGTCCCTTCCAATATGGCGCCGCCGCCAACAACACCAGCGCCTCGACTCAGCGAAAACAAGATTGGCGGCGGACGGCGCTCGCCCCGGCCGCGCCGCGATTGGCTGCTCGCGCCGCTGACGCACACCGCGGCCCGCGCTCTGCCGCGCGGCCTCACGGGAAGCGTAGTCTGTGCTGGGCGAGTTCGTGGGAGACTGCGCGCCCCGCCAGGCATTGTCATAGCGGCCGGTCAGCGGTCCGAGGCCTCTCCCGCGATCCTGGGAGCATTTCCTCCTCCCAGGTTCCGCGAGACTCTTCTCTGGGAGCGGCTTTCGGTCCTATGGAGCGCCCCTGGCATGACCGCAGCGCCGCAAGTCAGGCGGATGGAAAGGGAAAACTTGCGGTTTCTTGACCAGTCTCGAGGCTTTTGTTTGTCCCTTGTTTTAAATGTTCGCAGCCGGCCGTAGTTAATTAAAAGCGTAAGAAATGGCAAAACTAATTAAATTGTTTCAGTCCGTGACCTCTTACGGCCCAAGGTAAACAAGCTCCTCCGTTCACCACAGGTCACAGGTACGCACAGCCTTAATAGAGGAGAAACCTATGTGAGATTTTGAGTTGCTGTTCAGAGTGCAAAGCCAAAATTGGCTGACGGCACTGATTGCCATACAGCTACAATACTCCCTGCAGTAATTCACTTTTGCGTGTTTGGGGCTGGGGTTTTTCACACAGTTTAATTCCCCGAAACAGTTTTTTCATCACTCTTCTATTGCTGTTGCTGCTATAAGCATGAACTGATGCATTTATCTGGATGTCTTTTTTGCCTGGGGAAAGTTTTGGGGCTTGCATGTGTCAGGTGTAAGTACAGGAGCATAGGAATAGTGATAGCAGATGAGGTTTGTTCTCCACTGTGCTTTTTGTTTCCATGTCTTTATCTGTGCCAGATGTATCCAAGGAAAAAGGAAGTGCGTGCTTAAGCCAAGTATGAGTAAAACTTGCATGGGATGTTTTTGAGAGTCAAGACCAATGGAAAGTGGTACTTTTCTCATGTCTGAAGTTCATGTATTGTGAATAGTTAGTTAAAGATGACTGAATTTTGGGAAGTGAAGCATACATTTTGTGTATAGCCTTTATGAAGAGCAATGGTAATAATGTGTTGGATATACACAGTATAGCAAGCAAGTTGATGGGTTTTAATTCCTTTGTCATTAAAGATGGGGAAGAATGAAAAAAGTCTAAGAATAAACTCTCAAAACCTTTTCAACTTTGTGAAAAGTGCTGTGTCAATGTGGTCATTTTTCATACTTGCTCCATCATCAGCCATGTAGTCTGCACTGCCAAACCAGAAATATCAATTACTCTCATACATAGAAATTAGAACAGATTTTAGATGGTCATTAAGCTCAGTTAGACTTAGTGGAAATAATCTCTCTATTATTGCTCATACAGATCACTTTCCTGTAGAACTTCTGACACACTAGTGTAGGCATAACGGTATTTTTGTTTGAGAAATTGCTTGGCTTCAGTTTCATATGTAAAAGACAAGATTGACCCTTTGTGGGAAGGTAAATGCCTGCACTTACTGACGTGAAAGGATTTGATGCAGCAAGAAAACTTAATCCGTGCAAAAGCATAGCAAAGTAATGCATCCTATATGCATTAAGAGAAAAACTAGGTGAATTTAGGGGAAATCTGAATTGATGGCATCATTTTCTTTTATGCTTGGTTTTAGCTTTAATGATTTTTGAAGAAAAAAAATGTTGTAGATGTGTTTGGGAGCACATTTCATGCAGCTGAAGTCTAAGAACAATACTGTAGACAAAGATAGCACTATTAGAACACAACTGAAATACGGTCATACAGTAAGTCCCTACAGTTTGCCTCATGACCAAAATCCCAGGACAGCACACACATTGTGATATTGTGACTTCTCATCTTTGCAAGCTTGGGGATAGCTAGCAAAATTCTCAGTGACGCCTACTGTGCCAGGGTGTTTTATGTGTCTTGTGGTGCCCTGACCAAGGAGACCGAGGAACGCAGCACTTGGGGCTGTGTCTCAGTCATTTCCATTAGTAATGGCATGTGCCCTGTGTCTGTTAGTGAAACAAGAAAATGAAACTCGGCTATGCCAGCAGAATGAAAAAGTACTAGTGGGGCTGGCTGCTGGCTGCAAGATACAAGTTCCCCCTGTTTATGTGTAGTGGTTTATTGTAATGTGTGAGATTCTTACAGAAATAGAGACCTCAGAAAACTGTTCACTGTAGTGCTTTACAGTAAGGCATGGCAGGGGATTGTGAGGTAAACTACAAATGAAAATACAATTCAGTTTGTTCACTGTCTGCTGAAAGGAAAACAAGAACTTATTTATCTACCTGTAGTCTTCTTTAGTATTTTTTAGACAAATAAAGAAGCTCATAATTGTAATTTCTGCCCATGTTAATTCATGTATAGTCAAATGAGTAGCCACACCAACTTCAGTAGGATTGCTTGTGTAAGTGCTGTTTATCATGACATACCAATGGCACTGAGTTTAAGCTGACATTCAAGAAGTGATAAGCCAACGGACCATAAGAAAGAAACTGTTTTTACAATAGAAAACTTCCTGTTGTTTATAAATGCAAAGAATTAACTCTATTGATTAACTCAACTTTTAGAACAGCCTAATTAGAACAGCTCCTGATAAGGAAACAGGGATTAATGACTGTCTCTTGGAATGCAAATACAGTGAAAAAGAACTAACACCAGCTGTGAACTCAAGGTAAAAAGAAATTCAATTTGTGAATTACAATCAACATTGCTCAAAAAACTCCCTTGCAACTACTGAGCTGCTTTGCACAGAAGTGAAGGGAGGCCACAGGAGCTGCTGTTTTCTCCTGTTTATATGGTGTTATTACTGTTGACGGCATTTCTCAAGCAAATGTTTCACATAAATCATGTTTCAGCACTGTGACGGAGTGATGGCATAAAGGAATATTACAGATGCCCTGTGATCTACCTAAAGCTAATTGCTTGCTTAGGTTTCGTTAGTTTTCAACTGACAGGAAAAAAAAGCTGATTAAAAACATCAGTTTATGTTCTGATGCATGCTTTTCAGATGGGGGTTAAGATTTTCAAATCTCCCTCTCTTATGCGCTTACCCATTCTATATTTCTGTAATGTCCTTTCTCTATTCTAATTTCTTCTATCTCTTCCCATGTGTAGGGCTGTTGACACGTCTAACTCTATCATTTCTGTCTTTGTGTTGCATCTGCTATCTATCTGTTGATACTGCCCTTCCCTTGTTCCTTCCAAATCCGTTCTATCTTCTGAGCTATATGATTGCTGGACCTTTCTGTACCCATTACAGCCCCATTTAGGGCTGTCACAGTTCTGTATTTACTTCAGTACTCTGATTTTTAACTCTTGTCTAATATGGTGTTTCTGTTTTGTCCTTATGTTTTGTTTTTTTGTTTTCAAGGACACATTTCTAATGATACTACTTGAAAAATCAGGAAAGACCTACCTAGCCCATCCCTAGATTGATATTCCAGGTCTCAGCTACTGCAGGCAGGTTCCTGTGCTTTGGTTTCTCACAAGGGATCCTCCCTGCCTGTGGCACACAGAGGTTGCAGATGCACACCTATGTCTTTCTGAGGGCTCTCACACAGGAACTTCAAGACAGAGTGACAGCTAAGTGGCATCCACCAGAGCCTACATAAAATTGCAAGCCTGAGTAGCTCTTAAACTACCAGAAGTGAGCAGTTTGCTTTTCTTTGGCACCTGCTTCTGCTGCACTAGAGCAGTCCTGTGTGGCAGGCCAGAATCCATTCACCACGGTGCACTTCTGCGAGCATGTGTTGTGGATCGCAGCGTTCCCAGCAGTTCTGGCTGTCAGTGTCAGTATCAGGCCTGCTGGTCTCCTCACATGCTTTCAACTAGTTTATTGTAATTCCCCCTCACATCCTGTTTGTTGCCTGCTGTTTTTCTGCTGTTGCAGCTGTTTTTTCCATTCTTTCCAGTCCACCCAGTTTTGCAGTCCAGCTGTCCCTCCCAGCTGCCATGGACTCCACCATCTCCCAAATTCCACCCTTTCTGCTGCTGCAGGGGCATCACCCACAGCCTCACTCTCTGTCTGCAGGAAATAACTATCATTCCTGCTGTACTGCACACCATGGCTATTGGAGGACATTAGTTAAATAACTGAATTGTCTTGAGACTGAGCACTGTGTAAGGATTACAGAGTGATCGTATTTTTTTCTGAGCAATCAACTTTATGTAATGGGAAACTCCATCCAAAGCTGGATCCTAGGAAGAAGCTGCGTCAGAGTTTTAAGTACATAATGTTGCCCTAGTCTAGTGCAGCGCTATGCAGGAACTTCACACTTGCGTGAAACAATCCCTCAAAACAACAAATTTGGCCCAGGAATATTGTGTCTGGATAATCTCTCTTGAGAAATCAGTTTCCTTTTCTGCTTATTACAAACTCTCTTGGATTCTGAGATTCACATTCCTGTTTCTGGAAGAAAATCCATGACCCCAGATAATTAATTTGCTTTAACAGTCAACAGGAAAATGGAACTGCCATTTATCTTTTAGCTTGACTTTGTGTACGCACTCAGGCAATTATATCTCCATCTTTTAGTTAATTTTATCTGCTACAGACTCAGTAAATTTGCTTGCAGATTTCAGTTATTTCCTGAAAATCTGCAGGATATGAGCAACACTGTTTATATATTAATCACTGAAATGTTTTATCCTGACTTCCTAAGGAAATAAAGCTTACATGAGCAATCCATATGTTGTGTGAATACTTTATCTGTTTTTTCACTCTGCCCTGCCTTTATAGAATTGACTAATTTCAGCCTAACTGAAAAAAGAAAAGTTGTTCTTTTAGAGATTGTATACTTATTAGATGCTTGCCTGCTGCTAATAGTTTTGGACTTTTTTTCTCTGTTTCACTGAGGAGAAGATTGCAATATGAATCTTCCATGTATTAGACTCAAGAAAATCTACTCAAAAGCAATGAGTACCCAAACTATAAAAAAATCTTCTGCTGATGAACATAACTTAGGCACAAGGAGCCAACATAAGCAGTTTTGCTGCTCACGGAATGTCCAGGTTTGTTTGCTTGATTTTCTTGCCATCCTGAATATTGGACCATGTGGCAGTAAGTTGGAAAGTGATTATCTTTATGATTCCTTGAACATCTAAAGTAAAATTTGACATTTCAAATGCCTTTAACTATTTATCTGTAATGGAATACATTTTCTGCCTTTCCAGATTTATACATGTAGTTTTTCCATGAGGCCAGGAGATGCTTGTGCCTTGAATTGGTTCATATCTACTAGTTTCCACCAAGAAATGCTATAAATTTCTGGTATGCCATGAGTGGCACAGAAGAATGTGGGATATGACACCATCTATTCCCTGTGCTGCTCAGAAGATGTGTCCTCTGAGAATTGAGGTCTACAGATGGAGCAGGTAAAAAAGCAAAAGATCTGAACAGTCTTGTGCTCAGTGCACAGATCTAGGAGATGACAATGCAGTTGTATTACTCTCCACTCAAATTCATGTTCTTGTAGTTTTTTGTCCCTGGAGCAAATTCACAGAAGTTGCAAGTGGCAGCAGGGGAAGGAAGTAACTGAGAAATTTGTCAAAATAATGACATCATGATTGACTGAAGTAGCATAGCTGACCCAGGAAGGGATGCAGACTTGAAGGGCAGGCGTGAATCTTCACTGTCTCTGGGCTTACACTGTCAGGTATGTGAGGATAACCCAGGGATCACATCTTCATGGTTTCAAGAGATGTGCAGAGACTGAGGCACTCAAGAAACTGGAGTTCAGACTCAGAGGAGTTGCAGGACAGAACAGTCCTTATGACAGAAAGCAAATACCCTAACTTCTTACCAGGGAGAGAAGATGTACTGCAATTTAGCATAAGAATGAGTCTACCTCTTTGGTTTGATAATGTAAGGGAAAACTTGGGGCAAAAAAGAGAGAACAACCTTTTATTCCTTGAAGTTCCTTGAAATTTTATTACTATATGTATTCAAGGTGGTAATAACACTGTGGCTGAGATACTCTCAAAGACACGGGCAAGTGCTCTTTCTGGGGAAGCTAACTTAGATGATAATTATCTTATTAAGATGTATACAATTGATGAAAACACAGACAACTTGGAGAGGACAGAAGTTCCTCTCCAACTGTCCTATTGACTTCTGTTGTCTGATTTCTTTTTAACTTTCACAGGATCTAAATATACCTGTTTTATATATCCTTGGTCAAATTTGCATTAGAATTAGAAGTATAGCTTAGCTTAAAAATAAACTAATCCTATTCCTTACCAGCTTGCATCAGCATGCTTTAAGGTTGTTACAGTTTATTATTTTTGTTCTGAAATGCAAATTCATGGTCCCACATGTGGTGAGCCCTGTCATGTTAGTTCCTACAGAAATAAAGAATAAGAGGTGATGACAGGCTAAGTTAATAGCTAATTTGCTTTTCATCTCATGTACTGGAGGAGTAACCTTACCAAATTTTGAGATGAGTTGTAAATATTTGCAATCAGCATATACCATAATGATGTAACAAATTGCCTCATTTTTGCATATATGCAAAAATCCGTAATGTAAGCATGCACAAGGTTATTTGAAAATGCACTGTGAAAGCAGAAGAGGCAGTAAGTGCCACTGCAGTCCATTATAGAAGGATTGTTCTTGTTTCAAGTTTTCAAACATTTCCATTATTCTGATGTATTTCTTTCCTAAAGAGAAATCTAAGTCTTAAGCCTTAATTATTTTTTTAGTGCATGTGGAGACTTTGCCTCTTTATGTGTCAGTATTGTATTTCAACAAAATATGAAGAGAATTACACAGTCACAGTCACTTTAGACTTCACTGGCACAGTAAGAGTTGCAGTGTACAGCCTACTTTCAGGGTAGCAAGTGACAAGAATACCACAGCTTTTCTAACACAAACAGAAGATCTTACTAACAAAAGAGTTAATTTTGATGAAGAGGTTCTAATGAAGAAATTTTTCACCTCTCATTTTCATGCATGTTGTTACAGAACTGTCTGATCTTTTATTTTTGCCTATGTTATATCTATTATTTTTTTTGTACCCCAGAAGCTATAAGAAATAAGGGCTTTACCAGAAAAGAGAGCTACTTTGCAGGAGGCCACAAGTTGATTTTACAGAAACTCTAACCTAATGTGGCAAGGGAACATATTTTTTAAAGGGAAAAACTCCTTATTGATAATTATCTGTCAATAATTTATAAGGGAAGTACTAAAATCACTGCAATTTTTTATATCAATTTAATTTGAAAACAAAGTTATATTTTTATTCTGCTAATAAAAATCCTATATTCCACTTAGTTACAACCTCAGATCTTCTTGGCTCTTCTATGTGTCTCTGCCCTTAAAGATTAATGCAAAACACTTGGGAATGCAGTTGACTGGGAATTCTTCAATGAAACAGTTTTTTAGCTGAAAAATACTCAGGAGGAACTAACGTGCTTGCGAGAACCTGAGTACTTCAACAGGGCTTTTACTGAAATGCAATACTCTAGAGAGTGAGAGGTGTAATAGGTAATAGCCTTGTAGTCATGAAACTCCTGGGACTTAAGCAACAAACTCACAAGTGTCTTCTGTCTGATTTGTTAGCCCTGAGATTTTTTTCTTCTTGATCTGCCTTGTGTAAGAGAAACCACTATGGAGCTAGTCCAGTATTCTGTGTGGTTGTGATTCTGAGTACTCAGCTTCACAGCTTTGTTGCAGAGAATTTGAACAAAATATACAAATACAGAATGTCAAAATCCATCTCTGGAAAAACCACTATATGGTTGATTTCCTGGTGTCTGGAGCATATTTCTGGGACAGGAAGAAATGGCAGACCTGCAGACTGAATCCAAGCCTTTCACATCCCAGGTAAATTCCTCTTATTGCCAGGCTATTATCTGTGCATTCATTAAATTGCAAGTGTTTAGTGACATTTAATAAAGACAAGGAACATTTAAGAAACCTTAAAAAGTTTTAAAGGATAAAAAGGCCCCATTTACTAGTCTAACCTGATATTGAATATCTTTCATTGATAGGGAACTGGTTTAATTTTAAAAATCTTACAAATCATTAAAAACTCAGTTCAGTTTGACTGTGATTATATTCTGATACAATTAACATTAAGAATGACTTTTGTTAGCAGTGAAATCTGGTCCTCCATGACTGGCAGTGTTATCTACACAGAAAGGGGGACTCTTTCTTGAAAAAATTGACAGAAAGTGTGAAGAACTTCATATATCTTTCAAGATAATGTTTTACAAATTTTTGAGAAAAATCCAGTGGCTCCTAGATTATGTATCTAAGGTATTATTTTAAAACTATCAGGTCACATGTTGTTGTAATTCAATAACAACTGCTTCTAACATAGTAAGAGAGAAATGTTTGATCAAGATAGGAATAGGTCTTAATTTTTTTTTATTGTGTGTGTCAACTTTTCTTTGCTGCAACTATGTCTGGCCTGTTTTCCCGTTTTGAGGCTAAATGCAAATTCAGATTATAAATGATTACTTCTAAAGAATACTTACTGGATAAAGAAAAGCGTAAAACAGTATGTCTTAGCAGTTATTTTCTTTTGTAAACAGGATCAACACAAACAGTGCTGCTAGATGATGATGATTAATGATTCAAAACACTATAGATCTGCATTATGTAATGCATCTCATATCCTCGAAATGAGGATTGTAATTTGTCATTGTTGTCTAGAGCTAAAATTACAACAGGTAATTTGCAAGAATAGATTGTAGTGTTTTATAATTGCTTTTTTAAATTCATGTGGTCTTATATTTGAATAAATATTAGATCTCAGAGCAATGCATTAATTTTCTGTGTAGTGACATGAAATGGCTGGATAATCAATTATACCTTTTTTTTTTTTTAGCTAAAATGACCTTTATCATATTTCTCATATGGTGTGGTACCCTATAAGTAGTACCAGAATACAAGCACACCCCTCCCACCAAGAAATACTCATTTTCTACTTTTATTTCCTTATCTCTACTCAACCATGTGACTGGAAGAGTTCACAGCTAACCCTTCAAGTTAGAGCACATTCTGACTGCTCATGGGAATTACTTTTTGGTCTCTTGTCAAGTGCCCTTACAGGGGGCTGTTTTCTCATGGGCCCTCCCTGGCCCCTCCTTGCCACTGCTGCGTGCCCCTCTTTCGAACAATGGCCTTGGCTCATACCAGATATATGGTTTATTGTAGGCTGTAGAGTTTATTAAAACATGCATGATAATTCATACTCAAAGAATTTCTCTCTCTGAACCTCTCTGTACTCAATTACAGAATTGCAAAAAAAATTATGTAAGAGATGCCAGATAGAAAAAACTGATTCGTGGCAGTTTGTTTGGGGTTTTGTTGCTGTTGTTGTGTTGTAATGCACTAAGAATCCAACATTTTGTGTTGTGATACAGTCAAATGTGCTTTAATTGTCTGAATGAGAAATTCCATTAAATCACTGACTTGTGGTTCTGGAATTGCTCAGTGACCTCAACTGCTGGAGGACAGCTGTAGCCTGTCTTCTTTCTTTTCTGATCCTGGCTCATAATGTATCTTGCTAGCTTGGACAACAGAGGCAAGTTCCTTGTGGTCCACTTTGTTGAACTTGACTGAGGAATGTCTGCCCCTGGAAAGAAAAATTCTTGGTTTCCAACAGAGAACTAGAAGTTTCTGTGCCAAATGGGACAGTGTTTGGAACAAGCTAGAACAGGATGGAAAGATTAAATTATCACGCTAGAACTGAAAGTTATTATATAGATACCTAAAACTGAAATACAGGTATTTGTCTACTGTCAATGTTCTCCCTTTTCTATTTTCAATCAGTGTTAACTGCATAAAACTAATGTATAGTCATTCCGTGGTATTTTCTTTCAAAAAAACAGGCACATTTTCTTAAATAGGCAGCAAGCAATACGGTCACATCAAACTGTTTAAAAGAAGAGAAGTGCAGCTCACATCAGTCTTCAAAGACTTTACAGGGTCTTGCAAAAATTCATAGTAGCCAGAGCTAAATGCCTTTGTATGTAGTATCACATACAATTAAAATACAGTCTGGAGATACTTTGTGTCTGCTCCCTGTCTCAAAGATGTGAGAACTTATTTGCTATTAAGAATAAATATATTTTATGGTTTTTAATTAAGAACCAGCATATATGAATCAAGGACAACTTGTCATCTGATGATGAGATCAGCTTTAATCAATCACTCAGAACTGAATTTTAATCACCCCCTTCCAAACACACATCCACTCCATATATGTATATATGTGTGTGTGTGAATGTACACGTATATATACATGTGCTGTTTTGGCAATGGTACTCAGCCCTTGTTCATGGTACTATTTTTCATTATCTATCCCTGCATAATTCATTTCAGTTGCCAACAATATAGATGTATAGATTCAGAAATTCAAAGAGATAGGAAAAGTGCATATTTTCAGTGAAGACATCTGTGTGGTTCTATACAAAATTTTAATATAACTGAGTTGAAAAAGAGCAAAGAGAACATCATAAAGGTAAGGTATAGAATTTAATGGAATGTTATAACTTTATTGTATTTTATTAATTTATCTTAGAGATAACATGAGGAAGTAATAGACACATTATATAATCTTGTGATATAATGTGAAAAAAAAAAAGACACTCATATAAGTGTGTTATAAATTCTGTTAGTTTTAAAGTAATCTCTGTAGAACCCTGCTAACCTCCTCAGCTCTGGTGAGTTCTGAGAGACTTTCTGTAGAGACTCTCCTTTAGTCTGTTCACAGGAAGGCTGAAGGCATGGATACAGACACATGCCTTATTGAGTTAATTACTAGTAGCTATCATTTACTGCCTTACTACAGCAGTGACAAAATAGTAACAGAGAGCAGAACTCCCATATTGGGTGATATACACCACCTGTCCCTTTAACCCACTGCTCTCCTTTCTCATAAAACCTTTTTTTTCCATCTTTAAATATAACATGTTTTTCCCTTATGAATAATAGTCTGCTTACGATGTCACATCTTAAATACCCAGGGAATTATGGAAAATTCTGTTGTTATAATAGAAATAAAATACTTCACATTGATAAAAGGCACACAGAAGTTTGTCTTTCATGTAAGTTAGTATTTGTGCAACTTTAAGAAATCATCTGTGCATGATCACATTCAATTTTTCCATATTTTCCAAGTATTTTACAGCATGTAGTGAACATGAAGTGTAACAGATCTGTGGATTGAAGGATGATAAGCTTCACTTGCACAACTTTTCAATCATTCCCATCCTGTTTTAGTAATAAAACACTGTTGTTCCTATCACTGTATAGAAAAAAGTAAAGTAAGAAAGCATGTATGTACTTTTTCTACATATCTTCATAAGATAGTGTGAGGCAAATCTCTCCCAGTGGAGACTTTACTACTTAAGACTCTGCATAAATAATGGTGGACCATAAAAGGTCCATTACTGGTGCCACACTATTTTATGGAAGAAAGTTATAGTAGAAAATGGCTAGTTTGAGAGGGGACCCACGGTGGCACAGAACCTGTTCTGTTACTAGGTGAGCATGGCCAGTGCTCTGTCACTTTGAGACTGCTATCAAAGAATGCTTCCTTCACTGGATATAAATTTCATCATATGAAAGAGCTTTCATTTAATTATTTTTATTACAAAATTTTCATGAAAAAAAAAAGAAAATGTACAAGATATAGTACTGTTCATAAAGAACATAAACGTTGCTAACAATTCAGATTATTACTTTCATAAAATTGTATTACTCAAGTTTAGTGACCAGCTAACAGAACTAACAAATTCTTAAACCTTCATGCTCTCAGGTTTAGAAAAGAATAACAAACAATGGTGAGAAAGTGTCAAAGTTTAAGAGTAGAACATGTGGCTGGTAATATATAGGTTATATTTAAGACTGACAACAGCATGAAAAAACAACAACACAACTGTAAATAATCAGATACACATTTAAACTGGATCATGTCAAACATAACTCCCATTTCTGTTGTTCAGCCACCTAAATTTTTATCTTATTATTTGGACAGCGGGGAAGGTTTCTTTTTTCCTGAGTAGCTAAGTAATGTAAGTTCTTAACACCTTATATATAATGGTTTGAAAAAATCCTGCTCAGCTCCAGCTGCAACTTAACTATCTCATGGCTTGGGAGAAGGAAGGCACCAATGTGGACTGAAAATGGGCAGATATAGAAAGAGAGGAATTTTTAGGAGGTGATTTCTATGACATCAGGTGGTAGAAGCAAAGTTTTACTGAGGAGTGCTTACTGGAAAATTAAAGCATTATCTGACCTTCTGAAAAAATTAAGACAGAGTACATAAGAACTGTCAATATGAGAAATAAAAGAAGAACGGAGAAGCTTACAGTGAGGATCCCTAAGTTGCTGTAAGATTTGTCTTGCAGAATTCAGTATACAGAAAATGAAAGGAAATTGTTGATGATATCATTGGGGGAAGAATAAAAATACATTTATAGGTACAAAAGAGAAGAGGGGAAACATGGCACAGCATAACACAAGTAGACATGAAAGAATGAAAGAGAGTACTAAAAAGTCATGGTCACTCATGAAAGGCCAACATAAAGGCAGTAAACATGTTGGAAACAGTGGTGGCTGGTCAAAAATAGTTTGGATGGTCATCTCCTAGACTGATCAGTATTTTAGTGAAGAGAAAATCAAACTGAATGGTTATTTTTGCAAGAAATGCAATTACTAGCTTTAACATGTTTTTTCAGATTTTTTTTTTTCTGAAGTGATTGCTCCCTTCATCAATAAACAATTAAAATGTATTATTCTACTGTTGAAATTTTGCTATCACTTCCCTTTACCTCTAGTCATCTCAAAATTTGTTGCCAGTGAAGCTTTTCCCTCTCAAGAAAATGTTCTGTGCTTATCCTGCTTGCTAGTAGTCAAACATAACATCTGGCATTGTATTTTGACACAGGTGTGGACTCATTAGTTTATAGAGCCATATAAAAAAAAACTTCATTGTCCTGTAGTTAGTTACTATTTAGGAAATGGATGTTATAGGCAATAGAGGATGTTTTTTGAAAACAGAGTTGAACATTCTGCAATGGAAATTGCCATCCTAAGTTCCAGAAGCTGGAAAGTGTATTCTTGGTGCTCAGTGCAAGGCTGTAGTCAGCGCTAATCATTGTAGCACCAGTACAAAGAAGGTGTTGTTATGATGAGACACAGATGAAGTTCTTTTTGCTTATCTTCCAAATCCTGTAATGCTTTATAAATCCAAGATGTCCCTGAAAGGTCTACTACTATTTTAATCAGTTTTGTGTCTAAAATACTGCTGCATGTAAAATTTGTTCTGCTTCTGTTTTTAATGTCTTACTGGGTTGAATTAAATATTTTTCAATAATTAGGAAGCATGAATACCAGTCTAGGTATTCGGCTGCTGAGAAACCTGAAAATTAATTCTAACTTGGAAAACAGATTGACTTCTTTTTCATTCATTAAAAAAAAAAAGAAGGAAAACACAGGCTAAAAAGATTACCTGGGGCAGGTCTCATTTGCAAAAATAGCAGCAATATAAACATGTATTACATAAAAGCCAAAGTAATTAATATCTGTACAGCAAAGTGCATAAAGAAGTAGTTAATACACAGTGAGAACTATAGCTATTAAACTAGCCTATTAATCTGTAAAGAAAATTTTGTGATCAGTTAGCAATATTTCAGTCTCGAATAAGACATTTTATGGGAGTCTAATTAGATTTGTCTTTCAGCTCTGGGAATACCACTGTGTGCACTTTTTCTACTGTTTTATAGGCCATAACAAGTTGTTCCCAGAACAGTTAATAGACAAATCGCATTTTCATTATTCACTGGAGCCTTGAGTACATTTAGGACACGTCCTGCAGAGCTGTTCATTGTAGTGGTTCAAGGACACCTAGTGCTGTGGAACAAATGCTTTATTTACAAATACCGATTTGATGAGTTTCTGAAGCACAGTAAGATATCCTTTGATCCTGAAAGAGCTGATGTGTACTAGTGTAGTGCAAATAGAGAAGACAATTCAAATTAAAACATGTCGTAGCTATCAAAAGCATCACGGTGATGTAGTAGTGAAATAAGTGTTCTTTGATAAGCAATTCCCTAGGGCTGTAATGCCATTTTAACATCTTCCATGGAAAATCATGGATAAATGACAGCAAGTAAGTGTCCAAGTCACTGATATGTTAGCTCAGAGCGGACAATTCTCTTTAATAATGGCATTTTGGTGTTGCACAAAATTGAGCTTTAAGGTATTTGGCTCTTTAACTGTATTTTTCAGAGTTGCCTACAAAGTTGATTTACATTCATTCTAGCATTGCTAGGATGTTATACTAAAGCTGTACAGCAGTTCTGTACCCCTGTTTGTGCCCAGTATATCTTAAGTGGTAGATGACATAGCTGTGTTCAACCATGTCAGTGCCAAAGGGTGGTGGCACAAGAACTGAGTGGCAGGCCAGTTCTGCATGCTTATGTCTGCATTGCAAATCCAGCGCCATTCCTCAGTCCCTTAGCAGGGTGTCGTCCATGGGAGTAACGTATCAACATTTCAATAACACATTGTTTACATAACAAGCAGCCAATTGATCCTTGAAAAATGGGCTACATTTAGGGAAGGTAATATAAAGAGACTCTTTGTGGTAGAATTTTAACCAAAAAATGCCATACATTCTCAGCTGCATACTTAAAATTCAAAATACTTGAGAATTACAAGTACTTGAGAATATAATGAGGTTTTGTGTTCAGATGAAGCTGTACAATATTTCTGCTGTATGTATTTATGAAGTAATGCTGGTTGTCTTGCAGCAAGGGTGTAGAGGCTTCATGGAAAAATCAGAGCCTATGCAGAACACTACTTAAAAAGCGCTAGCACAGAGATGGCTCAGATTTAGGGCTCAAGCAACCTACTTCAGATAACTTGCACGAAGTAGAAGAAAATATCAAAGAAGTCAGAGTCATCCACTCTCCGATTTCCAAAAGGAGAAGATCCCGAAAGATCGTTTCAGATTCCAACTGAAATGAAAGCTAGTCACTTGCTGATTCTCGTGATACTAGCTTAATAACTCATGCATACAGTGCTTCAAATTGCAGAAATGTAAGACTGATTACAATGTGAAAGAAAAATATGGTAGTAACCCTGGTCTCACTCATCATTCTGTGGAGGAAAACAGTTTTTGCTTAGATAAATACCTAAATATGTTCACTTCTTCCACATATAAGTTCAAAGCAATTAAAACCTGCCATTTGACAATTTAAGGTACTCCGTAAAAAAAAATATGAATGGGTAGGCATCCCTCTCATAAAGACTTGCCATGCCTTTTATAATTTTTTTGTTTACATAAGCATCTTGGCAGGCATATACGTTTTTTCCTATAGAGATCCAGTTATCACACATCAGAATTAAAAAGCCATGGTACAATCTGTGTCTTCTGATTTGGGGAATAAAAAACTTCATTAGAATAAAATTGTAGCCAGACAACTTACTTTTCTTTCCTTCTATGAAGGACGTCAATTTAAAGCATTTTTGTTTCATACTTCCTGCCAGACTTTGTAATAATAGCAAAGTAATATATAGTTCGTCATACAAGATGTCTTCTTGTTTTCTTTTTCAAGCCTCAATATCCCTCTATCATTCTCCGGATTTTTATATTCTCTTTTGTCTTACCTATTCTTAATGTCTGTTAATTTCTACTTATTTCTGTTATTTTACTGTCCTGCTTTCACCTGCATCTCACTCAAGCCTCCAATGACAGTTTCAGCAGCAGTTTTCTTGGGAACTGTGAGCTAGCCAGGGGGGCTTTCAGATCAAGGCGAAGGAAACACCATTTGTCTTAAGGCATCTCAGGTAGTGTTGCTTCAGGCTTTTCCATCAGAAGACTTTGATCTAAGTGATTTGTGGTTTCAGCCAGGACAGGGTTAAATTTTTGTGCTAGATGGGAAGGTGTGTGGCCGGATCCTACTGTTATTCCATACCACCCCAAGTCATTGCCAGCGGCGGGGGAAAGGGACTCTTGCTTCCCAGGAGAAGGGGGTTCCTTTCTCCAGGTGGAGAAATCATGGCAGATGGGCGGAATGGTTCAGTATTCGTTTATTGTTTGGGATTTCTCTGTGTGTGTTCGTTTCTTTGTCTTATACCTTTTGTTATTAATATTGTTGCTGTTACTGTTCATTTTCTTATCTCATTGCTGTTTGCAGTAAATTGTTGTTATCTCAACCTATGATCTTTGTCTTTTGGATCTGCCATTGGAGGGAGGGGAGCAGTGTATGATCTTTTTAGGGGGAGGTACTAAACCGGAGAATAACTTTCCTAAACCATGACAGTGATCCAGAAACATCCTCACCTCAGACATTTTTTAATATGTATCCTGGGTAACAATATCAATGCAGAGAAGAATCTGGATAATATACTGAAACAAAAAAGGAAAAACAGATTTAGCAGTAGAGGACATGTAGAATAGGAGAAGGAAAAAAGTAGAGATTAAAAGAAGGTCAAGGAGAAGAAGGAAGAAGGGGAAGACTTACCCCTTCCTTGTGAGGCTGCAAGAAAACTGATAATTACTTAAGTAACACCAGATTTGATTTCATCACAACTAGAAAGTTCTCTGCTAATTCTTAATCAGACTTGAGCTCTGAATCCTGTTAGCTCTGAATCCCAGTGTAGTTAGATGGAACAATGAGGTGTAAAAGGTGACCGAAAGGCAGCTATGTGCAGAGCAGCATATTCACCTTAGCTGGCAAGAGACTTTATAAAAGCATATTTCATATGTACCTTCCCAAAGAAAAACTGCCCTAAGAGATAATTTATCGAACACTGAAAAATAAGGAAGTGTCAGAGTTAAAGATGTTGGTGAATCTTTATTCCCTTATTAAATTAAGACACCAGCTTTAGTTATACACTTGTACACGTTTTTCTCCTTAACTCCTGCTTCATTATGTGCAAAAAATGAGCTATTTAGTATATTATTTTAGCCTCATTCAGCATGAGATCTATATACTTTCCCCTACTAAGTGTTTTAGCTGTTAGGACAGCCATACATTTCCTGCAGGCTTGTTTTGTGACTCTCATAGCACACGTGTTTCACAGACATTCCTCCCCATTTCTCTGAAAGAACAGAGTTTTATCATCTCTTCCCTACAGCTGGGAAATTCAAGCTGTACAACACAATCTGAGAGTTCAAGCTAGTCCATCTGAGTAGTTCACAATGAGTTACATTTCATATTTTTAAAGGGCAGTTCCCAGTAGCTTCAGATATAGTTGTGAATGTTTAGCATTTCTCTGAATCAGCCTGTGAGATCTCAAGCTGGACAATGAAGAGAGAACAAAACAACCACCTGGGAAAAACGTGATTAAAGAAAGTTGCCACACAGGAACTTTGCAGTGGAGACTGACTACAGTTCTCCAAAGCGGCTACTCTTTAGTGATGGGATCTCCTTTGTATTTCCCCACAGCACCAGGGCTCTATGATAAGAAGTGTCAGCAACCTTGATAACTAGCTGTGCTGTTGACACATCACAGATAATAAAATGTGCTCTTTGCTCATGTAAAATCCTCTGTTGTGCCTGAAAAGGAAGTGTGGACTATAATCCACAAGACTCTGAAGATCACTGGTAAGAAACTGAAACTTAGGAGACTTCAGAGGTGGGCCTATGCAAAACTCATGAAGTTCAACAAGGCCAAATGCAAGGTCCTGTGCCTGATCGGGGAAATCACAAGCATAAACAGAGGCTGAGAAGAGAATGAATTGAGAATAGCCCTGAGAAGAAGGACTTGGGGTGCTGGTGGACAAGAAGCTCAACATTATCTGGCAGTGTACACTCGCAGCTGAGAAAGCCAAATATATCCTGGGTGGCATCAAAAGGAGTGTGGGCAGCAGGTTGAGGAAGGGAGGGGATTCTGCCCCTCTACTATGCTCTGGTGAGACCTCATTCATAGTATCACATACAGACCTGGGGTCCCCAACATAAGGACACGTGTTTGCCTTGTCACTGCTGCTGCTGTCCTCTATTTAAGCAAGAAGGAGGACATAGCTGTGACCATGAGGAGATTCTAGGATACTGATGGCCAGGACAGGAGAAAGAAAGGAAATAGGCAGAAACACCGGTTTAGAGACTAACCTAGGTTTGAAGGGACCAGCTGTGTGGTCAGGCCATGTTGCTCAGGGATTTATTCATCTAGATCCCAGAAAAAAAAACCTGCTGAGGTGTTAATTCAGAGAGCCTAGGAAAGTTGCTGAGCTAGAAAGCAGGGAAGACCATTTTCAAGAACCCATTAAACCAAAGTGTTTTCAAGACTATGGTTTTAATTACTTAATCTTGTTCATCTGTATTTTATTAATTTCAGGTGCTGCCTTGTTCTAGACTGTTGTTTACATGTTCAAGTAAAACCAAGCTCTAGAGAGAGGAAAAAGTTGGTGCCTTTTGATGTCTTTGCTACAAAAGAAAGGGAACTTACACCTCATGGTAGCAATGCTGGGTTCTGTTACAAACATGCATTTACATGACATGAGTATTCCTGAGCCAACTAGAACACCTTCCATTCCAAAGATGTTTGTGTATCTGATAATTTTGTTCCTAAACAAACCTCCATCCTGCCCTTGACATTAACCTGTCATTAGAGAGGGATATTCATTGGGCAGACAGTCATAACCAGTGCTGATAACCAGACAAGAACCAAGTTTAAAAGCCAGGCAAACCAGATGCCAGAGAAGTTAAGAAAGGTACCAAGCAAAGAGCTGGAGAAGAGAAACATAGAGATAAGAGTTCTAGCGAACACAGCTCAATGAACAAAGGAAAGTAAATTAAGTAAGTCTGAATCTAGGCTAAAGAGCAGACAGATCTGGAGCAAAGCTGAAAAAGAGCTGAGCTAAGTTAAGCACATAGGACCAAAGTACAGAATACCATTATAATCAAGTAAAAGACTGAGAAAGCAAGACCAAGTGATGAGATGCCTACCTGAGACACTGACAAGTCACCAGCTAGCTTCAGAAATCCATCCTGAGGTCAGTGTTGGCACAGTTAATCACACAAATTACTCATTGCAGACAGAGGTCAGTTATAGAACTTGTCTGCCCAGGCTATACTTGGCAGGTACTTGGAATTAAAAAGCTGTTTGTAAAAAGGAATGACTTAAGTATCCTTGAAACTTTACAAATACCATGGAAATTAAAGGTATCACAGAATTTTCACATCTAACAGACAATGTGGCAGGAAAAAAATATTAAATCATTAAGAACTGCCATGGTGCCACTAAAGACATTTCTAGCTTTTACTAAAATCTTGGAAATAAACCTGTACATGAAAAATTTGTTAATTGGAGTAGACCGAGTATATATATATATCACAGAATTAAAATGACTATGTGCCAAAGCACATCCATGTGTATGTCCCTCCGTTCACTGCTCATGTGAGTAAATTTAAATGTTATAGTGGCACATAAAAGGTCATTATTTAACTAATCACTTTTTCAGTGATGAAGTTTCCAGCCAAATATTAACAGGTGTTATCAGCTATAAATTTGCATGCATGCCTAATGCTATTCCACTTGATCACATAGTTTAAATTAAAGACACTTTCAGCCATGTGCTGGATGTGTGTCTTTAATATCCACTGCTCTTTTATTCAGGTTTCCTGATGAGGGAGAGATTACAAAACCATACTGTTGTATTCATGCACACTAAATGTCTGTAAAACCACACTTTTAATTGCTTTTGAACCCACTGGCTAATTTGAAGCACATTTGACAAAGAGGAGCTAACTTGCAGATATTAAGTTTCCATACATCAAATTGAAATAGGCAGATATGCAGAGGAAAGAGATTATTTGAGTTAATTGAATTTCCATCCCCCTCTTCTGTCATTGATGGAAAGACTGTGCCATGAACATTCTATTTAAGTCTAGAGAATTCATATTACAAAGCTATTGTGGATGCCCTGTGACAGAAAAGAAAGCTTCTCAGATTGTAGTCTATTAGGCATCAGAGAATCCAAGCAAAAAATATCAATCCACAAGGCTTTCCATGTTCATAAGTCTCTGTGCATTAAATAAGCATTACTTGCTAACAGCAAACACATATTTCAAAAACTTAGAAAGAGCTTCACCATTACACTTCTGT
Organism: Rhabdornis inornatus; assembly: GCA_013397075.1. NCBI lineage: Eukaryota > Metazoa > Chordata > Aves > Passeriformes > Rhabdornithidae > Rhabdornis > Rhabdornis inornatus. The sequence goes on along the minus strand of VWZS01010074.1, from coordinate 359,118 downwards.
TTGTAAAAAATACTCTCTTGTCTTGCCCTAAATAAACAGGTTACTCTTTAGAATGTATGGGAACTGCCTGTGTATTTCTTTCCCAGTGCTGACATCATGGAAATATCTCAAAGTTTGACAGCCTGGTAAGAAAGCAGTATTCCAAAGAGACCTTGCTCTTGCCCTTCTAGAGTTTAGCAGACGTTCATAAATAGGACCTGTTTTCTTTAGATTTTGAGAAAAATCTCTTCTGGACAGCTAATAGTTTATCTAACAACAAAATGACAGAGAAATTGTTTAATCAACTAAGGGACCCTCTTTATATTTGCGATGAAGTTGTTGCAGCAGAATAAAAGAAAAATTAGTCTGAGAGTATCTTATGACCAAAGACCTCAAGGAATGAAAACTTAGAGACATGAAATCTTGAAGTGCCATTTTTAGCAGGATTTTTAACATGTAAGATGTCTTAAAGAGACTGGATTTCTTTTTCTTTAATTTTCTTATCACACTTTAGGAATAGTTTTACACTAAGCCAAAAAATATCTGAAACGAGTAAGAGGACTTCTTGTATGCTATTTTAGGCATGTTTAAAGAAAAGACATGGAGTGTAAGATAACTGAATATTTTTGCAGTGCATTTTTTATAAAATTTTGCTCAAGCAATTTGCTGTCTTTTCAGGAACAATCAATAACACAAACACAACCTCAGTTATTTTTATGTTGGTTTAGATCAGGTTGGATTGATCTTAGCCAAGGCTGGAGCTCAGTTGAAAATTGACACTGTTTTTGTAAACTGGCGTAGGTTCACTGAAAATACCATACCTGTTCCAGATCTGACTGTGTTCACATGAAGTCTGTAGTAATAAAAAGAATGAATGGTATGTAAACAGCAGAATGAATGTACAATGTCACCTTTTAACAGTATCTGTTGTAGCTCAATTTGCTTTATTTAGGTATGGAATTATCAACATTCACTGAATATTTTAAATGTGCATACTACACTTCCCAGATAGGCTCATGATTTCACAGAGGATCAAAATAGCAGTTAAAGCTTAGCAAATTTCAAGAAGGAAAAATCTTCACACACCACATTTCTGCAATATTCTTAACTATTTTCAACTTTATTGTAATTTTCACTTCTATAAATTTGTCATAAAATCCCTGTTGCATGGGATTTTATGTCCTTCCATGTCCATTTAACTTTCTTTTTAAGGAGGAGCAAATACACCTGCAGAGTCTGTCTGCCCCAGTTCACCACGAATGGCATGAAACTTGCACTCCAGTGAAATTAAAACAGAATTGAGATTCCACCAGCAGCTTCAGTGATAAGCATTTGAATAGCTGGACTTAGTGTGTTTTTTTCCAAGATATTTTTTCTTCAGGGAACAGATTTTTCTTTGGCCTTACAAGAGCTAGATTTTATCCATTACATTCTTTTTCCTCTTTCTCAGCTTTAACTAGTAGTTGTTAAAACAATCTTTATATATCATGAACTCAAGAGTATTTTCCGGTTCTAGTTAAGAAATAGTTTTCAGTATATTTTCTTCCAATTTTTGTGATGGTAGCACTGCAACACCTTTATATGTATTAATGGAATTTGTTACTAATCTGCATGTAACTTTGAGTTTTAAACTAGAATTGTTAGTTTTGAAATATGTATATATATATAA
>VWZS01010074.1:342221-357440 GCA_013397075.1 Rhabdornis inornatus | reverse complement strand
ATGTATATATATATATATATATATACACACACACATTGTAACAATACAGATATCAGTAAAAATTAAATAGAGTAGGTTTAGACTGGATATTGGGGAAAAAATTTATTACTGTGAGGGTGGTGAAGCACTGGAACAGGTTGCCCAGAGAAGCTGTGGATGTCCCATCCCTGGACGTGTTCAAGGCAGGGCTGGATGGAGCTCTCAAGAACCTGGTGAAAGGTGTTCACTGCAGAGGGGCAGAACACCTTTCAGAAGGTGTTGGAACTAGCTGAGCTGCAAAGTCTCAACTCATCCTGTGACTCTACAGAATTCCTACCCTGAGCACCAGATGCACACACACTAATGGATTTCAGAGGAAGGATGACTTTTTCAGCTCAGTTGTGTCATTTGTAAGTTCCACGGACATTATAGGGCAAGTCAACGATTTTTCCTAAATAATAACTACAGATTTCAACAATTTCTGGAATAATATCTCTCCAATAGGGTTGTTTTTCTGAATCTGCTGTTTAGCAGTGGACTGCTGAACACTGCTGGGAGTGGGCGCTGGGCTGTTAATGACCAGATTCAGGTTTGATGCTGGCAGAAGTTAATTTCCGGCGCAGATGCTGGAACCTTGTGAGATACCTGTGAAACATTGCAAACTTGTTTCATGTGGAATTTCCCACCTTGGCCCAACGTGTCACAAGAGAGGGGGTTTCGTGTCATTCAGCTCCAGTCAGTCCATTGCTTAATATCGCCCCTGAAGCAAAATAAGCCACCAGCTCCGAAGCCCCGCCACAACGAGGGTACCGGGCACGACCATATGATCCCTGGACGTGTTCCCCTGCCGAGGGCACACAGCCCTGCCCAGGGTACAGTCCTGCCCGGGAACCGAGGGCACACAGCTCTGCCGAGGGCCGCCCCCTCCCGGATCGCGCTAGCGGCGGCGCATGCGCGGGGTGCGGGTGCCGCGGGCTGGAGGAGCGCTGCGGGCGGGGCAGAGGGGCCGGGGCAGCCGCGGGGCCGGGCCGGGCCGGACCTTCCCCGGGACCGGGCCTTCCCCTGCGCCCGCCGCAGGGCATGGGCGCCCCGGCCCCATGAGTCCTCGCCGGACTAAGTGAGTGCGGGAAGCGTCCGGGCGGTAAGTGGCCGCTGTCCCACGGCCGGCCGCCCTCCCTCCCCAGGGCAGAGCGTCTATCCTGAGCTGAGAGGGAGCTGGAGTCTCTGGCCCGTGCCTCTGCTGCCTTTAGCTCAGCTCCGCTGTGCCGCTGAGGTAGCCCGCGGCTTCTCCCTGCCCGCGGATTTATTATTTTTACGAGAACAGCTCTCCCCTCGCTGTCTCCGGGTGGGGCTGGAGAGGAAGCGAGGCTGCCGGGGATCTCCGCTGGGTGCGGCCGGTCCGGGCTCGGCGCGGCTCCGCCGCCGCCACCTGCGCGGTGGTCCTTCTGTAAGGCGGACTCGCCCACCACTCTTCCCCTGCAGGGCGCCGGCGGCCCGGCCTCGGCGGGGAGGATGTGGTGAGAGGATGGGGCTGTGTCCCGCGAGGGCTCGCCATGGCCAGGGAGGACTCGGTGAAGTGCCTGCGCTGCCTGCTCTACGCCCTGAATCTGCTCTTCTGGGTGAGTGCAGCGACGTGGGGCGGGCAGGTGCCGGCCCGGAGGCGCGGGGCGGGCACTGCCGCGGGCTGTCCGCGCTGGGCCAGGGATTGGAGGTGCCGCCCTGGTGCCCTTGGCCCCATACCAGGCAACTCCCGCAAGGGAGTATGTGTTACTGGGAGGAAAAATGCCTTTGGAAAGTATTGGGAAGTAAAATTGAATTAGGCGTGGTCGTGGGAGTTTGTGTACCTGTAATACGTAAATTGGGAAGAATTCTCGGGTGGCTTCTTGACTGGGTGAGTTTTAGAGTATCCTGTGACCCAGGATGAACTCCAGGCTCTCGCAGGTGTTTGAATAGCCTGCCCAGAGTCTTTTTTGTGCATTCAGTGGACGGATCCTAAGTGGCAGGCAAGGCCCCTTCTTTTGTTTTGAGGATTTCAGTCAAAGCTGTATTTATAGCAGCAGGGTTTCTCACTCTCAGCACAAGTGGGTGTGATCAGCTCTTGTTCCTTACACTTTTGGAGCTCTGAAGAAACAGCAGGATGGATATTTTCAGAGTCCTCAGTCATTTGCAACGAATTAAATCTCTTTCACCTGAATAGATGAGATCTGTGTATAATAAGGGTAAGACAACAAAAGTGATGACATCGCACACCTGTTTATAAAGGCTGGTTCCTGAGGTGCTGTAGACTTGAATGATGCAGGGATAATATATGGTCTGGGACCAAACCTAGTTTGTATCTGATTTTTTTCCTACTTGAATCCAGCTCTGGGATCCCCAACACAGGAAGGACATTGACCTATTGGCATGGGTCCTGAGGAGGGCCATCAAGATGGTTAGATGGGTGGAGCACTTCTTCCGTGAGGAAAAGCAGAGAGGATTAGGATTTTTCTGCCTAGAAAAGATAAGGCTTTAGGGTGACCTATTTGTGGCCTTCCAGTACCTGAAGGGAGCCTACAAGGAAGATGGAGAACGGCTTTTTACTAGAGCGTGTAGTGGCAGGACAAGGGGGAACGGCTTCGAACTGAAAGAGAGTAGATTTACATTACATATTATAAAGGAAGAAATTCTTACTGTGGTACCAGTGAGTCACTGGAACAGGTTGCCCAGAGAAATTTTGTCTGCATCCCTGGAAGTGTTCATGCTTTCAGTAACCTGTTCTAGTGAAAGGTGTTCCTGGTCATGGCACAGGCTTTGGAATTGAGATGAAGTTCCATGATTACTGAAAACTAAGTGGAAATCAGAATATGAATGAGAGAGAAAACTGTTAAACAGCGTTTGGAACAGAATGGTAGTTTTTGTGCAAAAAGGATTGCTTTGTTCAAGCTGAGGGCATGAAGCCTTTGAAGTCCTGAATAAAACTGTGCAGAAGTCAGTGGACACTATCTGGTAAGGTCTGACTGTCAAGCTCTTAGAACATCTGAAGTGAGCTTCAAAGTGTGTCCTGTGTGCAGCTGTCCTAGTGTGTGTGATGGCACTTCAGCATTTGTCATTGCCAGCTTGGTGAGGATAAACTAGTGCATATGAAGCTTCTTAAGATGACACAAGTGGCTAGTCTGATTGTGAATACTGATGAAAAACTGAAAGTGCAGATGGTGGCTGCAAAACACTGCTGTCTGCATTATTTGGTTGTTTCCGATGCCCACGGAAGCAAAGAAGTGAGAGAACTCTATCAGTCACTCTGCTGCTAGCCCTGTAGATTCTCCATAGTATTGTTTGTAAATGTACAGCTGTGTGCTCTGTTTGAAAAGGAACTTTTTTACTGAGTTCAGCTGATGAGCTGTGATGTACCTGTGTGTGCATGAGAGGGAGGCAGGCAGGAAGTGTTACTCGTAATGCTTTCTGTCACTTTTGACCTAAATTCTGCTTAGCTGTAAGTAATCCATAAGCAATCAGCTGAAAGCCCAAGGCTCTTTTGTAGTGGTTAATCCTGTTTTATAATGAACCGGTAAATGTACTGCCTTTACTGCTCCAGAAAAACATTAGTTTTGTGGAAGTGAATGGATTGGTACCTCAGGACCTGCAACTTGCAGAAAGCCTTTCTTCTTACAAGATGGAATTAAGTTTGTTGTCAGTACTCTGTTGTTGTTTGAGTGGCTGACACTGGTCATAGACCTGATGATACCCTTCTGGAAGCTTTTTCCATGGTCAAGTGGAGCCTACACCTGACTGTAAGATGTCTCTTTCATAGCAGTGGAAGTTGCCAGGACATCCTCAGTCTTCTCTTTTTTTTTTTGGCAGTGTTTTTTTGACAGTGTCCTGGACAAGGAACATCCTTCAGACTAAATCCTACAGTTAGCATTTGGTTTCATTCTTCTGCAATCCTCCTATATATATAAATGGACATCACTTCTTAGCTTAATTTGCATGACTGAAGGATCCAGCTTGATTCTATGTTCTGTAACACTGCTATTTCTAGTATATTAAATTGTGGACAGCCTAATAAAGGAGAAGATCTCCAAAAAGCATGATTTGGTGTTTTGTGGTCAAGGTTTAGTGCTTAGCTAAGCAAGCCTATCTTAGTGGTTCTTGAGGGAAGACGTGTTCCTACCGCTTCCTATTTTTCTATTCTTAGGGACAGTACTGGTCTTTGTTATATCTAGATAGTGTGTGTGTGTTGGGACTTGGAGAAATTTAGTTTTGATAGCTTACAAATATGTTTTATGCGGTTTATGAGACTGCAGGGTTTTTCCTTCCCCACCAGAAGAAAAAACCCTTTCCTTTACTGGATTGGCAAGCTCCTGACACTGTCCCAGCTGAGTAGCAGTCCTGGGTATAACATGAGTATCCTCATTCATTTTGAGCACTATATAAGGTGTCCTCACAGAATCTCTCTTTGCCACGGTTTGCAATGCTGCCATTGTTCTGTATTTTGCTGTGGTCGTTTTCCTAGTCAAACCACCTTTGCGAGCATTTATTCTAGGCAGGTCTTCAGTCACAAAACCTGGTCAGCATGTAGTAATGGCATAGACATATCACAGGAGATACTGGAGTGCAAGTATCCCCTGTGGGTTGTGCTAGAACAGGAACTAGCAAATGGTGCTGAATACAGGGAAAATTCAGCCTCCTGGCTGCTTACAGTAGGGGATTAAGCAAAGCAGTAGTTTTGAGATGTACAATCTGCTGTGCTTTGCAGCTTAGCCATGTATGTTCTTTTAAAAAAGTTATTAATGGTTGAAATAGATAAACTAGATAGTGATAGTAAATGTAACTAAAAGAAACACGATAATTTTATCAATTTTATCAATTTTTTTGAAGAAAAGTAATGAACAACTTTTTTTTTTTTTCCTGGTGAGCATGTGAGGCAGGAGCTGCTGCTGTTGTGTCATTTGTAATTGAGGATGACTGTACTGTAGTGCTGCAGACAAATCAAGGTTGTAAGTTGCAGTTGACTGTGTCGCAGGTGGTAAGGATCTCTTAACTGATGATTAATACTGTCAGTGGATGTTGAGCCAAGACAGCAATGTTGCCGCTTTTCTTTCACCTCACGAGGTTTTTTTTGCCTAGGGATAGGCTGTTTCTGTTGAACAGTGTTTAAGATTTCCTTCAGCAGTACCGTCTGATTTCACTTGTGCGATTGCAGCCAATAAACACTTCTGGCAGGTAGTGGAAATTGTTTGCATCTCTCTTGAGCTTGTGTTTGTGAACAAAGTTAAAAATATCACACAAAATGAAAGTGGAGCAAGTTTCCCGTTAGCTTTCCATTTGAGTACTTTGCACATGTAAGTCTTCTACTTTTGCCTATGTGTACTAATTGAGAACTCGGAGCAAGTGAATATGAGTGTTGTGCTAGGAGTAACTAAGGGTGGTTGGAAGCAGTGATATTTTGTTTCCTGTTTTTTCCAACTTCAAATGCATGTGTTGAATCTTGTAATTTTTTTTTGCTTTATTTTTCAAGTTTGTTGTGACACGAGAAAGAAATCAGTCTATCCTGCCTTCTGTGGAAACAGATTCTGCATAGAGGTTGTTTCTCTTGCATTTTGAATTCCGCTCTTGGTGGGATTTATAGATACTTGGAATGGAAAGTTTGGGTCAATGTTTTAAGTTTAAGTGGCAAATAATATCCATTGAAATGAGCACTGCCTGGCCAGGTACCTGTAGCACTGTAAAAGCTGTGTTTTAAGCTAATATACTCTGATATTAGGAACTTCAGTTTAAGACATGTGTAATTAAAACCTGATTTTCTTAGCATTCTTTGTATAAAGAAAATAACTGTGGCTTCTGTGGGAATATGCTGTCTTTTTAAAGGAATGCTTTCAACAGGGGAAGCTATAGGAGGAGTTTTAAGGGACCAGAAGTATTTTTGATTCTGGTATTTGAGAAATCTCTTACTTTTTTGTGTCTTTAGGCTATAATATTTATACGACATCTTTACATTACTAGACTATGTCCTAACAAAGTAGACTTCAGCCATAAGTCGACTTTGTGTCTACCTCTTATAACCTTTTATTCCAAGTATCTTTGTGGGTGATATGGCTCACCCTGCGTCGCATATCAGCTGTGAATTGCTGGATGAGTTTCTGGAAAACTGTCCTGAAAAAGAGTGGCTTAATGTGCTAATGGAAAAGAAAAAACAAACCCAGACCCCACCCAAATGTTAAAATTGCATTAATATGCTTTTTAATTGGCATTCAGAAGGAAGTGAACCACAGACACATTTTGGTAATATGCACAATTAACTCTGTGGAACGCATTACATCAACCTCGAGGATGAATCACAAACCTGTGCTGACAAGGTTGGAGTCCATGGCTCAGGGGGAAAGAAAAATTTCAAGCTATGTGCTTCTACTGGTATTCCGCAAACTGGAAGGGTACATCTGGCACGTAGGTACTGGTATATTTTTTCTTTCTTTAAATTCACATGTCCTTTTCTAGAAGGTAGCTATCCAATTATTCATGAATCTCCTGTGCCCAGTACACTTCTGTACCCTGAAGATTCTCTATCATCTCGAGCCTGTGGTAGACTCTAGACGAGGCTCATAGGGAAAATAACAATTTTTAAAATATCTTGTAGCTTTTTCACAACGTATAGGGGACAGTTTCATTTTGTGCATTTTTATAGGAATATGTGATTTAAAATAAAAATGTAGGCTCATTTTCATCATCTTTGTGTGCTCATGGATATTCATGTGTAGAACAAGAAAGTTAGGTATAAACGCACTAACAGCTAATATGTAGTCCTGTGGATCATAGGAAACACGTGCTCTTTTAAAGTATATATATATACGTATGTGCTGAGTTTAAAAATAATTTGCTTGCATCTCTGAGATTGACTACTGTCCACGAATAAAAGCAAACTCGTAGAGAAACAAAATTAAGAGTATATTGTGTATATGTGAAGGCATATAATCATGATGGTGATGTGTGGAATGTGATATGGATTTGGTTACTTGAGCTGTGAGCGTTGCTCTGGATTACCTGTGATGAGAAGCACATGCCTGTTCCTTCCCAAAGCAAAAGATGTCTTGACAGTGCGATGGTTACTTTTGAAGGAAAAGTGGCACAAGTCATGTCCTAACAAGAAGTGCAGTGCCTGTGTAGTCATAGAAAGGGCGATTGAAGAAATACATGCACTTCTTTATCACTCTTTGCTTTTAATATACCCTTGTGCTGCACAGCCCAGAGGCTGATGTGGGTCAGACACACAGTAGAACTGTACCTCAGCCTTGTTTGCATGACTGGGCTCTTTCTTTCTTCTGTGCTTCCTTTGGGCGCCTTGAACAGCCACCTGCTGAAAAACTGGCTCGTGTTCCCTGGGAGGGTGATGTCTTAGCAGCCTGTCAGTGCTCCAGCAGTTGCCTTACTGCAAAGTGTGCGAGTTCCAGCCTGTGCCAAATGTGGAGCAGGTTGCTAACTCATTGTTGCAGCTGTGCAAGCAAACCCAGATATTCAAAGTGCAAATATGAACGTGCTTCAGCTGTTTACTGATGTGGGAGGAGACCAAGGCATAACCTTGTAGGAAGCCTAGCTAAAACGAAAAGTTGGAATATCTATAGAATAAAAGGTGCTTTTTTAGGAAATTGGGATTTCCCTTTTTTGTAGGCAATTCTTCTTCCTCTAAATGCTTAAATGGTTTTGTCAGGTAATACAGAAAAACAAGGCCTCTTGCCCCCACCTTACGTCCCTCTGTCCCAAAAAATGTAGCTGTCTGTTTATCCATGGATCTGAGTTATCTGTGTTTGTTCAGTCTTCTGAATATTGAACCTAAAAGTGAAAATCCTGTGAAAGCATTGCAGCATGCTCATGACCTTGTAGTGATGTATCACCCATGTCCCTTGGTAAGGGTAAGTCATAGCTCAGATTACTCAAATCAATTTTAACGGGAAGATTTTCACAAGGTTTATTTTGTATTTTGGGGCTTGTTTGTTTATTTGTGTTTTCTTTTTTTTTCTTTTTTCCTTTTTTTTTTTTAACTAAAATTATAGAACATATTCTGATGAATGTTGTCATATCTTGGAAGTAATTTCCTTGTGGCCAGAAACCTTCTCATGCAAAGCAAGTTGCTCTGTAGCACTGCTAGTCAGTGTTTCATTGCGGATATCAGAGTGTGGCCTTAAGTTGTTTACCCCATATGTTAGAATAAAAATGATTGTGAGTGATTTTTGATATGGAAGATACCTTTAATCTTTTCTCCAATTTAATAGTTAAAAAAGCCCTTTTTCAAATTTGAGCAAAAATAAAATGTATGTGTTAGAATGTTTGAATGAAAAGAAATGATGAGAGGGTGAACACAGCTGTGGATATAGCAAGATTGATTGTACTTCCTCCCTTAAAGACAGAAATGCATGTTCATTTATTAATTGGAAATGTGGATTTATTTTCCAGTTTAGATATGGCCTCAGACACACTTGGAGTAGAACTTTCAAAATAATGGCTTAAAATATATACTTAATGAATTGCAGATGATTTTATATTTTCATTTTGATGTCTAATTTATGTAAGAGAGTTCCAAAGACAATTTAAACTGTGCTTGGAAATGATTATTCCTAATAGCTGAAGTCTGTTGTTGGATATTGTAATTCAGTTGCCTGAGAAAACCTTAGCAGCTTTAAAAACTTTACATTAGAAATTAATTTGAAAATATAATATATTATTGTGTGCATATTGCTCATATATAAAAATAGAATTTATTACCTATGTTCAATCAGTGTGAAAATATATTTAAAATAGTGTTACAGTAGGCATCACTGTGAACTCAGTGTCATGTTGATGGCTATACAACGTATTGTGACAGTTCAGAATTAAACCCATAGTGACTTGTGCAGCCAGATGCAACAAATAAATATGTTTTACTGCATACTATCATATTATATTTACTGCACAGCAGATTGGCTGTCATCAGAGAAGCTTGAATGCAGACTTCTTGGGTAAATGATGTTACTGCTAGTGTGAAAATTATCTTAGCAGTTTTATTTGTCAAACTTTTGTTCTTTCATCTGATTGCTTGATATATATTTGTTAGCTGTATTTTACATACAAATTAGTTACAAAGCAATGGCTGAAGAGAGGACTGCCAGTTTTTTGGGGCCATCGTTTTACCGTCCTTCAAATGAACCAACAATAGCTGTAATCAGTACCTTGCTCCTGCCCATGACTTCTTGAAAATCACTTGGCAGTGAATTGCAGTGATGTGCCTGCTGATACTTGCTGGTTGGTTTGGATGCACACCAAGGTTTTTGGGGAGGCTGTTACTGTGTCTGCCTACTGAGTGCCTGGTCTCAGTTGTACTGCTGGTGTCGATGGACTTCTGTGCTGCTGGCTGAAGATCTGTATGTGCTGTAGGTGGTGTGAAGTGGTGGGTTCCTGGAGCTTTCTTGATGTCATCTGGCACTTGAGAATGTTTAGTGCTTTTACAGGGCAGCACATCTGCACATTGAGTCAGCAGGAGGCTGTGGCAGCCAGACGTGTGTTGTGTTCTTGTGATTCCCTTGGGGCTATGGAGCAGGTGAGCAAGGGGATTGATGGATGGGAACTAGTACTTGATAATCTTGTCACTAAAATAAACATCAGTCATTATGCAGGACAGTCTGGTTTTGCAAAGGCATCTTTCATCTGTAAAGGTGTTGCTGCCCTGAGGCTCGCTTCTGCTGATCAGAGGGGATGCCACTTTTCTCCCATCATTTCCTTCTGTTAGTGAAGAGCTACCAAGCACTTGCTGGCTTATGTACTGTGAAATGCACCTTTTGTAATCAACTTACTGATGAGTTGCTATTTTGAGTTATCAGTTTGCTCTTTCACAGGCCTCTTTTTTTCAAGAGGAGCCTCTTGAGTATTTGCCTTCACTTTCTGACTCATGCCTTTCTGCTGCCCCAGCTTGGACACTTACTGACTTTCATGCCTGTGAATGAAGTGTGTCACAGCATTCTGACTTTTAGGTCATTCAGAGTAATAATTCACTTTGGACTTTCTTGAAAATGTAGTTCCCAAAGGTGCCTCACTAGGAATTTGATTTACAGCAGAGTGTTGCACAGGTAATCTAGTAACATCTGTGTAGCAGTGAGGTAAGGCAATGTGCTTGCACTTTTTTCAGAGTCATGCTGACCTAGCTTTTGAGCATTTTCAGAGTAGCAGAAGTCAGTAACACCTGAAGCAGTTAATGGTGGTGAGGTAAGGCAATGTGCTTGCACTTTTTTCAGAGTCATGCTGACCTAGCTTTTGAGCATTTTCAGAGTAGCAGAAGTCAGTAACACCTGAAGCAGTTAATGGTGGTGAGATCATTCTAGGCACAGGGAAGGTGAGTGGTTGAGCGGTAGCCTGGCTTTCACACACTTTATGGGTAGAATGTTCTTGCATGTTATTTGCATCGTCAAGAAACAGTAGTAATTGTTAGTTATTCATACTAAAGGAGAACAGCAAGGGGGCATCTAAATGGCTAAAATCTTTCTGAATGATGCAAGAGACTTTTCATAGAGAGTTTGTTCTTATGAACTGAAATGGTGTTCATGTAGTTATTACATAATTGGCGAAGGTTTTGTTTCCTAGGTTAAAGGAAGCAGTCCTTTCTTCCAGTTGCTATTCATAAGTGAAGAGGAGTCACATTCTCTGATGTGGTCATTAAGCATTTTTGTAGAAGTCAAACAGCCGTGTGTTGGTCATAGCTTGGTGATGTATCTGCCCAGATTTTCCATGGATTTTATGTGGGTAAAAATACATATCTAGGTAGAGAAGACTCAATTTAGGCAGACAGAACAGAAATTAAAGTTCTTGTCCTTCCTGATTTGCCTTTGCATGCAGGTCCTTTTCTTCTAGCAAACTGAATGATTCCCTTAGTGACAGGACTCTGCTCAGTATTTTGGTCTCCAGGAAGTCCTTTCTGTCCCCTCTGCCTTTTACCTGGTTGCTCTGTGATCTCCCTGTTGTCTGTGAGTAACCTGCATGCTTCAGTATGCTGCCAGATCTTACCGCTGTTGAAAAAGCAATTTTACCTTTCTTGAAATGCACCACCTCTCACTCCTGTGTAGAATGTGTTGCCACATGCTGACGGCTGAAAGAAAATTTGTGCAGCCTGAGAGTGCCTAATGAACAGCAAGGAGTAGGTCCGCCAGTCTGGTATGTGAGGAAGAATATTATTTAAAAAACTATCATTTTTCTGATACTGTTTTTGTGGCAGGATCATCTGGCTCTTACTAACAGTTACTGAGCAGTGTTTTGATGGAGTTTTCACTTCTGAACACCACTGTTGTAAAATAAAGTAACCAAATTGGGTTATATCTTAAATTTCTTGAATATATCTTAAATATTTTACCATAAACAGAGTGGATGTGTGAGGTAATGCTTTTGTGTGTGTATCAACAGGCCTTTCAGGGAGATGTGGAGGGTTAAAAATGTTTCCTATTGCCTTTTGACAACAAGAAAATAGGCTGGCTGCTTCTAGTCTTTAGTGTTTTTGACTGCTTGTGTGCTATGCTTGCCTAATGCTTTCTTCGGAGATAGGTGGGAGGAGTTTATTTAGGAGGAGATTCCAGTCATCTTGTTTTCATTGTTCCTTCAGCTTCCTGCAAATAATACAATAGGAAATGTTCTTTACTGTTGCTGTTTCACCAGCCAAAACAGATCCGACAGAGTGTAAAGAACGTGAGTGAATACGGTAGATATGTAGCATGCGCTAGTGTCCAGTAGTATGCTTGCAGCATGCCAAGCACCCAGCTCCTACTGGCAGCACTCAGAACCACGGCAGAGCCTGTACTTTGTGCACCAGGGAGAAGCTCTGGGATAGCTACTGGGACTTCTGTGAAATTTTAAAGGCAGAAGTAGTCTGCTGTGGGCTTGCTGCAGGTTAAGGAGCCAGTAAGGATGCGGAGTGACTTTCCCTGTTAGGTTTGAACCACTTAACTTGTTCTTCAAAACAGCTTCAGGGCAATATGAGGGCATGTGAGAAGCTAGATGTTGAGGACAGCAGGGGAGATTAGCACTTCTTACTGATTTAAGAAACTTAAATATAGTGCTGATATGTCCTGTCATACCCCTATGTAGTTCATGAAGACAGTAGCATTCAGGAGAGTCAGCATGCTTAGGACTCACTCCCTCAGCTAGGCAGTGGTGCTTCTGAGGTCCTGAGTCTTCTGTGGTTCAGGCCTGGGTGCCCCTGTGAAACTGAATGAGCAGTGCCTTGTCCTCTTGCAGTACCTCTGCTACAGCAGCAGCAGAGCTGGTGCTGTCACAGTGTGGCAGGTTCTGAATGTGTTGTTTGGGTTTGGCTTCTCAAGAAAATCAAAGGTGAGAGCTTCTCCTGGTAAGTTCCAGGTGTGCTGAAGTGTATGATCATCAGGTGACAGAAATCCATGGCTACTGAGGTGGTGGCAGTTCTAGGTGGGTATAGTCTTGGGGATTTACTTCCTGTGTGAGCTGTCCTGGTGAAAGTGTAGTGTCTTTATGCCTCTGAAGTGCCTGACATGTTACGTATCCAAATGCTTTATAGTTTTTAAATGAAATGCAGTTAGTTTTATTTTCATTTTATGGTTCAGGAAACTGAGGTATAGTGTTCATGGTGTGACTCTGTCTGAATGAGCAAGAGAATCAGATTCCGCTAAATTTAACCTGATAAAGATAAATCTCCTCTCTTGAGTGTCAGTCTATCAGGACTGTTGTATCAGATTTTTCTTCACTAGCTGAGTGTACCTGAGCATGGCTTCATGGTTTCATGCAGACTGATGTGTATCACTTGTGAGCCCTGAAGAGTTACTGATTTTGGCAGTGTAAGCCCTCCCTGTTGTTTCTATTGTATATTGTGCAATGGTGGGATAGGAAGGAGCCAGCAGTAGCATCACTAGGTGGAAAAGAAGATTATTGTCACTGGGAGACTAGTACTTGGGCAACAAACCAATTCTAAGCATATAGAAGTACAGGTTTGGGGACAGTATGTTGTTCAAAAAAATGAATGCATGAAAGATGTTAGTGATGACTGATCCTCTACTTAAATTATGAATGATCTTGCAATTTGCATTAAATACATGATAAGTAACTTAATGTTTTCTTTTTAGTTGATGTCCATCAGCATATTAGGTGTTTCTGCTTGGCTGAGAGACTACCTGAATAATGTTCTCACTTTAACTGCAGAAACAAGGTAAAGCTTTAGTTAAACTTTTAATCTCTGTGGGTTACTGATTGGGGAAGGTACTGTTCATTTGTGTGGCAAGCTTCTTAATTAGGATTTGTAGCATTGAGAATCTTTTAGTTAAACTAATCATTGTTTTATTGGAAGGTGCATTTTTTGCCACAGTTTCGGGCATGGGTTGAAATTAGAAAAAGGAGAAAGATAGGGTTTCAGTCCTGTGCCTTTCTCTTCTGACAGGGATGAATTTTTGGCCTATTGACAACATGTAATCATACTTTATTACTATTTAGTTTTGATTACTTAATTCAGTCCAGAGATTTAGAAATTCTGTTAATTTTATTACAGAAGTGCTTATGAGCCCTGGTGATAAAACAGGGCCTCATTGTGCTGCACACTGTGCAAGTGTAGGGCAGGAAGATTACCTTTGCTCCGGAGGGGTTTTTGGACAATGCAATTTTTGGTACCTGAATGCAGTGTTAGACTTCAAAACCATGTTGAAGAGATTTTTGTGAAATGTGTAAGGTGCTGGAAAGAGCACATCTGCTAATCAACCATTTTCTTCTTATTTTTTTCTTTTATATATATTTTTTTGTGATTTTGCTTTTTTGATTATTCTTCTGATTGTTTCTTAGGGTGGAGGAGGCTGTCATTTTGACTTACTTTCCTGTGGTCCACCCAGTTATGATTGCAGTCTGCTGTTTCCTCATCATAGTTGGAATGCTGGGATACTGTGGAACGGTGAAAAGAAATCTGTTGCTTCTTGTCTGGGTATGTTTCATAAATTCTGTTTTGTTTCAGGAGTGTTAGAAAGGTTTTAATCCATAGGCACTAGATAAATACTGATTATTTTTTATTACCCTGTTGAGTTACGGTATTGGTGAGGAATTGTAATTGCAAAGCACACAGTAGGAAGTAATTTATTGCCTAGATTGCCTTATTCTGTGACTGAAAGACAAGCAGTGTATCAGTTGCAAAAATTCACTTCATTTAGTAGAGGAGTTGCTGAAGGGAAAACTAACTCAAACTCTTCAGTACTAATAATTATAGAGACATGAGTCTGAGTACTCTGAAATAAACCTGTATGTGACTGTTTTGACTCCTAACTGTCCAATATCTGCCTAACCTAGACTTTGCTTTATTCCATTGTTGACGATGTGTGTAAGGTAACAGCACTTGTAGCTGAGGAAAGTTAGTTCTGAGTATGTTCAGAAGCTTTGTGTTTTCTTACATGGATGTGGAATTTCACAGTTGCATTTGGTTTTGGGCAAGTTTAAAAATAAATTCCAAGTACCCATCTTTTTCCTTAATTTGGAGAGTATATAACTAAGCTACAACAGCTAAAGTGTAGAAGTCTCCTGCACAAGGCTTTGTGTACAAAAGCTTGTGGCTTTGACTGTCAAGGGAGCCAAACACCATGTCCTTCCTCTGGAAGTTAGTGAATTTGAGGACCACTAAAGAAACAGTTAACCAAAAGCAAACAAAAATAATGCCACTCCAACAAAAGCCCATCAAGTTCACCCAAATTTTAAAGGTTTAGGGTTAACATTTTTAGACTGTTGGCAGTACTGAAATCCAAGAGTGCCATGTATCTATATGCTTCTTAAAGGTGCATCTGTAGCTCTTTGCAGAATTGGACTCTCTTTTTTAACATCAGGATAGGCAGGATTCCAAGCACTCTGTAAGTCCAAAAGAGCAGAAGAAATGGATGTGAAAGAGGTGTATCAGACTTGATTAGTGTAATTGCAGTAGGAGAAAGTGGACAGATAGAAAGAACCCTTCAGCTCTTGAGAATATCCATGGTCCCATACAAGAGTTGGGCTCCTGCTGTTTTTTCAGTGTAGTGTGTGTCAGGTTCTCACAGAGTGCATTCAGTTGAGTTTTTCTTGTGCATGTCTGCAGGCTTAAGTATGTGACACCTAAACCTCACAGATTTTGCACAAAATAACCATAAAACACCATAAGAAGTTGGCTGAGGTTCCATAAACCTGCTTTTCTCTAATAGAAATATTCTAACTGCAGAACAAACAATTGCAAAACTGTAGTGGGATTTTGTATTAAAACGTCTCTTTTTTTTTTTTTTTTTTTTTTAA
>VWZS01010074.1:47631-342201 GCA_013397075.1 Rhabdornis inornatus | reverse complement strand
TTTTTTATTAAAACGTCTTTTTTTTTTTTTTTTTTTTTTAAATTTGAGAGGGTTGGAGAAAGATCTGTTTGGTATTTCCAGCTGAATGTCTGCAACAGAAGTGTTCCTCAGTTGCAGGAGGGCAGTGCTGCTTCTCCTTTTGGATATTTTGTTCAGCCTGTATGCAATGTGAAGATTATTCTTTCAAAACTGTATTGTTGAGGAAAACTGTCATTTAAATCTGAACATGTTAGGGTAACAGAATAGTCATGCGTTTTTATTTCTAGATCTTAACATTGCAATATTAAAATAAATGGAAACAAGTTCTAAGACAATTACTTAGTTGTGGACGTGTGTAAGAGTAATAGATTAATGTAATTTCATACAATATTATTTCTCTAGTAATCTTTTTGCATACCTTAAAAGGGCTTGGTACAGATTTTTGTTTCATCTAAATAGTGGAAGTATTAAAATATGATAAACTTACTAAATGTTAGGGGTTTTTGTAAGGGTATAAGATCATTTCATCTTTGGACATCTTCCATTACTTTCCTGTTTTTTGTTTTAAAGTGGTGGTAGTTTTTAATGCTAAATAAATTAGTTAAAAGGTAAAAGCAACTATATGATGTAGATCAATGCCACATAATATCTGGGGAAAGAAAAAGTTATTTTCTATATAAGCTTTGAAAAAACGCACCTCACTATTTCAAGAGAGAATGAAGTTAAACTTGTTTTGGCCTTCAGTTTATTTACACTGCAAGTGAAAAGAAGAAATAATTTTTAGCCTTTAGTACCATCTGGAAATAAATCATTTGAAGTGTGTTTAGAAAGTCAAGTTACACTAAATCAAACCAAGACATTTCTATCATGTTGCAATATTTCATTTTCAGGAGCTTAAGATTTGCTCTTGCTCAATAAACTGATAAGCAAAACTAAATTATATTTTCCTAAGTGTGTCATCGTCTTTGATAGATTGTTAAATGAATACAGTTATGTTATACCATACAGAAGTAGGCAGACATAAGTCAATGCTTCATTCATCAGGCTAATGAGAAAACTGATGGATCAACAAAATGAGCTTTTGTTCAACCAGATGAACTAAAAGAAAAGAACCTTCATGTAAAACATTACCAACCTCTTCAATCGTGCTTTTAGTCTTCTTTTTGAAGTACATGAAAACCATGATGATGGCATGCACAGATATTTGGATGCAAGTCTTGATGTTCCTGGCAGTATGCTGATTGCTAGTGCTGATGTTAATTGAAATGGATTTTTGGAAAATGTAATAAAGTGTAAAGAAAATAAAATAGATACAGCGTTTGGTTTTAATACGCTTGAATATATAATCATTTTCATTTGTTTTTGAAATTTTGTCTTGCAGTTAAATGCTTGAAACCTTTCCATCTTCACATGGGGGCATAAGTATACGTCAAATCATGTTTGCTTAGCTTAATAGTAGGAAAATGTAAAACCTCAGTCTTCTGAGGTGCGTGTTGTGGACTTTTTTTGTAGAACCAGCATTTTAAAGTTATGATAATTTCATTTAAATTACTTCAGAAGTATGTCCTGAAGGGTAGTTGGTCTGAAGAGTCCATGTGTACCTTGAGTTTCTATGATAGATTTTTTTTTTGTGTGATTGACCAACCTCCTTGTGTAGAAGTAGCTGTGATGCCAGCCTAAAGTTTTGTATTGTTTTCAAAGTTTGTTGTGCGCATTGCCTAACTGAAAAAAACCCAAACCCATGTATTCTTTAATAATAGTAACCCTAAGGATGTGTGGGATTTTGTTGTTGTTTCTCTGGGGTTTTTTTTGTTGTTTTTTTTTTTTTTTTAAATTTTATTTTTTTGTTTGGGGTCTTTTGTTGTTGTTGGACTTTTTTGGTTTTTGGGTTTTTAGTTTGGTTTTTTGGGGGTTTTTCTGAGTTCTTGTTTTATTAAAATAACGAAAGTAAGCTCTGTTGCTTGACAAGAAGAGCTTCATGAAAATCCTACTGGAAAATACTTCCTAGCTGAAATTTTCATTGCAAGTTCCTATATTTTTAACCATGACTTTTCTGTAACTGCAGCATTCAAACAGCACAGGATTCAAATTTGTCTGTGTATGTTTTCACAAAGGGGAAAAAATGTTAGAAATATTTGATGGTCAGCAGGGCAAATCCTATTACTGATTTTTATCATATAGTTGACAGGGTAATAAATATTCCTCAAAGCTAAACATTGTTAGGCCCTGTTGGTATGTGGTTAAGCAGCTTATTTATTTAGTTGTGGTGGAACCTGGTAATAAATTGGACCATGGTAGACTAAGCTGTGTATTGAGTTGAAACACAACTAGGCAAACCATCATTAAACTAGCGATTTTTGTGAAGTCTATCTAAAGAATGCTGAGATACTGTTGACTGTATTACCACTTGTGGCAAATTCTTGGATACATATACACCCATTTCAGTCCATGTGGATGAGAGGTGATAGGGGTGATTAAATTTTGACATCTGCTATGTTCCAAGATACCAATAACTGCTAATGTTTTCTTCCTAGAAGGTGTTCTTACTCTGTGTGAAATGTTAGCTGCTCTACAGTACCACAGAATCAACTATTCTGTAGTGCTTATGACTACAGTTGGCTGGAATTAGTATGAGACTTCAGTGATAACAAATTTTGCTGTCTGTTTTCTTTTTCCCTTTTTTGTGGCAGTTTCTGCAGTAATACATAGTATAGGTTATTTGCTCTCCAGTAATAGAGGATATTCATTCCTATCCATGTAGTCTCAGCACAGTTACAGCTGCTCCAATACCTTGTACTAACATTTGGCACTGGAATTGTTATTTACCAACCAGAAGTATTTCTAAATTATTTAGATACCAAGCATTGAAGGGAAAAAATAACTAACAAACGTTCTTGGTATAAATCCATGCAGTTTAGTATTAAGCTGGACAGACTGAGTTTGTATTTTATTTTATTTATAAATGTGGTATGAGTGGGAGGAAGACAGAGATTCACAAGACAGGTTGGCCTACCTTGTTTGAAAGACTGGTTTAAATGTGTTTATAATACTGTAGTTCAAGTTTGATGAGAAGACAGTGCTCTGCTGAACCTCAGTTTCAGATAACCAGTGAGTAACTAAGGGGCTGGACATTTAGCTTGCATTCTGATGTTCCACTGGTAAGAGAGAATACACTTCATGTTCACCAATTTTTAATATACCCCAGTAGTTTCAAATATGAGCAACTTTCTCAAAAAAATAGAGTATTTTTGTTCTTTCTATATTTCTAACTTTGAATTCAAAGTTAAACTGGTGGAGATAATGCCTCTACTAATTACTATACATCTCTTTGCCTTGAAATGGAGAGCATGTGTCTTTCCTGTTTAGATAATGACTTTTAAGGTTCAGACATGTTGTTTGATTTTGGGATGGATTTTGGTGATGCCACAGTGTCACCAAAGACCTAAACCAGGCTTTGCAGGAAAGTGTGCACTCTGTAGGGCTCCCATTTCTGTGGAGTAAATTGGTTCTGGAATTCAATGCCAGCTTCTCTGGCTGCCTGTGTAAGCATGCTGTATTTTGTTGACCTTGTCTTCCCCGACATAAATTAAGTCCTTGCTGTGTATGTCCTTGAAAGACATGTCCTTTTTCAAAGGCAAGAGCTTTGAAACAGTGCCTAATTTCCTTAAGTGGGAGGGGGAACCTACAGAGGAGACATGAGTTGCTTGGCCATGTGGGATATTAGGAGCTGTGTAGCAATGAAGGTGCTGGCTGTGGAATACACGGCAAGCAAGAGCAGCTGTGTATTTGAGCAGCATGGGGAAGCATGACAGGAATTGAGCTGGTGGGAGCGTCCAGGTCTTTCTTGCAAGTACTTGACTTAAATCCAAATGTTTGCTGTGATCATGGTGATGATCTACAGCTTTCATCCAGGCACTGAGCAGCTGCCTTGGATGCTCAGCAGTGTTGAAGAGGCAATGCAGCACTATTTGGTGCCATTAGGGTTGACTAAGGAAACATTTGTATGGTGTGTAATTTCCTTGGTAGAAAATAAAGAGCAGGTAGACAAATGAAGGAAGCTGTGATTTGGAAAATCTGTGCAGAATAGGAAACCTTAGGTTTTGATATAAATCTTACGAATTAGGAGGAAAAAAAAGGAAAAGGGAATATGACAAGTCATAAGAAAATCATGGTCCAATGTCTGTCTTCACCTATGTCCTGTTTAGTACTTTACCATGACCTTGCAATAACCCTTCTTTTGGGAAGTTCACTGACTTGAGGTAATTGAACCCTTAGCAAACAAATCCTCATAGTTGTTTGAAGTGTGTATTTGCTTATTTCGTAAGTAATACCGGTTTACATATATAACCAAAGATAACCATTAAAGTAAAAATTTACAACAGCTGAAGGATATCACACAGAAGAATCAAGGCTGTGAACAAAAATCTAACCAGAAATAATTTTATTTAGTTTTTAAAAAAACAAATGGCATAGTAAAAAGTACTTGGATACATAGTTTTAAAACTTAAAATGTTAATTGCCTTAAAAAATGAGTTTGAAGATTATTTATAAAGTTTTACAAAAGAGAGGTGGACTTTGCAAAGATCATAGACTTTAAGATATTTTGATAAAATTTTGTGATCTGGGAAGCCAAATCTAAGATAGTAGAGATACTTGATCATTTTTGTGTGAAATGTATTTATTTTGAAGAACTGGATGACATTCCATAGCTTGTGTTGCAAGTAGATGGTTTCGGCTCATTTCCCTGTTGACTTTTGGCTGCATTTCTCACAAATTTTTGTGTTGTCAAGCAAATAAACCAAATTTAAAATCAAAATGACTAATGAACTCTTAATTCCTACAGGGCAGGGCTGAGGGTACAGGGGAAGGGAGGCAGGGGAAAATTTGTACTGCTGAAGTGAATAAACAGGATGTCAGTTTTCCATGCAGCTTGTCTAACTCTGTTTAATGAGTTTTTGCTCCATTTTTAAAAAGATAGCTGGATTAATCATTAACCTTGTTAGCTTGTAGACTTACAAAAATAACAAGAACCATAGCTTCTTAGTTATCAAAGGAGGAAGGACTTGTTATATTTTACACAGAGCAATTCTGGTTCCTGTTGGTGATCCAGTGGTGATGGTCAGCTGAGGTTTCCCAGGGGCAGAGATGTTTGGATAGCTTGCATCTCAGAAGATCAAAGCTGATGCTCTCAGGCTGTTAGCCATTGGGAAATGCTATGCATAACTCCTAAAATCTGCTGGCGATTGCTTTACATACCATATACTTTGGTCTTTTAGAGGTTACAGTAAGGTTTCATTCTGCAGCTGCCATCTTGGAATTTCCTTCAGCCCCAGTCTTTCCAGAGCTTTCTTCACCTCTAATGCCACATGGAACATGTTGCTCAAGAAAGCAGTGTGAGACAGCAAGTCTGAAGAGACTGGAGTTGTTGATCAGCTGCTCTTTGTTTGCTCTGGCATGAGAGCTGGGTTTTTTCTTGAGTCTGAGGGGGAAAAAAAGGATTTTACATCTTCTGAGAGAAAAGTATTTGGGAGGAGAGTGATAAAGCTTGAAAAAAATGTTTATGAAATAAAATGTAGGTGATGTGAATGATGATTCCTTAATAAGTACACTGACCCTTTAAAGAAAGATGCATTTGCTCAGAAAATGAAGGATTTCTACAGTCTTGCAGAAGAGGTTCTCCAAAAGCTCCCCATGCTCTCTCTTGTCTTCACTATATTGCAGCTTCTGGCTCCTGCCTGCCACTGCTATTTGCTTTCCTACACAGAATGCGCTCTTGTTGCTTTCTCACTGTCTGGAAGTGGGCTTAAGAAGTCAGTATTTTGACTGTGTTGTGTGATGGGATATATTTGTTCTCTAGGGATTAATTAAGTAGATAGTGAAGTTTCCTCAGTTTAGTAGTTAACTAAGAAGCTGTCAAGAACAGAAGAGCATGATGCAACATAAAACCAAAAAGGTCTGAGTGAGGAAAAAGATAAACCATTCTTGTGCCTTTCTAGTTCGGATAAAATGTGAGTTGACACAGAACCCTGTCTCTGTTCACTTTCATGGCTCTTGCTTCCAAATCACACTTGCAAGTGGCAAATGAAACAATCACTGGTATGAGCAGGCTCAAAGGAGCATGACTGGGGATGTGTTCAGGTCCTTGATTCTCTTTGTGCATAGGCTAACAGCACAGTTTTACTGGTTATAGTATCTGCTTGCTGATGAAGCATTTCATAAGTCATTGGCAGCAAATTACTGAAGCCATCAGTGGCAGAATGAAAAAACCTGTGGGAAAAAAACCCATCACTTCCAGAATATACATGGGTACACTCAGCTTTGTAGTACAGCAGCCCTTACCTGCTTGAGTTGCGTGCCATAGTGACTTGGTCACTAAATATCCCAAGTTGCCAAATTTCTATTAGAGTTCCTGGCCTTAGCTTTGTTTCTGACAGAATGTTTACACAAGGTTCAGAGGATAGTCGAGCAGGTTGTGTACAAGCAAGGTTGTGTATCTCTGCTGGTGGGATCATTGTGATGTCCAGAATAGGGCACTGGCTGTTGACATTGCCCTAGCTGTTGCACTGAAGGAAACTACTGTAGGGCACTAGAGTTTTAACTTCAGTTTTCCTTTGCTAGATGTAGTTAGAATTCAACATTTCTGCAGTGAGAAAATATCTGAGAAGAATTTAAAATCTCTCTCTTGGACTGTGTTTTCTTAGTGTTCGCCATCATCCTGTTGCCATGTTAGTAATAGAAATAGATTGTTTTTCACCAGTTCCTTTCACCTGTTGCCTGAAAAGCATAGACAAATTACATTAGTTTATTAATTGCAGGTATCATGTGCATTCAACACAAAAATCTCTAGAACTATTTCTAGAACTGTAAGAGCTTTATATTACATATCTGCAAAAGACTGTGCTTTGTGTTTTACATCCTTCCTTAAGTTGCCCACAATTGCAACAAAAAAAAATCCTGTATTCTGCAGGTTGGAAAGCCATGAGGGAGAGATTTTATCTTGGGAGACACTTCATGTGTGTGCTCTTTGCAATTAATCTCTGAACAGAATGGGAGTTGGGGAAAAACAACTTATAAACAAATATTAAATGCCTTAGACTCAGTAATAGTGTTTTTGTGCTTGCATTTGCTATTTTTATTTTTTTTTTTATGTAAATGATCGAGATGATCAAGAATATATTTGGTGGTGGTGGACATTAGCTTAGTTTGGTAGAACAAATGTAATATCAAAAAAGCCTGTTACAATTTACCTAGGATGAACTAATTTTGTGACTTAGTTTTTAGCCTTAGGTGAAGAGATAGGAAGACATTTTGAGCATATGCCAGAGCATATATGCTCCATGTATGGAGCACTGGCATGGAGTGGCATGTATGGAGTTTGTACTCTCTTGTGGGATGCCACTGTGGTGTGCAGAAATTTTATTCAGACTAAAACTTTTGATTACATTTAGACAGCCTCTACTGATCTTTATAAAAACAGGTTTTGATTACTTTGATTTTTAATGCCTATCTGAAAATACCCTGTACATTTTTTAGTCTTATCAGGTTCTGATAGCCTTTATGCAGATAACTATTCGAATTAGGACAAAACCTATTCAATACTAGTCCCTGTTTTTTTGTTTTGGTAGGTGTTGTTTATGTTTTGTTTTGGTTTTTGTCTTTATTTGCTTGATGGTTACCTCCCTTCTGTGTCTGAAATTCATCATAATGAGATTTGCATTCACTATCCCCCTGTCCTTTCTGTCTTATATATGAATTCCCTGTAGATGTTAACTTGGGGTTGTTTGACTTGCCCAGTAGCAAGAGCTCTTTGGAGGCTGTTACAGGTTGTGGTGGGTGAGTATAAGCTGGTAGCATCTCTGCACTAGTAGCTAGTATTTCAGTGATGGGATTCCATGCTGTTGTTGTGTGTGGTTTCTGCATTGGAGGTTTCAGGATCTGAATACTGGCTGTGGTTGCTTTTGTGACAGTACCACATTTAAGAGTATTCCAGCAGAACAGAGTCTGGTGATTATGTACAGAATATCTTTACTACCTTTCCTAGGCCCTTCATGCCTCTTTACATCTCTGAAACTGGTTTCACAGTAATGACTTTGTTTCTATTCCCACTTCTTGAATATTTAGTCTCTTGCATAAGAAAGGAAGGAGAACATGATTCTACTGAGTCCCCAGGTCTTTCACCTCTCTTTCAGGACTGATGTGCTGGAAAAAAAGAGTTGTTTAAGCCTCTGCAGTCTGTCAGTGCTGCAAATCCAAGTGCTTGTTTAATGTTCCAGGTATTAGATGAAATGTTCCTGTTGGAAAACTACTGCTTTACAGAGCTGCTGCCTCCTTCTCTTCTCCCTCCTTCCCTTCCAGCCTGTGACCTGTGGTAGAGCAGGCTTAACAAGGAGGTTGCAGGAGACCAGCTCCTCCTAACTGACAACATCCATTTTACAGTGAAGGGATGCTGAAGTTGAGTATCTTGACCACAAGCATGATGTATGGAACAGTAAATGGCTAATGCTTTATTTAAGTTGGCAAGTATTTTTGCTTTGATTTATTATCTCGAAAGAGTGTTTTCTGCCAGCATTTCAGTCATTCAGTTTCTCTCAAGGAAGCAACATTTTAGGTTTTTCACAGTTTTGCTGGAGGAAATCCTGCAGTGAAACTGATGGGTTTGTAACAGGATCAAGGCACCACTCCAATTTTCTGATTACTTCGTGTAGTCAAACTAAGGAGAGAATGACAGTCGTTAGCAATTGTCTACAAAAGGGAAATGTCTGTAGGATTTGCTTTGTAAAGGGTTTCCAGTTCTTAAAACAACGATAACCGTGCTTTTATTTTATCGTAGCTTGTAGATGTCTTTGCAAAACTGTTCACTCCTTTATGTGCCTTCTCCTTCTTATCCTCTCTTTACCAAGGAAATAAATGAAGAGACAGTAGAAAATATCTCAGCAATGGCCAAGAATACTCTGAGGGAGATGTTCTGTTGAAGGCACTGTCAGGGACCTCCTGGTGCAGTTTTGAGTGTGATATACAGCCGTGCTCCTCAGTGAGTTACTCATCTTTATGACATGTAGCCACTCAGCCCACCGGAAGAAATGTTAAGCCTTCTTCAAAACCAAGTCCCTGTTTCTGGCAAGAACCAGAAACACAGAAATGCAGGAAGATGCATTTAGCATTCAGACTCTTGTGGGAATGTAACTGGGGACAGGGAATAAGCATTGAAGCCAGTAATAATTTCTAAATTTGGAAGATGGAAATTAGGGGTAATACGTTTAAATAATGGTTAGAGGACACTTTTTCCCCCCAAAAAAATTTACATAAGAAGTATTTGTTTTGCAAACTGTTATATAGAGAGAGGTATAATACTCTCCTTCAGTAGCAGAGAGAAACAACGTCCTGTGTGTGAGTTCGGTGTGCCTCCAGTCACTCAATTCAGAGCATGGCCTTTCATGTGTGTAAACTCACTGTTTTCTATGTTATGGACAGAGATAGGACAGAAAGCTTGATTCTGCAGTGCCCTGATGTGTCTAGATGTAGCTAGTCAGGAGTGCTCAGTCCCTGGCAGAGCCAGAAGAGGTTTATGAGTGAATCCGGCTAATTTTCTATCTTGGGCTCTGTTCAGTAATAAGAGAAGATCTTGGGTTTGACTCTTCTGTCTCCTACTACTACCACAAACATTCTTAACTTATACACTGAGAAAGATGAGGAAGTTTCAAATGTTAAGCTTGATGAACAAATTAAATGTTACAAAGAACTGCAAATAGGGAGTTTTGCAGAGAATGCCATATGTACACCCCCAGATGTATGGCTTTCACCACAATCAGTGATTTTTGTATAAGATGGCAGACAGTCCCAGGCTTGTTATTCCGTTAGAGTATAAAGCCACTGAAATCTCTTCTGACAGCCGAGAAGTGAAATGCATTTTCATTGAAACATTTAATTGTTCTCCCTCTCAAAAATGTCAGTATTAGTCATAAAGCCGTTAAACATTTTTTATCATAATTATTAATTAAGAGAGCATGTGGCACCAAAGCATGTGGCATTCTTTCCTGCTTTCAAAGTGAATACTTAGAAAAGTAAATTTCCGTGTTTTTTTTTTTTTTTTAAGAACTCTCTGCATAGCTGTTAGGCACTGCAGTGATAGTAGATACATTGCATAGAAGCTCATGTATTTTTATTTGAGAAAGCACCATTGCTCTTGGAAGGTGTGACTCATGTTTTTCCACCTTTGGAGGGTGAACATTTTGATGATTGAAGACCTATACTGGAGCTCTGTGTGTGCTTACAGTGTTGATTTGTAAGGAGATGCAGTGTGTTGTTCAGCTGTAATGACTGTAAAGATGCAATGTAGCATGATGAAGACTAGTAAAACAGGAATCCTTCTTTCAGTACCATCTTTATTGGATAGACCTGTGCAGTGGGAGGGTATGGGTACAGGTTTCTCCTGAAAATTAACATGAGCGTTTTTACATGCACTTCTTATGTATCTCTGTGCACATCTACCTGCCTAATTCAGCGAGTTAGATTTGGTGAGCAAGTAGAGATTAAGGCAAGACCAGTAGCTGCCAAGGTAGCTGTGAATTAATCAGTTCCAGATCAGATGAATGAAAAAGGTGTTATGTAGATGACTGTTAAAGCCTAACATTTGTGGACTTATACTGTTTTAAACAGAGTAAATACATCTTATTTACCCATTAATACAAAAAAAATCACTTACCATAAGTATTTGTTTTGTGTCCTCAATAGATTCTAAAATGAAATAACTAAATTAGATGCCATTTCGCTTGTATCCTACTGATGGAATTATCTCTTCTCTTCTCTTCTCTTCTCTTCTCTTCTCTTCTCTTCTCTTCTCTTCTCTTCTCTTCTCTTCTCTTCTCTTCTCTTCTCTTCTCTTCTCTTCTCTATTGTGATGGTGTTTCTTTGATTTTCAAATTTAATTAAAATCCATGAAGATTGTAACTTAAAAGTCTTGTGTACTGAGAACAAAGGGAAGCTCAGTCCGCTGACATGGAGGAAAGTTTAGAATCAAGAATGAATGAGAGAATACTTCTGCTTTAAGTAAAAGATAGAAGGGTTAATTTTAATAGGGAATGCCAGTTAAAACAGCCTTAAAATGTAGCTTTATCCTGCAGTTCAGAAAGGGTTTGTTGATGCTAGATAGAAGATACTCCTGCTCTTTTTAATTTCAGCAGCCAGTTTTTCTTAAGCATCATTACCAAGGTCTGTACTTCTTCATTTACACTTGTACTTCCTATTTTTAAATATACCTGCTAATTGTAAAAGATATTTCAGTTAATCTCTAAATATTTGTACAGTTAGACCTGACCTCATATACCTAAATCACTTTGATAAGAATGTAGTTTTGAAGAAAGAAATGTCCCATGATCTTGGCTTTTATAAAGTTTGCTGTCTCTTTGTTTGACTCTTTCACAATTTGGTTATAAAAATGTATTTTTGTTTCCATGTCTTAAATAATGTGAAATTGTAATATTTTCAGATGTTCTTTAACTTTGAAAAAAAGACTTAACAATATTAAACTTTGAAACCTTTTTTTTTATTTCAAAGAGGATAAAAAATAGCTAAGACCATTCTGTTTTCTGCAGTATTTTGGAAGCTTGCTTGTAATATTCTGCGTTGAACTGGCCTGTGGTGTTTGGACCTACGAGCAGGAAATAACGGTGAGTCAGAAAAGGAGACTGCATTTTTTCAGCAGAAGAAAACTGAGTTTTCCATTATCTAGCTGTTTTCTAATTGCTGTGGTGTTTATCTTTGTTCATTATTCTGACAGTTTAATTTCAACTGATTGCCTTCATTTTAAACAGAGAATTCTCCTGGGAGAGTTTGTCTGTCTGGAAGGCCCTGTCTGGGTTTCTCCTTACCCCCTCTATATTTGAGAGCCAAATCCTTCATCCCCCCATTTAAGAACTTAGTTTTTTGTTAATTCTTGCTCAGGTAGGTTCTCATTAAAGTCTTTGATATTTTTGTGGATAAATGATGAACTTCAGGCTTAAATAAGGATTTTGAGAGAGGAGATGAGAGATTTTGAAGGGGTTTTATCCTAAAAGGTCTTTGCATTTTAAAGAGTGTACTACATTGTAAACAGACAGCATGTTCTTTCCATAGAGGACTTGCTGTCTGCTAAAATCTGCGCACTACCTCCACAAGCTATAAATGCCAGTTTTAAGCAAAACATGTCTTGACTATAAAACGCTCTTCTGTAAACTTGTGAAGAGGCTTTATCTCTGTCTAGTTTTTATAACTACCCCAACTTTTGATTTTCAAACTGAGGACTTGTAACCATCATGCAAGAAAATAGTAAGTGTTGAGCAAATTAAACTGAAATGTTACTCCTGGCTGCTATATCCTTACATCTCATACTCCGTCTGGTTCATTTTTATGGGTAGAGGGACAAATACTTTTCTCTCGACTGCCAAGATATGTCCAATATAATTGTCTTTCCAACAGTGGATGACAATTATACTGCAGTAAGATGTGAGGTAGCTTTCTTGATATTTACACGGTACTTGGACGAGGGGAATTTCTGGCAGATCTGAAGTCTGAAGTTACGTAGCAGGACTTTGCATCAGAATTCATTCCCCTGCAGTACAGATTCCAGAGAGCCATTCTAATATAATAGAGATTATAAGGCTATTCTTTTGCCTTAAATGTCAGCTTGTGTTGATTCATTTTAAAATTGGGAACAGGGACAAGAGGCATTCTTCATGTTATGGGCACAGCTGCCTCTGCAGGGGTTTAGCCAAGGATGACTGTTACAACTAACATCCATAGTTTGACAAAAATCTTGTCAGTGGAAACTGCCTGAAATAACATAGCTTTCACAGCACTGGAACACGCTTTTTCGGACTTCACTATTTAGTTAGAAAACCTGAAGTTATGGTGTGCTTTAGTCTGACCCCCAAGATTTTAGTAATCTGCTGTTCTACTGCAACACAAACCTGCGACAGTTTGAAAAAGGCTGGCATAGCCCTACAATATGTTGTGTCACTAGTCATGCCATTTCCCTTCAGAAGAAAACATGGCTGTCCCCTCAGCCCTTTGCTAAACTAAGCAGCACTGGATTCCATGTCTGCATCTTATGCAATGGGTCACAGCAAACAGAGTTGCTCTTTTTTGTTTTTCTTTATCTCTTTTCTTCTCTCCCTATATATATGTATTTTTTTTTATTCTGCATCTCCTGAAATACTGGTTTGGGTTGGTCTTTTTGGTTGTTTTTTTGTTTTTTTCTCTTTCCATCAGATTTCTTATTATAATTCGCTTTGTCCTAACACTACTGCTCTTCATGTGATGAGCACCATAGGGAATATGAGCACCATAGCTGCTGAGAACTGTAGGGAATGTGGCAGTCTTGAAGAGAAGAGTTATTTTTCAGTGGTTCTTCCATGCCTGTGCAGGTCATTCCCTTGAACATGCTTCCTCCTACTTGATAAAGAGAAGACTATTCCCTCGTATAACCAGAGAGTTGTCTTGATGTAATATTGGTTTCAGTGTAGCATTAAATCACATGAGCTCCTGGTGGGTTTCAGAGATCATTTGGCATTAGCGTAGGTGGGTGTGTAGTGTAGTGTGGGTGATGTTGTCAGAAATGTCACTGAGGCATAACTGCCTCTGCTGATCCAGTATGGGCTTTCCTTGGTATGTGGACAAGTTGCTCTAAGAATCCTTGCATAAACAGCTTTCCTTCCAGCTCATGATATCTCTCAGCATGTAGTGTGCCTCATGACTAATTTATTCCACCCACAAGATTGAAAAGCCAGTGTGGGTCCTTGGCTTATTTAGGCATTGATCAAGCTTTGAGAGTCATTAGAAAAATAATAATAAGTAATTAGATCTCAGTGGCTGACTGAGCTTTATAGAACTTAAGTTGAAATCAAGCCAGCATCTCCAGTTTTTTTTTGTCTACACATGAGTATTGGTGTATAGTCAAACGAATGCATCTCAATCATGTATTATTGTGCACTACTGTGTATATGAGCTGATAGGAAGATATCTAATAGGTACATCAGTGTACCTATTACCTGTACATTTTTACCTGTTTGCATTCTTGCAGCAAATATAGAGATTCTGAGATCCCTCCTTAGCTCCAGCATTTAAATTGCTTTCATACAGTGGGGTTTAGATAGTTTTACTTCACTTTTAATTTCTTTTTCTCAGTTCTTGAGTATTTTTTTTCCTGCTTTACATTGATTTCCTAAATAAGTTGGATGTATTCTGTTGTGGACGTAATCTTGGAATGAGTTTAACTGAAATAAGTTAATTAAAAAGTAGTCTTAACAAATATGAGCTTAATTGCAGCAGTATCAAATATTATCCAAAGAAAGCAGAGTGCTAGCTTATGATGCAGAGGAAAGAGA
This sequence comes from Rhabdornis inornatus, assembly GCA_013397075.1. Lineage (NCBI taxonomy): Eukaryota > Metazoa > Chordata > Aves > Passeriformes > Rhabdornithidae > Rhabdornis > Rhabdornis inornatus. The sequence continues at coordinate 327,862 of VWZS01010074.1, read as the reverse complement.
AATGCATTGAGTACGAAACTAAATTAATTTATTACAGTGACCTCTGTAAATGTTTGTGATAGAAATATTCTGTGATTATGCTTTTACGAATTTTTAGTACTCTACTGCTACCATATTTTCATGTGAACCGTTGTGAGTTCAATGCAAAAATCTACTAAGTGAAAGGCATGTTAAATTTCTGGGACCTTATTAATACATTGACTACACGAAGCTTTACTAGGGCATCAAAAATGTAGTGTAACTTAGCAGTGGTAATGGAATGTTATCAAATGTTCGTATTTGTATTGTGGGTTCAGGCAGGCAGTGATTGTCTCCGTATTTTTGCAGAAGATCTAGCATAATGAAGACCAGGTTCCTTGGGAAGTGTTGTGCAGATTTTCTTTTCTTAGATACCATTTGTTGCTATTTACAGAATGCCCTGTCTGTTAGCTTCAAATTGAACAGGAGAGCAAAGTCATGGCTTCTGGAGGAGCTGGGCTCCCCTCCCATCCAAGTGACAGTTGATATTGCAATTGTGGTTTCTTTCACCATGACTATTAAGGTTGATGGAAACAAGGCAAAACTCAGCATGGATAGTATATGATGACATAGGATGATGACTGCAGTCTTCAGATCCTTGTTTAGTTTTGGCACACTGAAATTTGTGCTGCTGAATTGAAGTGAGGTTTTGATTTTGACTCATAACTACATGCCAGGTGCCATAGCACTTGCCTCTGTTTGCAACAAATTGCTGACTGAGGTGTCATAGTCGGACAGCGGTGTGCACCAGCACCTCACTTTGGAGTTGTCACAGTTGAAAGAAAAAATACTTCAGGAATCTTTTTAGAAGAAAAGATTTTTACAAGGCTGTGAATGTGTTTGGGAAAAAAGGTCATAGGGCTTTGCCTATACTTTCTTGTTACTGTTTTTGAGTGAGTTACTGAAATGGAGCGCATTCAGGATACCTGTGTGCAGGACTCCAGACAAAGCCAGAAAATTGCTGAAAAAACTCCAGGGATAGAATTCATCTCAATTCATTTTACATATTTAGAAGTTAGACACTTAAAGTTTTTCACCTTAGTGAAGTGGATTTGAGACTTCAAGGGAATGATTCATCTGCTCTGTTTAAATTATTTATCTTGAGATGAATTTCCCCATTTGGCTGCCTGTTTATTTCTACTATCTAAGGCAACACCAGGGGGATACCTAAACTAGGGCAGACAAATACCATTCCTGACAACTTGGATGGGACTCAGTTCAAGTTTTATGCCAAGTAAATCTGGTAGTGATATCAATAAATTGTACCAAATCATCACTGAATCTCTCCAAAATGTAACTGCTTTTCAGTGTACATTTATTTGTAAGCAAAGGAAACTAATAACTTTTCATTGATATTTTAAGAAAGGCTTGTAAAGCATTAGTATCATAAAAATTGCAACGCTTATTTTCCTGTTTTGTTTGTGTGTGTAGTTATTTTGGTCATTGCCCTGGAAAGATCTCAGTATAGATGGAACCTGTGGGTTTGGAGCCACAAGCCTACTGATCCACTGTGTGAGTCACTTCTCTCTCCTTGCTCCAGGTTCCAGTGCAGTGGTCTGATATGATCACACTGAAAGCCAGGATGTCCAATTATGGCCTACCTAGGTACCAGTGGCTGACCCATGCTTGGAATTTCTTCCAGAGGGAGGTAAGATGCTGATTAATTAATGACAAAAAGTAGTACCTGCCCAGTGAGTGTTATTTATCTCCTAAAGGAGAAGGTTTGGTTTTAAGTGAATAGGCATATAAATGCAAGTTCATTTGGTACGAAACACTGCATCGTGATGCTGTCTTTAAACATCACTTGATATCCAGTTCTTTGGTTTTTGTAGGCCCTAAAGGTACTTAAACACCAAAATCAGAATGTTAATAAATTCATTTCAATTGTTAGCATTCTCATATCCTTTTTCAGTAAGGTTAGGACAAGAATACCTTTTAGGATTACTATGGCATTAAAGCATATGATATACGTAAGATTAAAAATTTTCAGGTAAAGTAAAATGACTGTGTCTATATGTTGTTTTAATATTAAACTGTGCTCCCCTTCCCATAGGCTCTGTTAGTTTCCTTTCATGGAGCTGTCAAGGTTAAGATATGTTTAGCTGGAAAGGAATGGGAAAGGAAGTTTCCAAAAAGATGCCAACACTGTCTCTTTGGCCGAGGTTTGTGAAAGTGATGAGGGTTTTTATTTCCTTTGACTGGGGGGTGGGAAACAAACCAAAAAGCTTCCTTGTGTATTCAAAGCTTTGCCCTCTAGCCTACTAAAATTCAGAACTGTTTTTATAGAATGAAGTATTATGTTACAGAAACATGAAATCGCCCAAGGTAAAACCTATTGACTCCAAATATAACTCATGTGCAGGAAGAGAACTCCTTAAATGCCTGTCATTGTGCTGCCCTTGTTGAAATGTTGAAATCTATCATTGTTGCACAGATTTCCTGTTTATTTAAACATTTCCTGGCAGCACTTGGTTAGTCTGTATTTACACTAAAACCTGAAAGAAAGAGGTTACACACCAGCACCTACCCCCTCCCCCAGTTTCTTACTCTGGCCATGTGAGCACTCTGTGAAACTGAGTAATTCTTCATATGCAGGTAGAGTGTTTATGTCTGTTCTGTACCTGGCATAATATAATCAAATGGTCTCAATCAATTTGCCTTCAATAGAGCTGGTACTTGGTTTAAACATGTAGGTCGATTAAATTAAATAGTGCCTCGGCTCCTAGTTGTTGTAGTTTCATCATAATGGCTGGTTATAATATGAATATTAGTAATAAAACTTCAACTAAGCTTTAATTTTTCTAGGGGGGAAGAATTTCCTTTAGAAGTTAAAAGAAGTTTTAGATTTTCCTTATGGCACCTGTGACCATAAGTCAGGTCACTCTATTGCAGTGCAATAGAGTATTTTTTTTGTAGAGTAGTTGTGTTTATGGAAAGTATGGTTATTCTTTGCTAATGCTGAAGCAGAGGGAGGAAAAAAGGAAGAACAAGATGACCAGATGGATGATTTAGGGAACTGAGAAAGCTCTTTTACAGTTTCTACTTAATTGGTGGGCTCTCGTTTATATTCCATCTACTCATGGTTTAGAAGCTGGATGTATGAGCCTGGTATGTGCTTTATATCTGAGTCAGCACTTGTGGCCCTTTTTCAGTCAGCAGAATTGTAATTACAATTCTGTTACCAGAGGTTCACCCTGATTAGCTTGGTATTCTTTCTTCTATATCTGTTAGCATCTGAGGGAGATAGAAAATATGTTTTCCCCCAATCCTCTTGCTGGTCGAATATCAAAGCTGTGACTATGCAAGGAAGATGGAAAGGGTCAGCTGAAGTCAGGAAGGAAGAGCTGGGTGAGGCAAGAAAAGATACAAGAGTAAGAAAAGGGTGTTTAACGAGGTGTTCTTTGCAATTGCAATGAGGAGCCAAAGCTTTCCTTAAAGTCTAGTGCTGGGAGGAGTTTGAGTAACAAAACAATAAAAACTGAGACATGAGAGCTGTGATAAAGAAGGGAGAAGTGAGATTTTTAAGAGGACTGGTAAATTTAAGGCACAGTGTTTGCCAGCATGTCTGAGCACTGATCTGCTTGATTGTGAACAATGAGTGGTGTGGAATACAGGACCCTGGCTCTGAAGTGGCTAAAAAGGTGCAGCTGTTTCCCAAGCCTGTGGATCAAAACACTCAGAGAATTACTTACACTCAGGCTGGTCCTGGAGGATGTTCAGGCTGAGAGAGGTAGTATTTTGTTTCTGCAGCAGCGCATCTTCTCAGTCATGTCAAGTCCATATCCAGTGCTGCTTCACCCTTTTCTGTATGAAAGCAGCTGCTATTGTGGTAGACTGGTCATTTGGCTCTAAATCTCAGGGTGTGCTTTGCAAAGAAGATAGGTTGTTGGTCCTGGTGGGTTTTATAGGCAATTACACCTTATCTGCTTTGCAGCCAGACTTCTTATTTTTATGGTTGATTTTGTTGCAGTATTTATTTTAATGTGATACCCCTTCTTCCCATTTTCAGTTTTGCTTTCAGCATTTGTGATTTCTGTACATTTTTGCTTACTCTTTTAATTTTTTTCCCTATATTCAGGTAAATCTCTGCTTTTTTTGTTTTTAAATGTGTCTGTAGTTGTACCCTTGCAAGAACAGTCCTCACTAGTATGACATTTTTCTTCTACTCCTTTTAGCCACAGGTATACTTGTTCATTTTGTCCCCATTTTGACATGAAATAATGTTAGTTCCTTGTAGTAAGGTTAAGAGAATCCAGAGACAGGACAATTTCTGTGAAGCATCCTTTGTGGAAGCAATTGGGATTTAATGGACAGAGCAGTATTGTTGGCTGTTTCTGAAGTATTCATTGGTCACTACATTACATTTTTCATGTTGCTTTTATGTCAAAGTACACAGCAAAACAAGATACATAGAAGCACTCGTAGATGTTTTTAGTTCTATATAAATATTTGGAAGTTGGTATTAAGAACTTCATTAGGTTTTTTCTTGACCTACTTTACCTATTGAAGAAGTAGCATCATTGTTACTGATCTTGGCTAATCCTTTCTTTTCAGTTTAAATGTTGTGGCGTGGTGTACTTCACAGACTGGCTGGAAATGACAGAATTGGACTGGCCACCTGACTCCTGTTGTGTCAGAGAGTTCCCAGGATGCTCTAAGCAAGCACATCATGAGGATCTCAGTGACCTTTATCAGGAGGTAATGAGAAAAATGTGGATATATTGGAAGGTTCTATACGTTCTTCCTGATCCAGTAATTTTCCAAATTCACCATTTGCAGTGCAATAGAGTATTTTTTTTGTAGAGTAGTTGTGTTTATGGAAAGTGTTTATGGTTATTCTTTGCTAATGTTGAAGCAGAGGGAGGAAAAAAGGAAGAACAAACCCGCCCACCCTTGCCTGGAAGTAAGATGAGCTAGTGGCAATGCAGTTAAAACCTATGTTTTAAGATATGTTTAAACTTTGAAGTGTTTGTTTTATATTGGTTGTTAGAGTTCAAATTTTTTTCTAGTCCAAAAGATATAAATTAGGTGTGACATAATGTCCGGGCCTCATCCCATCAAACTACTACAGGGGAAGTGGAAGAGTACTTTGGTGAAATGTACAGTGAAGGATCTTTTGAAAATTCCTTTGGAAGATGAGAGCTCTCTTGTTAACAGGTCTCATATCAGAAGGCAGGTAATTTTGTTGTTGTACTCTGAACATGTGTAGAAACTTGTTGTGAAAATGCTCTTTCTACATTATAGTATGATTATTTAAAAAGAATTACAAAAAAAGCCTTAAAACATGAGAAGAACCTGCTTGAACTCGAAGTGGGTAAGGGAGGTCATCAGGGTAGCAAGATACTACTGTATTTAGGGTGAAAATTATGAAAACAAGTGAATATGCTCTTTACTAAAACTCTGTTCTCACAAATACTATCTAAAGTCACCTTTGTCTGAAAACTACTTTGTTAGCCAGTATTTTTTTGTGCTAGCAGATCTCTGAAGACCTGTAATTGTTCATTAAGTAACAGCAGAATGACCAACAGTCCAAGTAGTCCAACAGCAGACAGAAAGTGTGGCTCAATCACATAGTTGAGAGGATCTGAGAAGAGGTGCATTCTTCATTTGATTATTTCTAGAGTAATACAGAGTGCATAGGAAGGAGGATGGGCCTTAGAATCATGTTTTCAGATGCTGCAGTATGAACATTTCTCCAGTGGATGGTGTAGCTCTGCATTAAGGAAGAGTACCCAAAGAACCATTTTATTTTCTCCCAGACTCAGAGGCTGTTTAAGAACCATTCTTACCAGAATCTGTTGCATGGCTCTTGTTCAGGAGCTGTGGAGCAACACCTCTGAAGGCAGAGGAGATTCGCTATATAAACAAGCCAAAATGAATATTAGCTATTGCCAGGAAACAATCAATGGGGAAATGAATTTGTGTGGTATTGACTCTGTGAACAGAAATTATTTAATCTAATCAGGACTTTCAGACATCCATCCTAGGACGCTGTGTGCTTCCACTAGGAAGAGAGAGGATAGAGCTGCTAAAAGGCAGGTGCCTCAGAAGGCCAGTCTGCGTTAGGAACCTTAAAGACAGTGGCAGAGGTTGAGTTTTTTTCCACCAGCTACTTGTAGACCCTCTCTTGCCTTCTGGCAAGGCTCACAGCACTGACAGCACTGGTTATCCTTTAGAAGTCTCAGTCCCTGAGTGAGAAAGCCATTAAGGCCTGCCAGTCTCTTACACATTTTGAAAAACTAAAAATTGTGGCTCACTCTGCAATAATGGTTGCTTTTTGTAATACTGTTGCTACTGTTAATACCATACAGATAAGTCTGTTGTAGAGGGACTCCAAGGAGTATATGGAACCTGTAGAACATTCATTTGCCCCCTGCCTGCCACTCAATCAAAAACTGCTCTTTGAGCACAGGAAACTCAAAACTTTCTGGGAAGTGTTAGTCATTGGAATGTAGTGTCCAAAGTGCAAGGTATTCTTGTGTCACCTCTTTTGCTAACATTCCATGCCTGTGCCATATCCCAGGTAAATAGTACTCTGAGAACTTCATATGTTCAAGTTCTTGTGGTTCCCTTTGGAGAAAATCAATGTCCAGAGATGGTTATTGTGTAGGTCACAAGGGCTGTGTTAAGCCGCACTTGATAAAATAAAGGCTGCTTGGCTTTTTTTTTTTTTCCCCCAAAAGAAATCTGAAGGGCACATTTATGGTTCTTCCCCTACTGTACCACAGGGTGTTTTGGATGGATTCAGCACTTAGCAAAAATTTATTTTTGGTTCTCTGCTGAAGAATCCATTCCAAAAAGGGACAGGCTGTGTTCAGTAGTATCAGCCACAAAAATACCTCATTTCTCTTTGAGATACGTACAATATTTTGTTGGCAAAATGTTTCTTTCCATGGCGCTTGCCTGTGGGGTGTCTCACAGACTTTTACAGTGTGCTTGCTAATAAGTTTATCAGTATTATGCAAAACCAACTTCCAAGACTAATTTGCCTAACTTTTGTTTTGGAGAACTGAAGGAAAAAAGCTTTTTTAAAAAGTGATTCAAACCAAACTTGTGTAGTCTGGTGGTTTGAGAGGGAGCCTGATAAGATTAGCCTCGCTAGCCTAAAATTGGTTTATGTAAATATTTGGCAAGTCCTTTCTGGTACTTTAGAAAAATTCTTTGTAGTACTTCAGAAAACTGAAATGTGGTTTGTCTGGGACTGATAACTGTGTTTTCTTGTAGCTGTGCTGTGATTTTTTGCTGGGAACTCAGAACTTTCTATAGTCTTAAGTTGGACTCCTTCACAATTTAATTTTTGCTGAAAAAAAAGCTGACTTACAGTTCTACGTTAAAGTACTTTTGGCAGGAGTCATGTTTTCCCTCTTGGATATTGACAGCTTTTTTTCAATCTCTTGAATTGCTTTTATTCTGCTGAGCTTCACCTTTGGTGCAGTTTCATGAACAGACTGACCTTAGAAAGAACATGGTTGTGAGGGAAGTGTGAAGATGATGGTGTGGCCTTGGAGGTTTGCTGTGGTCTGAGGACAAAAGGAGCTCTGCCCATCTTCTCATTGGGAACTGCATTGTAAATAAAATGATTGGTGGGAGTTGATAACTTAAAAAAAAATCAATCTTGCATGTTCTTTTCTTTTGGTTTCTGGCATAATTTTGAGTATACTCAAAATTCATTTTAATTAAATTAATTTTGTTTTAGTTTTGGTTTGCTTTACTATTTAATTTTACAATTTGCTTTAATATACTTTTGAGTGTACTCAAAATTTGGGTGTACAAAAGATTTGTTGAGTTTGCTGATGGCTTATCTCTTCTGCTCAGTAAAGTGCCTTGTTTCAGTTCAGGTTCTTATTCTATGATGAAGTAAATCGGTAATATATGCTAAATAAAAAATACATGCTTTTTTCTATTTCAGGACTGAAAGTATAAAGTGAATGAATCAGGCCTTTAATCTGTAGCTTTATAGGAATCTGAAGCTGCTTCTTCTGAATGATTGCTGCAAAGTTTTATACTGTATTGGATTTGTCAACAAGAGCTCTGCATTTAGTGACAAACTTTTGCAGAGGGAAGTGTATTTATGTACTGTTTAATTGCAGGCTACCAACTGTGAAAGTGTCACATAAGCAGAAATAAAATGCATGAATGTGAAGTTAATAGGGCTGGCTGTGTTTTCTCAGTTTTGAAACGGATTTTGAACTTGTATTAGAGCAGAGCTCTAAGAACATCATTAAATGGAGGAAAACAGTCTACCTAGATTGGGCGTAATTTGTCTCAGTTATATGTCTGTGTACTGTAGGAGATGTAGGCATTAATGTTATTGCTCTCTGTTAGTGGGTGTTTTCTCTAGTCAACAAATGAACTGAGTTTGAATATTGCTGTGGTGGAGCATTTTTAAATTGTGACCGGCATGTACCTTCATCTCTTTAAGTTATCAAAAGTATTAAAATGCCGCCAGTTTCTCTGTAATTAACAACAAATTTGGAAAGTAGTATAACTACAATTGCCTTCCAGTTGAAGAAAAGAAGATGCCAACGTGACAGTATTTGTCCCCCAGTCAAGTCCAATTGCTTTTGCTACGGTGTTGCATTTTTTCTTTTGAAATTTCAAAGAATGCATCCTTGCTCCTTTTTCTGTGTCTGCTGCTGTTTAGAAAATGAAATAGTGAAATGAGAAAAGACACTGAGATCCTATAATTTATTCTGGTACAATTATCATAGAGTACATTAATTTTATTTAGATCCTAAATGAAAATCTGTTGACTACAGTGTGAATTTTGTGTATGTGGCAAAAATTTGACCTTTCATCAAATACATTTAGGACTGTAGCATTTGAAATTGGCTTTGGGGAAATTTGCTTTGGGGGATTTAACTGTGATTGAAAAGTGTTATTTATCATGTCCTGTCTTCAGATTCCATCACTTTGATCGATTGCTTTATTTTCTTAGGAAAGCTATAAGAAATATGAAGTGAGGATATGAATGCAAAAAATAACGTTCTCAAGACAGTGCCCATTTTAATGGGTTCCTGGTGTCTGCTTCTTGGAACAGTGGCCATCCAGTTTGTTACTCTGAATTTCCTCTTGATATGTATGTTGCTTTGATAATTGTGCTGTGAAACCCTGCAAAGCTTAGAGTAGAGAATAAGCATCATGCAGAGTAACAGAGGTTTTATGTCTCTAAGACACACATTACCCGTACTGAGCAACAAGCATTGTAACTCGTGCTTGAACTGTTAGCCAGTAGTTCCCAAAGCTGCTGCCTCTTTGTGGATCCGTGCAGCCTTACAAGGGCTTGGGAGCTTTTCTAAAACCTTAGTTTTAGTTAAACTAAGTTTTACTAAAAGTTTTAGTTTCACTAAAACCTTAGTAGTTAGTTGGCCATGTAAGTAAACTGTAGAGCTTGCACTGAAGGTTTGTAAAGAACTAAATTCCATTTCTATGAACATCAACTTACAATGTTTTAACATAGTTTTCATGAGATGTTTTCTGATGAGGTTACACAGGTCCACAGATCTTTCCTACAGTACTCTTTTAGCTTCACAGTGTGGTATTATCTGTAGAAAAAGTCTAAAAGAGTTTAAAATTATTTACAACTTTGAAGATCTTCAGTTTACAGAGAAACAGGATTATTAAGAGGACTTTAATGGCTTTTTAAACCTTCACAAAACCAGTTGAGTTTCTTTAACAATTAGTGAGAGTTGATAGGAATTCAGATCAACTTTGAGCAATTTCTGAATTGAAAAGTAGCACAGATATCTTGTAGAAAAGTTTCTGTGTATGAGAAAACTTAAAGTTGGCATTATGGAAGCAGTTAAAAAGTAGACAAAATAATTCTCAAAGTATTGTTTGAAGGAAGTGAGAGAGAGATGCTTGGGAGCCAGAAAAGACAGCAATGGTAGGATGAGCTAAGCCTTGGGAACTGCAACCCAAATATTACTGACTGTTTTTTAATCTGTCTTTGTTTTACAGGGATGTGGTAAAAAAATGTACACTTTTTTGAGGGGGACAAAGCAATTGCAAGTGCTGAGATTTCTAGGAATCTCTATTGGAGTAATGCAGATCCTGGCTATGATCCTCACTGTTACTTTGCTGTGGGCTCTGTACTATGACAGAAGGGATCCCAGAGCAGATCAGATCATGGCACTGAAGAGTGATACCTCGCAGGAACTGTCATGTCATTCCATGGAGCTACTGAAACCAAGCCTGACCAGGATCTTTGAACATACATCCATGGCAAACAGCTTTAATACACACTTTGAAATGGAAGAGCTATAAGTGATGCAATGAATCTGCGAAGTCACAGAAGATTTTTTTGTTCTGTTCCATCAAATATGCCAAATATACCAGTCTTCTTGTGTCAGATACCAGCTAATGAATGGAAGTGAAGGAGACCAGCAAAGAAAGATGAGCCTGTTGTCAGCCTCTTAGCCATGTCCTCAGCCATGAAAAATTTTGTGTGTTTGTTTTTTAAAAGGCACTCATTCAGTTGGGCACAGTAATACTCATTGTCACAAACTGTGTGAAGTGTAAAACACTGACTCAATAGACTGAACCTGTAAGGAAGCATCATGGGAAGGGAAGAGAAATACTCATCTTCTGAAGAAACAACTGTGCTTTGAGCAAACAAAATGTGGCTTCAGCTGAAATTGACTTTTAATAAGCCATTTGGTAAATGTCTTAATCAGGGATCTATGTATGTATAATTGTGTGTTTTCATGTGTGCATGGAAAGCAGAGCTACAATTCAAGTTAATACTTGGATTTTAAAATTTGCAAGATTTGTAAGAAGGGTGAGATTTTCTTTTTTCTAACAAAACCTTTAAGCTTTTGTTCTTAAAGATGTTCTAAAACTTCTATTTTTATCTAACATAATGATTTTTAAATTTTAAATATATTAAACAGGGATTGGAAACAGAACTATAGCTATGGACAATAGACTTTCGTTTTCTAGAGAATTCTTCTTTAAAACAGTTTGTTCTCTGGACTGTTCCTTAGTAAAAAGGAAGAAAACCTTAAACATTCTTTCCAAAATGGGAATCAATATGGGAGTAGCACATTTTTATAGATAAATCTTTTCTCCTGTCCATGGTTCCCCTGAAGCTAGAAACAAAAGACTGCAAGAAAAACGCTTACAGTTCTGGATGCTATTGCAATAATTGTAAAAGTACACGAGGAAAAATTTTACTTTGGTGACTGCTTCATTAAGAGCTCTCTGGTGGCTTAAAATGCCAGCCAGAAACAGATTAAAATGTATTTATTGAGGTGGGGAAAGTGCATTTTACTGTATTTTTATGAACAATGTCTATGTCATAGGATTATTTTTACAATTGGCCATGGTCTTGAAATATATATTTGTTCCACTGAGTGTAGCCAGTTTGTGGCAAATGGGCTTTTTTACATAATATTGCATTTTAAAAATTCTTTCATTTGGAATTTGTAGAAGAAAAAAAAAAGCAAGGTGTGATTTGGTAGACAATAAAATTACTTTTCTCTTAAATTCTGTAATGGCTTTTTTATGTTTAGTCCTAGAGTGGGAATGCTTTGGATGGGCATTGGGAGGGTCCTCCTGCTAGTGTGAGTTGATTTGACTTGTCTTTACCCATTCCACTTACTCTGTTGTGAAGCAGCTGCAATATTAGTGTAATTTTCTTTTTTTTTTTTTATTGCTTCTGAGAAAACTTCTTAAGGGCTTGTGAAATTAAGCTCTTCAGTTGTGCGGGCTGTTTGCTTTTCAGCAGTCTGCTTCTAGGTATAATTATTTTAAGGGTACTATTGAAAGCAACATTACCTTTCTGCTTTTGTACTTCTGTAGATTCTACTACTTATTTGGGGAGGTAAAAAGATAAAAGGAGAGATTATCCCAAAATTTTGCTTGAAGTATCTTTGTCAGGAATATTTTGTTAGGTTCTGCTTGGGAAGCCTTGGCCCAGTGTTACTGCACAGGTACAGCCGAGTTCACCCCTCCCACTGCTCAGCCTGGGTAGCATTGCTGTAGCTAAGGGTGAGGTTCCTGTGTAGACAAGGAGCAGGTGTCTGGCAAAGTCTGGGTGTAGAGCAACTCCAGGCTTCGGCATGCTTCTGGTGCTACACAGTGCATTGAGTGCATCATTTGCCCCTGTTTGAAAACCAAAAAATAAGTCTGTAGAAACCACAGATTGTGGAATCTTGATTATGGATTACATGTACACGTCTATTTATGGCAGTGAATTACTGCTGAATGTAGGGAATTTCACTTAAGTAATGTAAAAAGAAATAAAAAGTTCCTTTTTCCCAGGAAACCTCAGCCCTTAAAGTTTTACCCAAGGAGTGTCTGTGGAAACTCCCTTAGCCATGCTTCGAATATTCCTAGTCTTTCCATACAAGGACTGTTCAGACTATCAAGGGGGTTGCCTGTGTATCTTCTTGTGTCCTGGTTGGAGCTCATCAGGGAACAGAAATGGCAAGCCAAGCTAGGGGGATGTGTTGGGATTTAGAGATACTTAGAGCCCAAGTAATTTGATTTTAGTCTGGGTGCTGAGGAAGCACTGCCTTCAGGTGTAGTCAGGTTTCTTTAAAAGCAGAGGGATTGCTTTAGAGAGGGCTCTGGCACGGAACCAACCTCTCAAAGCAGTGTTTATGCACCTCCACAATGAACATTTGCAGTCAGGAAAGCTGCTTGGGCTTGGCCACCCAAATCCTGAGCCAGTCTACATTCTGGGAAAGAATCTATTTTGAGTATTTAACTGCATATGCAGAAATGGGTCTCATCTGTAAATTGGAACACTTTAAGAATTTTTTTTTGACTATGAGATGCCTGTTTTTCTAGAGCTTCTTCAAAGAGCCTTAAAATTAATTGACTAGGCTGCAGCAAGCCTGCTCTTTTCCTGTAGAGCTTTAGAATCTTTGTAGGAGAGAGGCTGCTTGGCAAGGCAGGAACATTTAGATACTTGAGGCAGTGAAAACTACTTCCTCCTACTTTCTTTTTTCCTCGGTTTTACAGGAGTACTTGGAGAAGGATGGTGTGGTTTTTTTTTCTGCAGCATGAAGTATAGTGAACTAAATCTTCCTTGTTGCAGCAAACAACTATGGAGATGCTCCTAACATTTTTCACAGAGCACTCAAGTGCAACTGTATCAGAAAAAGGAGTCACTTCCTGCCAGCACCAAGTTTTGTGTTCAGCCCAGTGGCTATACTGAGTCCATGGGACTGTGCCTGTTGCTGTGGGGCTGAGCATGCTTTTAGGAGGCAAAAATCACTGTTTCTGGCCCTTGGATAAAGTACTGATTCATCTGCCAACAGGTCATATGACAAGATTTTTTGGAAGGAAAGAGCAATATTTTCTTTATAGCTTTTCATTTTGTAAAAGCTTATATGAATATAAGGGAATATATAAAGAATGAAGAGCAAAAGGAGAGGCTGTTGATCACAGCAACTATATAGTTAAATATGGTACAGGAAGGGATTTAAAAATAACTTTCAAAGTTTTTATTGCAAAAGCATTGTATTTGGCCTCAGAGCCTGGTGCTGATAATGCTAAGGTTGCAAGCTCAATCCCCATATGGGCCATTCACTTAAGAGTTGGACTTGATCGTTGTGTGTCCCTTCCAACTCAGAATATTTTGTGATTCTGTAAACTATGCAGAAAACCACAGATTATTAAAATCTTACAACATTGAAATACTAGGGGTTCACATGGCATGGTAGTGGGGAGGCCATGGGGTGATTTCTGTGAAAAGCTGAGAAGCTTCCCCTGTGACGGAACCAGAGCCAACAAGCTCCAGCATGGACCCACTGCTGGCCAAGGCTGAGCCCTTCGGTGGCAGTGGTAACACCTCTGGGATAGCTATTTAAGAAGCAGAAGAAGTTGTGGCAACAGCAAGTGCAGCTGGGGAGAGGAGTGAGAGGAGTGGGAGGAACTGCTCTGCAGACACCAAGGTCAGTGAAGAAGGAAGGGCAGGAGGTGCTCCAGGCACCAGAGCGGGGATTCCCCTGCAGCCTGTGGTACAGCCCATGGCCCAGGCTGTGTCCCTGCAGCCTGTGGAGGTCCATGGTGGAGCAGAGATCCACCTGCAGCCCGTGGGGAGCCCCACACCAGAGCAGGTGGATGCCTGAAGGAAGCTGTGTCCCCGTGCATAGCCCCCACTGGAGCAGGCTCCTGGCAGGACCTGTGGAGAGAGGAGCCCATGCTGGAGCAGGTCTGCTGGCAGGTGTGTGTGAGGCTGTGGGGGACCCACGCTGGAGTAGTTGATGAACTGTAGCCCTTGGGAAGGACTCTGCTTGGAGAAATTTGTGGAGGACCATCTCCCATGGAAGGGACCCCCTACTGGAGCAGGTAAACGGTGTGAGGAGCCCTTCCTGATGGAAGGAGCATCAGAAAAAATACATGATGAACTGACCACAGACCCCATTTCCTGCCTCACTGCACCTCTGAGGAGGAGGTAGAGATTTCAGGAATAAAGTTGAGCTTGTGAAGAAGGGAAGGATGGGGGAAAGGTGTTTTATTTTTTATTATCCTATTTGGATTTGATTGGTAATAAATTAATTGCACCAAGTGAAGTCTGTTTTTCCTATGACGGCAGTCAGTGAGTGATCTCTCCCTGCCTTTATCCCAATGCAAGATATATTATTTTGTTATATTTTCTCTTCCCTGCCCAGCTGAGAAGGGAACCGATAGAGTGGCTTTGATGGATATCTGGCATCCTGCCAATATTGTCAGCCCACCACAAGCATTTCATTTAATTAATGCAAAATGCTATTGTTGAAGTGAGATTGTATCTAAAACTTTCCAACTTGTGTATAATTGATTATTTCCTGTTAAAAAAATGTGATGTCCTAAACTTTTGAGAATTTTTATACATGTACTTCCTTTTTATTCAGCACTCCCCTACTTCAATTCTTCCTTGTGCATAGACACTAAAAAGGTACACAACTAGATGAAATAGGCAGGTAAGAAACTAAGCTGTCTGGGTAATTCCATATATCTTCTGGACATTGCCAATCTATATAGTATTCACTCCTGATACCAATATTCTTTCAGCCACGTTTATATATCTCATCAGCTGATGGCTCCTCTAGAACAGGCAATAGTCCTAAAATATTCCCATAGTCAGTTATAAAATAAAGCCCTGGTTGGCCTCAGAAGCAGCAAAGAAAGTTTATGACCTCCTAAGCACCCTCCCTCCCCAGAATTCACTGATCCTGTGGCTTCAGTAATTTGTCTTCCTCCGGATCAGCTTCCTCTTTGAAGACCTTCCTTCCCTCTGCAGCCGCTGAGGCTGCATCATGTTCTCTGCTGTGAAACCCTTCTCTTGGTAGTCAGTGTGCTTCCACCAAGAGTATATCCACGACTTCAAAATGTAAAGTGTACGTTTTCAGTTTGTCTTCTGTAGCTATTTTATGAGAGGACAGTGGTTCTCAAGAATGCTCTGGGATAGTTCACAGACAGGTGTTACTCTACAAAAAGAGTTTGATCTTCTCTGTGCACTAATATTTTATCAAGGGAATTTGATACCAGGTATGAGGAAACTCTGTAGGTTGAGAAGTTCAGCAGAGCAGTTTGGTTTTTGGATGTACATAAGGCACATTTTTTAAAGTACGGATAAAGAGGTGGAGTTCATACTGATGGAACTAATGATCCAATTTTCTCTGTGCTATGGTTTGGGAAGTGAAAGGTGATGGCTGGTCCCTCAGGAAAAGGGCAACTCTGTGTAGTGGAGCTGTGGCATCCTGGTCTTGATGGCTCTAGTATGATCTAGGTACACTCACATCTTGCCTGGAATTACTGTCTAGGACATTTGCTGACTTCAGATTAAGTGATCCTTCCAAATTATTAGAGGGGAAAAAAAGTTTCATTAATAAGTTATTGCAAAACCAGGTTGACCCATTCAAGCATGCAGATGTTTTATTTAAATATTCCTCAAATGTCTATTTATTCAGCATAACACATGTATTATGCTGCCTCCTGAAATACGATATATGACTGTCAAACAAAATTGTCAAAACAACAACCTTGGTTTCTTTGTATGATACACAGAAATAATTACATTTCATGTACAGTACAGATGCATTTTACACAGTCATCAACAGTCATTCACTACCAAAACAGCATTTAAATCACCTAAAACACCAAAAAAATGTGTATTTCCCAAATTCAGAATAAATTAATGGTTTTGCGCGTGACATATGGAAGTAGGAGACAGGACCGGAATTCTGAAAAGTCTTACTAAATTATCTCTTAAGCTGCATTTTAAAAATGAAAATACAAGTTGCTTCAGGGGTATAACTGTTAATGCAAGTGTATTGCTGTAGTGTGTTCTTTCTAGTGCCTTTGAGAATAAAGAGCTTTTAAAAGACGCATGACCTGATGGAGTCAGTAGGTTTCCTGGCTTGTGTGTAGTCTGTACCAAAGTAGGTTTAGTAACTGCCCCTTTGCATTATTTAGCTGATATAACTAGTCATGAAGTATCATGTGACAAAGAAGTTGTTTCAGTTTGCTGACATCAAGGCAGTTTTTATATCAATAACCATTTGGCAAAAGGTGGGGACTGAGTATGAGTAATCATGCGTAGAAGTAGGATGCAAGTAAAAACTCTGATGTATTCTGCCTCGCCTTTAAATCCATTAAAGTTTATGTAACCTACCAGCTTCAGCAGATCTGCTGCAGGGTGGAAGAGAGAGAGCAGTGCTGGATAATGGACTTGGGCAGGGCTGATCAGAAGGAGCGCCCTTCCTCTGGCTCAGAGCACAGCCTGTGCTTCTGCTCTCTGATGTTTGAAAGAAACGGAGAAGTTCCATTTACAATGAGTAAATCTTTCTGATTTGAAAACAAAAATTGTGAAGTTAATTGCAAATTAACCGAGAATGCATTAACTTCAGAATAAGTAAATGATAGAAGTAATGAATAGCATTATCTACTCTTTTTACTTGCAGTTTAATTCTAATATATGATGCTGTATTTTGGTGTATATACTGTAGCATGATAGTCTATTATCTACTCTTCACTGTTGACAGGTAGAGAGAAAGACCAGTATTTGTGTGCAAGAAAAAGTGTATCATCAGCAAGTTTCAGTTTTTAGTGGGTTTTTGAATGTAAATTTTCAGGTCAGTAGAATGCTAGCAAATACTATACTGAAACATACACTACTCAAACTATTAAATAACTGTGTTATTTATTGTAATGGCATCTAATGCACTGAGCATTTTGATTTATATGCATATTTTATTTTGCAGACATGCAATTATTTCTGATCCAGTGTTTTTGATGTATATATGTATGTATTGATATGCAAATATTCTGTGTATATTTGATGTATATGATGTATGGTATGTCATGAATATAAGAATCATTATGATACATCTAATGTACTCTCATGAAAAAAAATTACACTTTTTTATCAGAAAGGCTTCTGGTAATATCAATGTCTTTTATAAATGAAGCCAAGAAGCCTCAACTTGTAAAGCCATATTAGCTTTTAGGCCTGCCCAAGTAGGCAAATTCCAATTTAAATCAATTACATTTTTATATCTTTGGGACTCAATCCATTATTCTATCATTGTTCTTAGGTAATCGAACATTTTTCACACAATATAAATTCTCAAGTTTTAAGATGCAAGTTTAAAGATAATTACAAAAAGAATTTAGCCATCATTTCACTGAATGTCTTTCAGTGTCTTCCAGTGTAGCTAATACTCTGGATGCTGCAGAATGTAAGAAAGGAACATTTGGAGACAAGTGTTAACTGATCCCCAAAACACCTTTGTGGTAATTTTAATTCAAATAGGATTGTTCCTGTAGCAGTAAACTGTGACAAGAAGTTTGTTCTGAAAATACAGAAGAGACAGGTTGTCTATGGAAGAATGGACTGTTGATTTGTCAGTATCCTTGAAATCCCAAATGATACAGTTATGTTGGAGTGGACAACGAAGTGTCAGAGAAAAAGAGAATGGTGAACAAAAGGAGCAATGACTGAATAGCAATTTGTGGTGCACAGTTTGGCTGTAAGATTATTTAAATGTTTGCCATTAGAAGTTTATAGTGTAGATGAAGTTGTGAAAAATATCTTAAAAAAAAATCCTGATTCCTGATACAACAGGTGTACAATGACTTATTGCAGTTGTAACAGTACCTAGGAAGCAAGATAAAACAATAGTAAATATTGAACTAACTGAACACCTTTAGTTGACTAATGAGTGTTTGAGTAAGAAATACTGCATTTTTCAAAGGGAAGTTATTTGTACAACTACCATGGAACATTAACAATCAGCTTGTTGTAAGTGCATGGAAATGCCCCTTTCTACAGTATTATTTTATCATGCCTAATCTGAAAAACAACAAAAGTAAACTGAGATCACAGTTTCAAATAATTTCAGCATGCATTATGGTTGTAGTTCTTTCAGTCAGTACAAACATATTTCATATGAGCATTTTTGCATTCATTTTTTGACAGTTCTTCAACAAGTATGTGGTTTATTAACAGGGGAAAAAAAGACACGTTATCAAAATGTTTCTTGTTGTTTTGCATTCAGCAGGAACATAGGTTTCTATTTTATCGTTTGTGGTTTTTTTCTAAAAAGAGCTTTCATGATAAGAAGAAGCATCAGTGGGGACATTTCATTGTGCTCATATAGTAAGTCAGGATGGTCACAGAAGATTCCACTGCATGTCAGTTCAGACAGGGGGTAAGAAACTCCTTTTGGTTCACACCCTACGACACCAGAACCCACAAAGTTTGTTTCTCCTGAACCTCTTGCTCTGCAGCCACCAGCACACTCGTCAAGGGGTGTTGTCTTTGTCAGCTCTCATTCCTCACAACTTGTTTTTCACTGCTTGAGCTCAGCTTGCAAGTGGTCTTTATGCTAATTTATAAATAATTTCTTGTTTTATAATGCAGATACTCTGACAATGTTCCCTCCCGAATACTCAGGAGAGTCTGGCCTATCATCTCCTTCAGGTGTGGTGACTGGAGGTGTTGGGATGCTGATTATTGCTGTAGTGACGTAAGGATGCTCACAGTTTAGTTTAACACACTCTTCCACTTTGGCATTTAAGCTGGAACGGCTAGACAAAGGAACAAAAATCCATGAAGAATGGAAGTCCACGTTACCACAAACCTCTCAAGCCTGATTCCATTCCCTCAGCCAGCCATCTCCATCCTGCCCCACTGGAGAGATCTAAGTGCAGAGCAGCACCACCCCACTGCCCTGTACCCCAGCAGCAGGTGATCCCTGGCTGTGCTCGTGTCCATGTCCCTTTCTCCCTTCCTTCCCACCATTTCAGCACTTCTCAGCCACTTACCTGTGTTTCTGAACAGGAGAAGCATTGCAAAGTTAGCATAGCTAAGTTGCTTGCTATGCAGGAAAGTGGAAACTAAGGGCCAGTCCAAGTCTCCTGCACATTCCTGAATGCCATGCTGATTTAGGAACATTTGGATATTAGGAATAGTTTCTTCACTGAAATTCCACAGTAGGGAAGTGGTTTAATCCCTACCCTTGGAAATGTTCAAAAGGAATGTAGATGTGGCTCTTGGAAATGTTGTTTAGTGGTGAACATGGTGGTGCCAGGTTAATAACTGGCTTCAATGAACTTGGAGGTCTTTTCAACCCTAGTGGTTCTGTGATTCTGTTTCCTCAATTGTAAGGCACTCCATTATATGAATTAATTAAGTTTGTGTTAATATGTTCATGGAGTTGCTGCAGTACCTTCCCAGCATAAAAGACTTGAAAAACTCAGACTATTTCAAGCTGAAACTGGTATTTTGTGCTTGTGTTTTTGTTTTCTAGCATAAAGCTGGTACATTTTATCTTTATATACATGGTGTCTGGAAGTATGGTGCAGACAAGTCCTCTAGCAGAAAAAGAATGGATCCAGACAGAGTATTTCCTAGAAAACTAAGACAGATTGGAGCTTTGTGCTGGCCAGGAGGTTTCACTGCATAACAGCTGAAAAACTTCAAGTTCCAAGAGATCCAAGCAGTTAGATTGTTCATGGAAGTGAAATACAAATGTAGTAACTATACAAAGGAAGCTACTCAAAATGTGGCTCAACATGACAATCTCTATAGCAACTTGTACTGAAAATACTTCTTTATTAAAGGGTGGCATGTGTGAGATCAATAGAAAACACTTCTGCGTCTCCTGAGACCTTTGCTGTGTTTCCAGAGGTGATATTTGGGTATACGTGAAAGCCAAATACTTTACTTTTGAGAGTGCAGGAACATTCAGTAAATTACAGACTCTTAAACTGCACTTTCCACACTTTTGTAATGACTCCTCAAACTGGGAAATACATTTTTCTTATTCATTCCATATTTCTTTATTTAGAAGAGTCTTCCTTATGACTATTACACTTAGGACTCCGGGAATCAGATTTATTTCTCTGCTCTGCAGAAATGCAAGGAAGTCTCATTTCCTATGCCTCTGAACCAAGAAGGGACAGACAGTGCACTTGCTCATCTTGTCTATCTGAATTGGACATTCTTCTAAGTGAAATTTTTCTTTGTGTGCACTTGTCCATGGCAGATATTTGGTGCTCTATTTTACTTGGGGTCCCTGGATGCTGTTTGCTGCAAATAGAGCAAGGTAGTTTGAGAGGGCAGAAATGGATAGAGAGAGAGACTATTCTATTATTTTGGATTACACTTGAAGCAAAGGAAACACAGAATATTTCAGTACCGGTACCCATTTTAGATGAGCATTGGAATCTCACCTTTAGCCTCACTGCCTGCCTAAGGAGGCCACAACACCTTTCCGTCTCTTCCCTAAGGAAGCCAGGAGCCTTAACTCTTGAGGTGCTGACACACATGAAGTACCTGTTAGACAGAGGCGTCCTCTCCACACATCTGATCTGGATGGTGCTGAGCTCCTGCACGCTGCCGGGGCGGCTGCCGCTGATGGTGGTGTTTGGGATGCGGTACGTCTTTTTGTGTCTTCGTGAGCAGCACGTGCTGGTCACGCCTTGCTGGGACGAGAGAGAGGGGCTGTGGCTCGGGGGTCTATTCACTGTGGAAACCTCCATACAGCTCTCTTCATAGACTTGCTCATCCACAAACTCGTGGTTCTAGCCCAGAGGAATCCAACAAAGGGACAAAGCACACACAGAAAGATAATTGAAGTGAACATATTAATCATGATTGTTTAACGGCTTAAATTGACATAACTGAATAAACTGGGAAAATTAGTTTATTCTTGATTATAGTGTTTAGCCCATATTAGTCTGGGCTGAATACCAATACAAATGTAAACACTGGAACAAAATTAACAAGAAAATGTTAATCCAAATTGTTTTGCAAAATAGCATGTGGTTGTAATGTAGTTTGCATTATAAATATCTGTATAATCTTTAAGTGCCACAAAATAGAGGATTATGTTTATTAACAAAAATGCAAGTGGTGCTTATAAGAACACTCTAAATAAACATTCTAAATTCCAGTTGAAAATAAATAAGATTATATTGACCTATAATAGAATAAAATTCATAAATATTTTCCGGATAAGTTTATAAGACTTCCTGTTGAATTACATGTTAGAAATCAGGATCTGAAACAATGTTTTTTGAGGTATGAATCTATCTAAAAGAAAAATATTTAAACGAATAGAAATTTTGATTAGGGGAGATGAGATAGCTATTTAAAAGCATCCAAAAATTTCCTAATTACTGTAGATGGATGTATCAAAAGCAGTTTAGAGGACTGAGCATTTTAATCAATGTTAAATGAAGTCCTCTTTATTCATGGAGTCTTTCCTTAATACCAGCAAAGACAGTAGTTTTATAGGGTGATCACAAAGATTAATCCAAATTCACTCAAATAGCCAGTTTACATTAATTTACATAAGTGGTTAGGGAGTATTTCACACCCAGCCACAATTTCCACATTTTCTACGTGTGCAAAAGAGTGCGAAATAGTGGTGTTGCTTATGGTGGCAAGGGAGGGGGGAGATGCACGGGAGAGGGAGAAGGTTTTATACTCATTTAAAACTAAGAGAAATTGAGATATGCTTGCATGCAGTTTGAGAAAGCCTCCTTTTTCAAGAAAACTCTTCCCATTTACTGCTGGAATTAGTCTGTGTATCCTGAGAATGTTTTACGGAAATTGTTTAAGGAGTATTTTCTGGGTTGTTTTACAGTCTATTCAGTCTCAAGTCAAATTTGTCAGCCTCTTGCATTTTTGTATATTAAAACAGGGTAAATTGTTTTCCCCCTAAAAATTTTTGCTTTAATTGGAAATGTGCTGATGTTTTTCAGAATTGCCATATGGGGCCAATATAAAAAACGTAAACAAAGTAAAGAGAGTAACAACTCTGGCCAAGTGTTCACAACAATTCGCAACAAATGGA
Source organism: Rhabdornis inornatus (assembly GCA_013397075.1). NCBI lineage: Eukaryota > Metazoa > Chordata > Aves > Passeriformes > Rhabdornithidae > Rhabdornis > Rhabdornis inornatus. Next base: position 305,543 of record VWZS01010074.1, on the reverse strand, counting down.
AATACCTTTATAGGCAAAACATTTTTACTTCCATTTCTTCTGTTCTTCTTCACTCAGATATAAGTTTGTGTGAATTAAGAGGTGTTGAAGAATGAAAATTTCAAGTGATAAGGAAAAAAAAAGGACTTGCTTGACAAATGGTTTTTATAAGGATATGTCAGTCACAATCAAGATTTTTTTACAGGATCACACAGTAGGCATAAAATTCAGAGAGAAAACCAATCTAATTGCTCTTATGAGATCACGTTCAGGGGCTTGCAGTGTGTTTGCCAAGAACTCTGTTATTCTTCTGATTAAAAGTAATTTTGTTCTTCCTAAAACTTTTATGGAGCAACGATTAAAGAATTTTATTGACTGAATTTTAATACATAGTGGAAACATTTTGAAATGCTATAATGGCACAAGTTAATTGATTTAATTATACTTATTAAATAACTTTTCTTAAATTAGCTAAAAGTAATTTGTAAAATATAATTTTTAGTGCAATTAATTTCATATTCATATAATCTTCACAGAATTCCATAACACTGCCCACTCTGCATTTCTGAGGGTGGATGAGATCTTATCCTATTGACTTTTCAGTGACAGAAAAGAGAAAATATGCCTTTTCTCAGTATCATGAAGCTTATACCACAAAGGACGGTGAGAGTCTTAAGAAGATGCACCACCCTTCCTGTTCTACAATGAACCAGAAACTCACCAGATTCCAAATGCTGAGGGACCAAAATGTCAAGTTCCCACTAAAATTTTAGGAATGCATCATCTTCAGAATACAACTTGGAATTGCTGCATGCATTTTTGTGTTAATATATCACAGAAACTCAGGGCCAGTAGCAGGACCCAACAGAAGGAAAAAACAATGTAGATAATACTTGCTTTATAGACTTCATTTTTTTAGGAAGAAAATTTTAAAAAATTTAAAAGTTTTACAGATTCCACCATAATGATTAGAGGAAAGGTGGCACTTTGAGAGGTGAATTCAACTCCTACCAAATGAATAGAAATTTTTTTCCATGATTTCTGTGACAGTTTGACAAGACCTGTGGTTATTACTCAGATTTTCAAATATGTTTGCAATATTCCACTGTGGAAAAATTTTAAAGGCAAATTGCTATTATCAAGTTCTGGTACAAAATGTCTCAAAAATGTTTCAAAAGGACCCAGCACGAATCTTAGCAAAAGAAACCACAGTATACTCTGAATAGGAAGTGAGATGTTCTGTCCTACAACACATTTTATAAAATTAATACTTCTAAAGTAAGAATGGAGGAGACATAAGCATAACAAGCACTTGGGTGACGTATTGCTAAGTGACGGAACAACTGGGTCCTTTTATTTCAAAGAAATGCTGTCAAAAGAAGTCTCTCTCCCTCCTTTTTATAAGTCTCTTATAGGTGCTGGAAGGCTGTTCTAAAGTCTCCCTGGAAACATCTCTTCTCCAGGCTGAACAACCCCAGATTTTGAGTACCAAATTCCACACATACATATAACAGGTTTTAATTTATCAAAATTTAGCAATGTTGGTTGTGGGAAAATTTTAAATCTTTTTTGTTTGTTTGTTTTAGGGGGGGTGTCTGTTTGTTTTTTGGGGGTTTTTTTGAGAAAAAACAGAAATACTTTCACAGTGATCACCAAATATAGCAGAAGCTGTATCTCTCTGTTATTTATATGTGTTGGGTATAATGCCTTAAAATAAGATAAAATGTCTTTTCTTCCAAGTTGACTGCTTTAATATAAAGGCTCATTAATTAGAAGAGATAACGGAAAACATTCAGAACTAGGATGGTATTGAAATTCACAGGAAAACACAGTTCTCTTTTCTTACCGTAGTTTTTTCCAGGCAGTGAAGCAGGTGGTGGTGCTGTGTTTCAAAGGAAGAGCCAGATTTACCAACAAAGGCCTGTTCTTCTTCATTGGAGGACTGTTAATACATAGAACTCTGTATTATTCTCAGTTTTGAACAAGAGGGTTCCTATCCAAATATTTGGTCAGAACTAATTTGGATTGTACACGGTAGCATAACTGCAATGCTTTGTCTATAACATATAACAAAAATTATTTTGCACCTTAATTTTATTTTGCTTTTTTTTTTTTAAATAAAGCTATTTTGTTTCCTTCCCTTGCACCTCCTTTTAAATGTTTTCAACTTAGGACTTTTATGCATGGATAAAATAGTACAATTTACAAGTGTAATCAACACATAAGCTTTGAATGTTGGATCAACACATGCTTAAAATTTTAATAAATTTAAGTTGCAGTAAAATATTTGTTTGTTCCTGAAAATGTGCTTTATTTGAAGAAAACTAAAAATAGTTGTCCTCCCAGGACCATTTCATAGCACTAAAGAATTTGTGGTATTGCTGCTTACACAAAAATTCATGTCAGTGAATCTGCTCAGTTTAGCAAGTGTTACTGACATAGAATGAAGAATTAAGTAGAAAGCATCCACTGTTTATTAATTGCTTTCATAATTATTCACTAGAAAGCAAAAAACTAAATAGGAGAGGAAGTGAGATAATATAAAAGAATACAACTCAGCCTTGGGATATTTGAAATCTGCATGGTAATTAATCTATTTAATTCAAATATTTGAGTTCTTTCAAGCAGAAGAGGAAATAAGGGCTCTGACTTTTGTGCTAGACAGGACAGATGGACAGACAGCCACTTCCTCCTCTTCTGGCTATAGGTTAAAGTATCCGGCTGTTCAACACGTATTGAACAGAAAGGGCATAGAGGAATAAAAGCCTTCCTGTATTCCTCAGGGAATAGCCTAAATGCCAGAAAATGGCAAGGATTAAAAACCACTCTGTCTGCAGTCTTTCTCAGCTGGGCACAGCTTTGAGCAGCTAAGGGGCTGTCTCCCAGCAGCGTGGGTCACTGTGGATCCCAGTCCCAGATGCTGGCCCTGGCTTCCTTGGCAGGGGTAAGCAGGGAATTTGCTTCAGATAACATTAGATTACAATGCATTTGATGTAATCATCAAGATTCTCCTTAAACTCAAGTACTTCGAGGTGCTTCGAGGGAAAACTTCACTCTGCAACACCCTTCTGTGCAAACAGTATTCAAGAGCTACCTTTTACTTTACTGATGATGAAACTTGGTGTCGTCACCCATGTTCTACCTGTTTAAAGCCAAGTGAGATAAATCCAACCCACCTCATAAAAGGCTAATGCTCTGTACTTTCCTTAATGAGTTCTTCTACAGGATCTAACTCCAAAAACGTGGGTTACATTGAATCTAGCATCTCTATCTGGACATTTTCTTTCAATACCCCACCATCAATTCTCACAAGCTTCCTTTAACAGTAGTAATTGTCCAGTTTATCCTTCCTTATCTACCTCTAAAGATAACATTGCCCAAAGCACCAAGGAGACTTGCTCTGGTAATAAGTAGAATAAACTACTGCTGGGCTGTCATTAAGTGGTTACTCCAGAGGTGGAGGGAACACAAAGATTACCTGCTGCAGCTGGTTACTCAGCAAGCCATTTCGTTTGCTCTGCATGTAGGCATTAGCACTCCCACTCTTTGCTGCGCGGATTCGAGCGAGCCTGGCTTTCTGCGTAAACAGACGAAACAAAGAGTGTAACTTGTACTCATAGCCATTATCCTGTTAATCTAAAACTGCTAATTGGAATCAGCTGCTTATGAATACCAATCTCACAGTGGCTGACAGACTGCATTGCATCCATCCTCCAGGTGGAGCAAATCACAAGTGTCTTCCCATTTAAAATGCATATGATAGAAGTTTTTATTTGTTTGCATGTATCAGCTACTAAGAACAATGACTTTGGAGAAGGGATTAGACAGATCAGTATGGAAATGCTGGTTTTTTTTTTTTGCATTGCTTCAACTGCCACTCCCTACATCTTGTGGGGCAGAGACATAGACATCCATTTCAGTTGCTATTGCAGTGAAAATCTCTTTAAAAGGGAAATTAACAGTTCAGAAAAAAAATGTAATATCGCGACATTTGTGAGTGGGCTTCTCAGAGTCTTCTGAGTTTTTTGAGTACCAAAATGTGATAGTGCTTTTATGCTGTCTCCCAGCTAAGTTCCTGAATATTTGCCAGGCCATTTTAGAATCACAGAATGGTTTGGGTTGGAAGGGGCCTTAAAGGTCATCTAGTTCCAAACCCCCACCATGGGCAGAGATGCCATGCACTACATCAGGTTGCTCAGGGCCCCATCCACCCTGGCCTTGAACACTTGCAGGGGTGGGGCATCCACAACTTCTCTGGCAACCTGTTCCTGTGCCTCCCCATCCCCTTAATAAAGAATCTCTTTCCAACATCTAATATAAACCTGCCCTCTTTCAATTTAAAACCATTGCGCCTTGTCGTGTCACTATCTGCCTGTATAAGAAGTCTCTCTCCCTCTTTTTAGAAGTCTCTTATAGGTGCTGGAAGGCTGCTCTAAAGTCTCCCTGGAAACATCTCTTCTCCAGGCTGAACAACCCCAGCTCTCTCAGCCTGTCTTCATAGGAGAGGTGCTCCAGACCTTGGATTATCTCTGTGGCCCTCCACTGGACCTGTTCTAACAGGTCCATGTCTTTCTTGTGTTGAGGACTCCAGAGCTGGATGCAGCACTCCAGGTGGGGTCTCACCAGGCAGAGTAGAGTAGGAGAACCACCTCCCTTGCTCTCCTGGCCTTGCTGCTTTTGATGCAGCCCAGAATATGATTGGCTTTCTGGGCTGTGAGTGCACAGTGCTCGCTCATGTTCAGTTTTTCATCCACGAGGAGTCCCAGGCTCTTCTCCACAGGGCTGTTCTTAATTACCTCCTTTGCCAGCCTATACTCATATGTGGAATTGTGTTGATCCAGGTGCAAGCTCCTTGCAGTTTCATTTTTTGATTTTCATGAAGTTCTCATGGGCCTACTTCTCAAGTTTGTCCATGTCCCTCTGGATGGCAGCTCTTCCTTCTGTTGTGTCAACTGCACTGCTCACCTTTGTGTCATCTGCAAACTTGCTGAGGGTCACCTGATCTCACTGCTGGTGTCACTGATGAACATGTTGAAGGACACTGGTTCCAAGACAAAGCCCTGAAAGACACCACTCCTCACCAGCCTCCACCTACCTCTTCATGTCTGTCTGTATAACTAGACTTAATACTTATCATATTTGGTCAGAGACTGTTCACAACCTGGTTTTTCAGAGACTGCAGGTATCAATCACTGAGAGAAATTTGTGATTTCTCAGGTGACCCTCATTGCTTGTGAAGGTGATTTTCATCCAGAGTAGAAGGAGGCTCATGAGTGACAGACGTTTTGCATCCACTGAATTTTATACAACATATAGAACACAAAATTAGGGGAAAGCATGAAGAATGGACTCTCTCAACCATTAATGTGGAAAACAGAAGCTTTTATGGGATTACTAGGATGGCATCCTGGTTCTGTATTTTTTGTGGTTGGTTACATGTATAAGATGGAATCTGGGTTTATCTTCATGGTTAGATTTCTGATTCTGAAAGCCAAATGCCTAGCAGCATCTGGAATTAAATGGCTGCTGAAGCACAGAAGGAGATACAGTGAAGGACTTGAAAATCCAACTTTGATCTATTAGTAGGGATTTTCATATCTGATATTTACTCAGTTGACATTTTCAAAAAATAGAGAGAGTATTTTCCCCCTTCCCCAAATTTCTGTGACATTAAATGTCAGTATGAGCTCATAGACAGATGCAGTCTGGTCATTGCAGCCACCAGATCTTTCTGGCATGATTAATAATTAACTGACTTAGAGGAATGGCTCAACACCATGTTTCTTTGCACTCACAGCCTCAAACTCACAGATCTTCTCAACAGCAAGCCAAGAAATTTATGACAGCTAACAGCTAACATGGATGAAATCTAGCTTATGCTACATCATGCATTCATTATAATTTAATTATTCTGAAAGAAAAGAAAGTAATGCTCTGCATGTGTGCATCCTTGAATGAAAAAGCTCACATGAGAGGGTATTGACTGATTTTGTGATAAATTCCCCATTTTAGGATAACACATCTGTTCATCAACTTTCTTGGTGAACACAGGTTTTCCAGCAATGCACCTAATGCACCTTATTTTAGTAGTAAGGAGAAAAGACCCCCAATGACCTGGCCTGGGGTCCACAGGAGCAACCAGTATGGGGAACTGTCACAGCTCCCACCCTGCTGGCTCACTTGGGTTCTTAGGTGGCACATCCAAGGCTACCAGCACAGTTAGAGCTCAGTCCTCCATGCTAGCAATTATAAAACCCCTTGGGCAGGCAGAAAATAGGTTGTTTTCAAAGTGGTGCTCCTGTGATACAACCCTAAGATGCTGGGTTGAAGGGTGGGGGCAGGAGTTTTACCTGTACCACAGAATAGTCATGGGCTGGGACAAGTGCACGTGGTTATGCTTATAAATATATAAAAGTTTAGTCTTAGGAGCTCAAGATGCTTTGAAAATGTCTTTAGAGGATGCAGCTTGGAGTCCCATAAATAAGTGATTTCAGTCACAAATGTTATAGCTGTGGTACTTCTCAGTCTGCTCTTTATACAGGGAGATTCATTAGATTTAATGAACAGACATTTAACATACATTAGTTCTGCTTTTCCTTTTAGAATTCATATTCATTTTCTCTTTAGTGATTGAAGTAATAATTACGGTGCAGCATCATTTAATAAAGAAATATGAAAAACATAACAGTCCATCAGACTATCTTAATATATCAAAGTGCTATGATACATACAATATGAAGGTTGCACTTTCTATGTGAAGATTTAAAATTGCTTTGCAAGTATGAATTTATTGCATCTTAGAAAGCTTTTGTGAGCTAGAAAGCAATAGCATACATCTTTCTAGCTGAAACTCATTCAGATGACCTGAATTTATATCATTTACCAAAGAGAAGACAGTAAATCTGTTACCAAGAGAGGAAGCAGATATTGTGGCCTCCGTGTTTATACTTCAACTTACAGAAAATACTGCAGAAACTGGAGGTGTTTACAAATCTGTTAAAGTGAAAAGATTTATTTTCAGTGCTTTTTCCTGATTTATATATAAGACTGTAGCATGAGCAGTCTAGTGACTTCTCACATTTCCTACCAAGGCATCATTAAAAACTCATGTCATCCACAGGATTTTAAGGGCTATGCACTGGGGATAAAACTCCCATGAAAGGCATAAAAATGATGTGATGACATCAGGAAAACTGTGGTTACAGAAGTACTGCATTTTCCTTTAGTCTGTGTTTTCTGTCATGTATAACAGAACAGGAGTGACAACTGTCCCTTACAACCACTGCAAAGCCCTTCCTAATCCTTCTCTTTCACAAAATATCTAGGAGAAAAGAAAAAAAGAAAGTATTATGTTCTCCTGAAGTAGATTATATCTTTCCTATGAAGATTTCCTGAGTATGAAACTTTGATTTTGGTAATTTTTACATGGTCTAGGACTGAAAAAATTTAGATTAAATAGACTTCTTTTAGATATTCTAATGAAATTCCACCCTCATCATCTCATCTCCATCTTTCTAAGAAGTTGATGACCAGCTCTTTTTTCCACATCTCTTGTATTTGCACTGAACTTCTCTTTTAAATGCATGTCTTTCTTTTTCTAGTTTTGAGTTTTACAACATAGAGTTGGATCCTTGTCTACGGCTGCATTCATAGAAACTCAAAAGTTATTAATTATTTACCTTTTAATTATTATAGTTTATTAATTTTGTACATTTAAAATACTGAAACTTCTTCACAGTCATTCTGTGTGTGCAGCTTTTGGTCAGGACTGAGCTAGTTTTCTTCACAGAAGCTGCTATGGGCTATGTTTTGCATTTGTGCTGAAAACAGTGTTTATAATTCAGGGATCTTTTAGTTACTGCTGCCCAGTGCTTGCACAGGGCCAAGGCCTTTTCTGCTCCTCCAAGTGTCCCACTGATGAGGCTGGGGGTGGACAAAGAGTTAGGGGGGACAGAGATGGGACAGCTGAGCCAGCAGACCAGAGGGTTCTTGCCNTCATTAATTTGCCCAAAGTTAATCGGCAACCAAAATAACAACCTCTTGAAGTTGTCTCTAGCTGAGAAAAGCTCCACAAATAGCATTCTTCAAAACTGTCTATCTACTGATAAAACTGCTTGAGAAGAAGGCATAGTAAGACTCCAGGGCATAATTAGTTAAGCCCGGAATTTCTATGTCTAGTTTGGATTATTCATTCATCCATTTCTTGTCAGGATAGGCCAGATCCTTGGANCAACATAGAGTTGGATCCTTGTCTACGGCTGCATTCATAGAAACTCAAAAGTTATTAATTATTTACCTTTTAATTATTATAGTTTATTAATTTTGTACATTTAAAATACTGAAACTTCTTCACAGTCATTCTGTGTGTGCAGCTTTTGGTCAGGACTGAGCTAGTTTTCTTCACAGAAGCTGCTATGGGCTATGTTTTGCATTTGTGCTGAAAACAGTGTTTATAATTCAGGGATCTTTTAGTTACTGCTGCCCAGTGCTTGCACAGGGCCAAGGCCTTTTCTGCTCCTCCAAGTGTCCCACTGATGAGGCTGGGGGTGGACAAAGAGTTAGGGGGGACAGAGATGGGACAGCTGAGCCAGCAGACCAGAGGGTTCTTGCCCACCATATGGTATCATGCTCAGCAATAAAGCTGGATGCTAGTGGGGATTGGCAGGGGCTGCCCTTCCTCTGCTCAGGCTCAGGCTTGGTGCTGAGCAATCGTTTTCTTTTGTATCACATTTTCCCCCTGAATTTGCTTCCCTTCCTCCATTTATGGTGGTTTCTTTCCCTTCCTTATAAAAAAATTAGACTNTCCTCTACTGCAGCAGAAACGTGGCCTATCCTGCCAGCATTTTCCGTATTACAGAGTGGGATTTCATAGTAATTATAGCAACATACTTTTATGACTGGAAGCAGGAACTTCCTTTAAAATGCATTCAAAATGCAATGGTATATAAATAAATCTCTCTCTTCCATCTTCTCTCAAGCTTTAATGTGCAGTGTCTTTTTGCCAAAAACAAACAAGCGGAATTGAATAAATGTGGAGAATCTTGAATAGACGTGCAGAACTCAGTAAATACATAAAATGATGGTTGCATGGCTCTTAAAAATCCTAATGTAAGTGACAATTTTTCTGCTGTAAATTGTCAATGCTTCTGGAACTAGATTTCAACTCTTCAGCAAAGAACTTTCTCTTGAGTTTCCTTCCAGCTCAAGTGTTTTGCTGTTTCTGAAGTCTATCTCGATTAAACTTCTGTGTGAAATATTGATAAAGTTGCACAATTCAAAAGTACAACTGTCTCAAGTCCAAAGGAAGCTGTTAGAGCCAGCAGGAGGTACCACTGCCTGCAGGGGTTTGTGCTACTCTCCATGAAACAGCACCCTCTTTTAAGCTTATGTTCTTCAGCCTCAGAGAACAGAAATAAGTTCAGTGCCTAGGGAAACATTTATTTTAGAAAACGGTGTAAAGCCTCTATTGTATTGAATGAAGAAGGATTTTCAAACTTCAATAATGTGACCTTTCTGCCTGAATATTCTTTTACAATGCAGTAGAAACCCCCTGTGAAATGCAAGGATGTATTTCATGGCTAAATATGGGCTATACAGTACCCATGAAGTGCTTTTTGTTGATTTTTCTTTTTTAGTCCATCGGAGCAATATTCAGTTCAACATCTCAGTCATTTTAGACTGAAAGAGATTAGCTTTGCAATAGGAAATATCAATGAAACACACATCCAGTGCTAAGTTAATCAGACCTCAAAGCCATTTTCTCCAAAGCAAGAAGGGCATAAACACAGTCAGAGGAGATCGCTCATCCTTGCTGTTGGCATTGTTCTGGGAAGCAGAGGAAAAAATGCTTGGCAGAATTGTCATTCATCACTCTGTGTTCCTGTTTGAAACATACAATGAGCTCACTGTTTTGCAAGGAGAAAAAGTCAGTTATTAACTCAGTTTCTATTCAGGAAGATATTATGGGGAATAGCAGCCAGTTTACCAATCTAATTTTTGTAAGATATTTTCTAGTGTTCATTTCTTTTTCACTGACAAATTGTGCTGGTTTTGGCTGGGGTAGAGTTAATTTTCTTAATAGTGGCTGGTGAGGGGCTGTGTTTTTATACTTCCAAATCTCTCCCCAGTTCTGCTGGTGGGAGAAGTGAGTGAGCAGCTGCATGGGGCTTGGATACTGGCTGGGTTAAACCATGACAGAAATATAAAGCTGGCCTAGAAAACTCTGTTCTGTGGCATGCAGTTTCTATCTGAAATGGTTGTGTCTGCAGCTATTATGGAAACTGAGAACAGGCACAATGATTGCTGGGATGGAGCAGACCTATTACTCATGACTGCCACAGTGCTTGGTGGCACAGTCAGGAGCACTGTGTCCTGAGTGAGATACAGCTGTTTCTCTGCTGCCATCCCACAAAAAAGAAGTAGAAAAATTCTTGACGAAACAAGGTAGTGTAGAAGTGATATGAAGTCAGCTGGAATTAGGCTGTGGGACAAAACAGCATGCAGAAGAGTGGGTGGAATTAGTAGATGGATAAAGTATGGGATTTGGATCCCTGAAGCAGCCTGTATTTTAGATCAGGTTTCTAGAGAGGTATGACATTCTTGTGATACACCTGGTTTCTTTTTATAGCCATTTTCCCCATCTGACAGCATTTGTCCAAGATGTGGCCGTTGAAGGTTGCTATATCTTCCACCTGGGCGTATGAGTTTCTTGGCCATGTACCTCTGTTTCTCCTGATTTTAAGATATTCTGAGAATAGTATCGTGGCATACATTTATTATTTATTTCACTGATTTTGGTGGGTTTTGTTTGGGGTTGTTTTTTGTTTTTGTTTTTTTTTTTTTTAATTGAAGAAATCAGTCAAAAAGCTGGCCAGAGAGAAACACACAAACATTTTGTATCTGACCATGGTGTTGTTGTCTATATGAAGCAGATGCAGCCTGCAACTGGCTGTGTTCCCTGGTCTATATATACAGTCCCCAGCCATGGTCTGCCTGCACACTTCCCCCAGCAATGATTCTGGTTGTCTGAGATCACTGGAGACTCAGGACCTCTGAAGAGAGGCCATGGGTCCACAAAAAGCCCAGGTGCTGACACCTCAGCCTTGGCAACCTGTGAGGTATCTGAAAAGGAGTGGAAGGTAAGGCATCTCAGTTCTCACAACAGGTGACAGTGGGTGTTCTCTGAGCTGCGTGGTGCTTCAGAATTCATAGAAGCGGATTAGAACAAGTGCATTGGCAGTGATGTGGAAATGAAAGTGACTGTCCAGGCTTGGCTCCATCACTCCTGATAAATACTTCTCTTCCCAGCCCCTGACCTTGTCCATATGTGTCAGGAAGGGAAACAGTCTTCTTGTAGATCTAGTGGAGATTTTAGTGGGAGACTCAGCAAATCAAGGAAGCTGGAAAAACAGACTTTTACTTTCATTTTTTTATTTGATTCAGCTGATTATCTGAAGCCTTTTAAGCAAAATAGAGCTGAGGAGACAAGTTCCCCAACAATCAGGTTCCCCCAGAGACTGAATCTGTGACTTTAACTAAACCTGGATTAGTGAAGCAATCTGTTAGCAGAGATGTTAGAAATTATTTTCAGGTTTGAGGGTTTTGCTTGTTTGGTTGTTAGTTTGTTTGGCTGGTTTTTTTTGGTTTTCTTTTTCCTCAGAAGACTGTGGTAGAAAGAAAGTCTTCCTGAAAAACCACAGAAGAATCTTCAGTGGGTGAGACTGCAGCTATTGTCTAAAAATCCTAGTTCTAGTCTAAAAAGAGGGATGAATTACTAAAATAATAGATCTGTCATTTTGACAGAAAAGATAAATGAATTGGTTTTGGTTTGTGTTGTTTTTTTTTCCTCACTAAATCTAAGACTAGTATTTGCATCTAGGACATGGGTTAGGCATGTAGCACATGCATATAGTGGTCCTCCTGCTAAGAAATACGCACTGTAATGACACATAGCATACAGAAAATCATATTTTGTCTATTGTTCAGTAACAATAAAGGGGAAAAATTAGAAGCTCACCTTTTGTGCCCTGCGCTTGTCTGCTCGTTGATTCTGGTGGTATATACGGCTGAAGTTGGAGACAATTACAGGAACTGGCAGAGCAATGACCAAGACCCCACTCAGGGAGCATATTGAGCCAAAAATCTTACCAGCTATTGTCTTTGGCACCATGTCACCATACCTGGGTTAAAAAAACCAAAAGGCTTAGTAAAGACAAAATCTCTTCTAGTCATTTAATTTCACAATTAATTAATTCCATTATATATTTTACTTCTCTTGCAAATAATACTTGCTGCATATAGATAACGCTTTTACACATATTCTTATATATACAGCATGTCCATTGTTATGCACAAATAATTTTAATTTGAAACAAGTTTTGGGTCTCCTGTCTGTCAAACTGGGGGCAGGTAAATCACGTTATTCCTGCTGTACTCTTCCCAGGCCACCTCTTCTGCAATGGAGAGAGAATGACCTTGCTAAGAAAAAAAAACCCCAGTGTTGAAGTTCAGTTTTTGTGCTGTTTGCTTGCTGAAAGAACTCATCAATTTCATTGGCAAGATCTCAGATAAATCACTTGGTAAATTAGATACTAAACTGAGTAATCTATTGTCTCAAGCTGATACAGTACTTTCATATAGCAGGGTGACACATTTTTGCAACAGGTTTCCCAGGAGATCATGGACTTTCTATCACTGTGTTTTTCAACTTGGCTAGACAGAAGCATGGCTGACCTAACTTGTTGATGACATGAGAAGCTGGAGTAGCTGAGTTCCAGATGTCCCTTCTATGGTCTAGGTGAAAGCAAACATTAAAAACTCAAGCCACCAGCAAGCAAGCAAGCAACTAAATTGTAACTTCAGTCTTGGCAGTGCTCAGAATTACTAAAGATACCACTTTTCTTTATGATATTGGATATTGTTTTGTTCAGCAAGTAAGAAGTAAGTGTTACTGATGTATGTAAAGGCACTCTAGTGACAACCTATTAAGAGATTTTAGCTCTTTGCATTTTGCTATATTCTCTAGGGGACAAGTATGTAATTACATACTAGGGAGTTTAAGAAAAAGATGAACTACTTCAAGTACCATTCAGTTTTTAACTTTATTGGATTTTAAGTTATTATGAAACCTTGATTTTAGCTTGTGAGTTTCGTATGCTTGTGAAAAGAGAGATAGCATATTCCCTACTAAAAAGAATTTATAAACTCTTAACACAAGAAAAGTTAAGAAATAAAACTGAGGGGGAGCAAAGTTTAGAAAATACTGTCTGGAAAACAAAACCTGTCTGTTCAGCAGGAACTGGAAAAATAGAGAAGAAGGAGGAAGTCTTCAAGTCAGTGTCCAAATTGTGTACCTAATCACAAGGAGTGGATAAAAGGGTGAGGATATGGGATGATGGAGAAATTATATGAAGTTAGAGGACACCTTCTAGCAATGAGAGCTCAGCTCATGTCAAAAGGAGGTGAAGATGAATGGTTTGCATTTTTTAAGATATGAGGAAAGCATTGAACATAAATATTCATATAAGTTGTCATCCAGGCAGATATAATATAGATGACCAAGTCTTAGACTATTGACATAGATTATGTTGTGTTAAATAAATATTTGGTTGCTTTATGTAAAATATTCACATGAATAATATAATTAATATTTCTGCAAATATTCTCCCCCCCTGCTTACTAAGAATTTGAATGCTATTAGTTTCTCATTTTGTGGCATGGCAGGATTGCATGAAAAATACATAATTTAATAGAATCCATCTTTTACATGAATAATATAACTTGTCTTAATTAAAGATATCTAAAAACAGGAAAAATACTAGAAAGAATGTCATGCTTTCCTTCACATCAACATTTGTGCCCCACAACATTGGCATTTTTGATGCTTATCTCTTCCTAAAACCTGAGCTGACTATCAACTGTTGACCAACTGTCCTTTTCTTTGGGCAAGGAAGTGGATAAATGACCTTTCAAGGTCTCTTTGACAAATGGGATCCCCAACAGCTCACTAACCCCATTTTTTTCCAGGCAGAACAATAGAAAAGCATAGGGCCAGGTTGGTGAGCTTTGTGGAGAAGACCTAGGATCAAATCACAGGTAAACATTTCTGCTTTACACTATTCAGTAGTTTTACTTCATTCTTACAGATACAAGTATCTTCATATATTGGATCAAACTGTGTAAACAGAAACCTCGCACAAACAGATTTTGAAATGCAAAATTTGCATGTGCCCAGTACTAGATCTCTTAAATGAGATTCCTAAATCTATATTTAGATGCTCATCACTTGAAATACTTAACTGCTGAACCTCCATAAGCTTCCATTGTGACTGATGGCAGCTGTGGACAGAAGGCACTGCTGGCTCTAATTAATTTGGCTTGAAATTGCCTAGGGATATAGTTCATCCCGTTGATACTGTGACACTAAAATTATATGAATCAAGAGCAGACTGAAGCTTTAGGAGTTGTGACAGGAACCACAAACTCATCTGTCTTTAGTATTTCAGTATTTATGTATGCACCTAACCAGTGACATAAACAGATGCCTTTTCATAATATTTTAGCATTACAGAGTAAAATAAAAAAATTAGAATGGTTTGACACAAGAAGGTATTTTGCAATGTTTTTCTTACTTCTGGACAAAATGTCATACAGATACTTATACTGCTTACTTTAAAATAACTTGTTTTCCGCTACTTTTCTTTTTTAGCTTGCATCAGTTGTAATACGTAACTTTTTCTAAAGGTAATGTTGCTTGTCTGTTATTTAGTGCTAGTAATACCTTTTGCATCACTAATAATTCTTACATAATTAGTTTTTCTCCTGTTGCTAACCACTGTATTGGAGTTGTTTAAATAAAATTATGCTCAGAAAAAATTATTTCAAAGAAATTAGTCTTCCTAATTCTCACAGAGTGAGAAACACATTTGGTTACTTTTGTGACAAAACAGAGGTTTTGCTACATTTGCCCTGGTTAGCTTTGCTCTCCTCTGGGACAGTGACACAGATTTTAGTCTAGTATAGTCATGATCAGAGTTGCTAATGAAGTTCCTCCCCCTGAATTAAACATTACCTTTAGTTATACCTCATATATCACTGAACATCACCAATGGAAATGGATGACATAAAATGAAGGGAAAATTCCTTCTATAACCCCAACTGCAAATTTTTTATTCTTTGGAAATTCTAAACTAAAAAAAGAGTGTAACTCCATTTTCAGATGGCAGGGAAGCTTTGAGGTGCTAGTATTTCAAAGGGGAAAATTTATACTTGATCTCTAAAACAAATTCTAAATTCTGCAGAAAAACTGATTTCTTCAGCCATAGAGACACAACAAATGTAGAATCTTATTAAGCAATTTTCACAGACTCCATTTTCAAAAGGGAACTATTTTAAGGTTTTATCTAGTGCTACTCTGCTTGTCTCACTTTTCTTCAGGCTTGAGCTGCAAACATATTCTCCTCTATTTACTTTTTTTCCCTAGTTGCAGCCTTTTCACAGCTTTGTATATCATCTGGTCTGCATATGTCTATTATTGTAGCCAAAGCTCAAGCCAGTCTTTGGGCATTTATGATTTGTACTGACAATCTAATTTTGTAATGTCAGAAGTGTCATCCTAATATTTTACGTTCTGGATGAATGAAGAAAAAGAGGCTTCGTACTGATCCCTAATATCAATCAGGTGCATTCTACTTCAGTTGCCAAAAAGGGAAGGGAAAAGGCTATGACAAACTATGTGTGTCAATCAAGTTTTATCAAATCACAAGTCAGAAACAACATGATCAAACTAATGCTTAGGTTTCACTAGATGTAGTTCAGGCAGGCCAGATGTGCTATTGCTTGCAGTCCATGGATATCTCTTCACTAAGTGACACTGTACAGGGATGATAGATGGATGGATGGATGGATGGATGGATGGATGGATGGATGGATGGATGGATGGATTTAAAGGTATGTATGGTTGTCTTGGTTGTTTGTATTCATCACGTGACAGATGACTTTTGCATATTCGACTCCTTATTGCAAGACAGACAGCAAGCCAGAGGATTCCTTTGTTTTGCAAATAGTGTATGTTTCAGAGTGTTGATGTGAGTAACAAGAGTGTGATGCAGCACTTTGCATGACAGACTGGGGGGAACGAAGTGCAGCTTGAATCACACACAGAAGATAGAGCTCTTGCAGGAGCTTGGGAAACACAAATGTATTTGGGGTTACTAAAGCCCAGCCAGTAAACTCAGCACTGCCATGTCAGATCTTACCCATTGACATCTACCTGCCAACACACTACGGCTTTTCTAACTGATGAGCGGAATATAGCTGGTGTTGCATACCCATAATTCAAGACATCTCAGACAACCCAGGCTCTATTTGTGGCATCATCACTTATTCATCTTATTCCTGAATCTAAAGAAACCCAGTTTTTGATGGCTGTAAGAGGAAATATTTCATAAGTCAAAGGTCCAAATTATAATAGAAATGAATCATACTTTTTGAGCATTTTTCCTTGATGTGAGAGAGAGAATGTATTTTCTTTAATAATCTTAACAAATGAGAGGGACAATGCTGCTTATTTAACTCCTGTTTTTTTGTTTGAACACAGAAGTAAATTTTTTTCCAAGTGAAAAATAAGTGTATTGTGGATGTTAAAATAAATAATGACCGAAATTGTCATTTAGCATATTCTTGTGTGTGTTACACCAGAAATTAATATTTGAAATAGCTCACTTTTGTCGAAACACTGCCAAGAGACCTCTGTACCAAATCGGTAAAATCAAAGGACATATACAGGAAGAATAAATCCAGCATTTGCATTTTTGCAAAGTCTAAATACTCTAGGCTGAGTGATGCACACAGAAAAGGTTAAAAAAACCCTCGCTAAGATAGGGTTTTCTGACACTAGAGGGCGTAAACGCCATTAAAACCAAATGCAAATCCAGAAACAATTTAAAATGCGTGTTACAGATACATATGCCCTCTTCCACCTCTTTCGAATTAATTTACATTCTTTAAAGAATTATTACATTGATTGAGGTCTGTTCTCTACTTCCATATTATTTGCTAAAAAGGAAAGCTAGTAACATTTTTTGTTTTTAAACATGTAAAACATGTCAGAAAAGAATGGAGCTGTAAAATAGATGCAAAGACATTAGAATTAACTTGGTAATATTTATTTTAAAAACAAGGTAATTTATGACCAGAGAACAATGGAAATAGCACGAGATCCATGGAAACTAAGCAATCTTTGTAGAAGCCAGCACAGCTCACATTTTTTCATGTGTGGGGGACAAATCATGTTTCCCAGTAGATTTAGTGGGACATCCAGGCAGAGATCAAGATTTTTGCACGGGAGTTGTTTAAAAGAACAGTGCCCTGCCTTTCCAGGGCAAGGGCTATCCTGTGCTTGCTCTGCACAGGGTAGGTGCTTTACCCACTTGGGTGGGATGATGATGCATCTGCTCTCTTGTCTCCTGTCTCAGCTAATGGCTCTTTCATCTCCTCCAGGAAAAGCCCCAGAGGCTGCTGTGGTGAGACTCTCAGAGAAGATTATACAGCTGGTCATTGGCCCATGAGTTTAGGCTGCCAGCCACCCACTTGGGCACACGTTCACATCCCGGTATAGGAGAGTAGGCAGGAAAAGCAATTCCCATCCTCTCTGATACTACCAAACAATAATCATAGTGAATTTGACTTACTGTCCCGGTTTTGGCCAGGTCTGAAAATAGCCTAATGATTTTGGAAAAGCAATTTCTAATAATGCAAAACGTTGCTGATTGTGTGAAGTGCGGAACAACATTACATAAATTCAAATTTTATTCAGCCTAGGGAGATTCTGCATGGAATTGCAAATAATCTTCCTGGATGATTTTACTGCTGTGCAGAGCCCTCTGCTGCAACAGCTCTCTCTTCTGCCTAGTCGTGATAGACATGGTCCCCTCTGGGTCCACAAATCTTCCTTCAAGTGCTGTCCAGTATGACTATTCATGAATGATGGAAACTACATCTTCTCAGAAGTGGTAGTGCTCCCTGGGTTTTCCAGCCCGCAGCGCAAGAGAATTAAAATACTGCCCCTGAACCTCGCTGGGTTAGCGGTTCCTCAAATACAGAATTTCTAATAAAAGTCAGGGGATTTGAGGGGGAGGGGGGTTGTGGTTTTTGCTTTTTTGTTTTATTTTTGTTTTCTTTTGTTTTCTTTCGTTTGCATATGCACCAGGCTTTTCGCTTAAACGTTTGCACAGGTGGACTTTAGCACTTAGAGGTGAAAACACAGGAGCTTTTGCAAGGAAAATTTAAAAGGCTTGGCCAAGGAAACACTCCCAGCTTCTTGTAATCCAGACCAAATTTCAGATAAGCAAATTCCTTCTGTTTTACTTTACCATAAAATATTAAATTCAAAGAGGTAAAATATATCTTTTGTTATCATCTCTCCCTCACTGAATAGGAAAACTTAATATCCTACCTATTCCTGAGTAAATCATCACCGAAGTGTGATGACTGCTCCATCCTGCATTGGGGATTTTTAAGCTATCAGAGGTACAGCTCAGCTGACTCCCAACAGCGACATCACAGTCATAGACATACTACTGAGATGGCATCTCCCAGACTTCAGAAGCAAAAATAAGCATGTTTGTTTTTAGGAAAAATAGAATGTTTCTGAATGGATCCAATCCTTCATAAAGATAAGAAAAGCAACATAGCACTAAAACTGTTCTTGATGTAAAACTTGCAAGCTGCCTTTGCAAGTGTTTCCTAAATCATGGTGGATCTCAGAATACACTGGCCATCACCCACAACCAGAGGTTAAAATGTGCCTTCCTTAGAGTTTTCAGACAAAGGGACTTTGCTTAACCCTTCACGCAGAACCAGGATTCTGTGGCAAGTGCAGGTGCTCTCAGTCTGTGTGTCCCTGCCAGTGCCCAAACCATCTGCTGCCTGAAAGTAACACTGACACTGTGACAATCACAGCAGAAGGTCTCTGCAGAGGGAGCTTGTGCTTCCAAACCTCGTATTTATTTAAAATGATGTAGATATCATGGCCCATTATCGAGTAACTCAGAATTGAGTCTTCCAGCAGTGGTTTTTGTGATGGGGATGCTCTCCTGAGAGATCCGCCATGTTATTTGCTGGGATTTTTTGCTTAGTTTAGTGGATGGAGGACTGTAGATCAGCAATAAAATTAATCAGCTAGACTGCCACACACTCTGCAAAGGATGAGTGACCTGTTAAGCCCTGCCTTGTGCTCTCATGGGCATGTGAATAAACCAATCTCCAAGCACGTACGTTGCAAGTGAGCAAATAGCAGTTAACCACTTTAACTTTGAGATCACTTAAAAGAAGACCATCAGTAAAAATATAGAAGCTAACCATTCTAAGAGTACAAAAAGAAGTTCTATGCATAAATCAATACTACAGACACGTCAAATTATATTTGACAATTGCTAAATAGGGCCCTTGTCTAAAGAGAATGCTGTAGATTGTTATAAAGCTGTTCCCTAGAGACTTCAAGCTGCTTGGTAACTAAATGCTGGTGAGTTGACACTAATTAGCCATTTATTTCAACATTACATCCAACAACAGATAATATAAATTGCTACTGGTAATAATTTTAAGTGGAATTTCTAAATAAGCATTTCAACTGTGTTGCCTTAAGGATTCAGCCTGTACGGCTACAATTTGGGAGTTAATTCTGTTTTTAAAACACTACTGTATGTGAATGTGAAATGAGCCAGATTTGAAAGAATGAGTCAGACGTAAGTAAAAATGACCTAATTTCTTTAAATGATCTTTACTCCTATGATATCTGATTAACACTGAATTAATTTATTACCTTTTTGTATTATTTATGAATTCTAAGTCTTTAAGATACCATGGTGATGAGTGGAGAATAAATGCTTGGCTAGATGTTATTTCATAAGATAGCACAAAGGATTACAGAAAGAATATACTTTTCTGGTGTCACTCAGATATGTATTTTTTGGTGTCTGATGCAGACGTATAATTTTTTTCATTCTATTATATGTGAAGTCAAAAGTAACTAAGGAGGGGGGGGAAGACAATTCTGGCTTACTTCACAAAGGGAAGATGTTCCAGTGTCTTTGCTCCTAAAAATCAATTATTTGTATTACTTACTTAGGACCTAATTTTCTAACAGTTCTTTTGTCAGAACACGAACCCACACACAAACACATATATAGGATGAGCTGACCAGCTGTTTCATAGCTTATAAATGAACAAAAAAATGCCAGTAATAGTTCAGATTTTCAGATTGAAATTTCACCTACCCAAATGTTCAGTCTCCAAGATTTAACTTGAAGCTAACAAACATATAGGGAAAAAAAATCAGCTAAATATAAATGATAACATTATTGAATGATCTTCCATTCTTCAATCACTTACAAATAACTGAAGAAGTAACAACTAGATTTTTTTTTTTTTTAGTTAGTGATTGTTAGAGAGAGGGTTGCACTTCCATGGGCTTTATTTAGACCCTTTAAATCTGTGCATATTTCTGGCATTCACAGCACTGGCAGTTCCTTGATGAGTGTCCTTTTGACTCTTCTGGCAGCAGTTCCTTGTTCCATGTGATGCCCCCAGCCAGGTTCTTGTATTCGAAAAAGCATCTGGTGATATTCTCCAGCCACCCTCCTCCTGCCTCTTGTGTTTTCATGCCTACTTACCTTATCTCTTTCCTAGGCTAACAAGTTCCTACTTTGTTCATACAGAATCTACTCCCTATATTTGATCATACTTTTTGCCCTTTTTTGAATCTCCTCTATATTTTTTACAGGAGAAAAGATGTTGTTTGCAGGAAAACAAGATGAGAACTGCACACAGTTTTCTAAAAAAAGGTATGGACCAGTTCAGAATAGCTTATAGCTCTGGTCCCAACTTGGACAGTGAGCCAGTATTATTCACAGTGTTAATGCGTGATTTCTCACCCTCATTATTTTTCTGTCGAAATCTTTATTTGTGGGAGCTGATAAAATTTGCCTTATTTCCCAGATGTCTAGCACTGAGAGAGGAAAGGGAGCTGTTGGGCTTCTGGCATAGCATGGATGTTTTGACGACTGTCATCACATAATTTGTACAAAATAATCATTGAAATGGCATAGCTCAGCCAGCACCTGTACTAACCAGACAAAGAAAATTCACCCTAGATTTATGCCAACATTTAGGTTAAAAGGAATGTATCTTTGTCACATGGATATTATTTTTCTAGTTTTGGGTTTCTTTGGGTGTTATTTTCTCCTCCCTTTGTTCTTTCAGAAAATCCTTTTTTTGGGAGAACTGAATTAAAAAGCAATAGAATGTTAAGAGACTGTGTTTTATATCTCATGGACAAATGAACAAATATGAACCAGGACGAATGCACACCAATCCCAAAGGCTTATAACTTTAAATAAATTTATACAAAAAAATAGAGTATAAAGAATTTCCAGCAGTTCCTGTCTGAGACATTAACTGGAAGCAAAATGGATATCTGGCTATAAAAAGCCTCACCTTCAAAAGTAGCCCAATCTCCAGCCATTCTTCATTTCAGAGGTGGGCAATGCCTTCAAGTGAGGGTCTGGCCAGGTACCCGGTAATGACTGAATAAAGGCCCTGCAGTACTGGTGATAAACAGGAGCAGTGTGAGATATACTGACTACACCAAGGGCTGCTGTAAAAAGAGCCCAGTTCGAGGCTCCATCGATTCCCAGCAAGATGGACTAGAGTTTGACACATTCTTCCTGGGAAACAGTTCCAAGGCAACTGATAAATATCACCCATCTAATCTCCCTTACCTGGCCTTGGTTCATGGGCACTCTCTGTTCCCTCAGACACCTCATGAGCACATGGAAGATGACAACCCAACACAGTTCTGAGTCCTTCTAGGAACACACTTTGGTAAAATTTTTCAGCATCATTCTAAAATTAGGATTGAGCTGTGAAGCACAGATTTTGGTGCAGATTCAAATGCACTTTCTGAAGCCCAGGGGTATGTTTCGATGTGCCACCTTCTTCCAAGAGAGTTTTCCTATTAGTTGTGTGATTAGGTATGTTCTGGGCCCAGTCCTCATCCCAAAAATATTGCTGAAAATTTTATGTAATTCATTTCGCCTACATTTTTCCTTTTAGTTTCAATACTTGTGCTAAATAGCAGCAAATTCAAAACAAAGCATTTGTCTGCCAATCCAATCCTAAATTTCTCTTGAGGATATATTAGCCATCAGGTAAAACTGCTCCAAGTATAAATCACATTAACACTAAAAAGCACTGTGCAAGTTTGCAAGGACAGCCATTGCCTCTTTTTGTGACAGCTACTGGGCACAGCACTGAGATCTGTGAGCTGATTGCACTTGGGAATGAAATCCAGCTGCTCCCATGTTCAAGTAAAATTCTGACTGAAAAGGGTTTTTAGCCACTGCTGTCCTTTGTGCTGTTCAGTACTCTAATGGGCAGATCAACACCTAGGTTGAGATGGTTCCCAGCAAATTTGCAACTCCTTCTGCTTTTTTTTTTTCAGCAGGACCCATCCCACAGGGAAGATTTGGGGCCCAGGTAAGGGATATAACTAGGAAACTCCCTGATCTGTTACAACCCTCTGACTATTACCCTCTCTTAGTTGTCAGGTCTGTAGTGATGAGATTGAAGAAATTAGTCCTGGAGCAATCAAAATGGACTTCAGGGCCTTGGGGCATTTGTTCAAAGCAGTGTGTGCAAGGAGTGTGGTTCAACAAGGCCAAGTGCACGGTCCTGAGCTTCGGTCACAACAGCCCCATGCAGAGCTGCAGGCTGGGGGCGGAGGGGCTGGAAAGTGACCCAACAGAAAAGGACTTGCAGCTGGTGGTTACAACTGGTTGAAAAGGAGCCAACTTGTGCCCAGGTTGCCAAGAAGGCCAGTGGCATCCTGGCTTGCATCAGAAATAGTGTGGCCAGACGGGAAAGGATTGTCTGTCTGTACTCAGCCCCGGTGAGGCCACACCCCAACTGTGTCCAGTTCTGAGCCCCTCAGTTCAGAAATGACATTGGGGTGCTGGAGCAAGTCAGAGATGGAACAAAGAAGCTGGTGAGGGGGCTGGAGCACAAGTCTTACAAGGAGGGGCTGAGGGAGCTGGTGTTGTTTAGTCTAGAGAGAGGATGCTCAGAGGGGACCACATTGCTCTCTACAACCACCTGAAAGGAAGTTGTAGCCAGATGGGGGTTGGCCTCTTCTGCCATGTCTTAAGTGGAAGGATGAGAGGAAATGGCCTTGCATTGCACCGGGGGAGGTTCAGATTAGATATGGAAAAAAAAAAAAAAGAAAATTGCTGAAAAAAGTGGTTAGGCATTGGAGTAAATTGCCTAGGGAGATGGCAGAGTGACCATTTCTGGAAGTGTTCAAGAAGTGTCAGGTTGTGGCATTTGGGGGTATGGTTTAGGAGTGCTTACAGTGGTGCCAGGTTGGACTAGATGATCTTGAAAATCTCTTCCAACCCTGGTGATTCTGTGATTCTGTAAAGTTCCCAGACTGCAATACAGGTTTGCTTTTGCTCATTGGCACACCTTCCAACTTAAAAACATCCTGGTTCTTCTTCCATATGTTTAGTCCAATTAGACAGCACAAGCTTAGTATGGTAAAATACTGATAGAAGAAATATTTTAAAATGTTTTTGAAATAATAAATAGAATTATTGCTTTCTCTTTAAAAATAATCCTCCCAACTTTCTATTTATTACTTGTTTTGCTTCACATATTTTCACCTCCCTTGAAAATAGGCTTTTGTGTCACATTCAGCACTGGCCAATTAGGCCAGGCTAATTCTTGCTTGCCAACACAACCAATGGTTCTGTATTATTTTTATATTCCTTCAGGCAGAGCTGAAAAACATGAAATAGCTTTTGTCAGTGTGACACAGCTACTGGCCTAAGTCTCTAGGGATCTCTGCCAAATATTGAATACTTCACTTATTTTTTCTCTAATGCTTGCTTGAAATCTGTTCAACCAAGTGTAAGAAGTACTCATATATTTTTATACACACACACACAAACACATATGATAAATGATACAAGATATATGATTATATATTATATGCTATACATTTTATATTAAATACACACACTTAGGTAAGTCTAAGAACTTTCCCTGTAAAGTAATAATAATTCCATTGTAAAACTTTTGTGCACTAAAGGATTTATCACAGTCCAGTGTCTTAGTGTCCCTTTCTAGCTAGTAGTCAAGAGAGCAATTTTTCTGAGAATATCTACTGCTATTTTGCATCAGAAATTCAACTCTTTCCTTTTCATGACATTTTTCATGCCCTCATATTTAGAATATAGTTGAAAAAATGTATCAGCTTCAACGGACCATTTACTAATTTTTATCTTGGTCTAACAATCTTTTATTCTCTTTTTCAATTTCCAGAGATTTCTAAACTTGCTTAGGTAAGTTTGGGAGAATCAAAACAACTCATGTACATCTAGTCTAGCAAAACAAAAGCCTCTTCTCAAGGCTCTGCACAATTCAGCTTTCCACCAGTGCTAAATCACTTCAACCCTTGAAAGAAGGAGGTGATGCTGTAGCCTGGCAGAGTAATCAGCTTCAGCTGAGCAGAGTTATATCCCCTTTCTTGCAAAGAAGCCAAGAGCCTGTATGAGCTGCTCTGCCCAGGGACAGCTTAACACTCACCCTCCCAGCCACCAGTCACTGCCTCTGCAGGCTACAAAAACTTGGTCTTGCAGGGTATATGTAATTCAAATAGGAAAATTTGCAACTACTAAAATTAAAAATTGAATTATTGAATCAATGGTTTCAGATGTCCTCTCTTCATCAAATTGTGCAGTGTGGAACTTGACTGCTTAACCACACTGTCTCTGAGTCTCGACACAAATTTGAATGTACATCTTTGGATATGGCAATGTAGCAGCATGTTACAAAGAGTAGAAATGGGTCTGCCTCTGCCAGTTTTGCTATTGCATTTTGTAATGTGACCTCTTGTGTGCTAGTAATTGGACTCAAGCCACCAATGAATCTCTGAACATTAGCACACTGCAATGACACAGTAATGACTTTCTGTCACTACTAACCCCATTCCTATTTGAATTCATGTCCCATGACTGAGAGGTTCTGTATTTCACTACCAATCCTCTCAGTCATTCAGGCATAAAGCTTCATAATGCTGACCACAACTATTCTTTTCACAAGTAGCAAAGAAATAAATTTTCCTTTTTTTTTTCCATTTTAAAGAAATGTTTCCCTCTCTCTTATATACAACATTTAAAAACTTTGTTTTCAAAATTTACCTTTTTAGAGATTGCTGATAAGCCTTGAATTTTCTCATGGATTGCTCAGAAATGGAGCCTCTGGACCCCTAAATGTAATTTCATTACATTTTAAAATGCAAACTCTGTAAAGTTTCAGTATTCATTAAAAAGTCTGAAGCTTTGTAGAAAATTTGTCAGATGCCAATGGTAAACAGAAGGATTTTGGAAGGTTGCATGAGACTTCTTTTCCCAGAGTGATGCAAATACATATTCTCTACATGTGTTGCCAAGAAATCATGCAATAGGGAATGCTGGAAAGAGATTTTCTCAATCTCTTCCTGTGCAGCCTGTATTTCATAAAATGCTTATAAACATTCAATTAATTGAATAATCAAACCATAGCTACAAGAAGTCTTGTAAATTTTTTTCCAATTAATTTTAATTTTTGAATTTCAACATGAAGAAAACACTATCCGTCAAGAGTGAGTAATGTCTTTGGAGGCTGAAGCTTTCATGAAAGGTCAAATCTCTCATGAAAACTTTTTGATCCCAGCTATCCAACAGATGGTTTGACTGCACTGAACACCAAGGCTGGAACTCAGAAGGAGCACCTGCACTTCTTTCCCAGCTTTTGGAAGGAAAGCCTTATTCCATCCTCTCACTTCTTCAGGTTTTGAAAGACAATTCTGTTTTGCTTAAGACGATGGCTCCACATATTTTTCCCAAAGAATGTAGCCCTCCTTGTAGCATCAATCTGTTTTCTGTGAGGGACTAGGAATTCAGTCTTACAGTGCTACACTGGCTTTTTTCCCACCAATTGGCTTACACTAACCTTCCCCAGAGGGCAAACTCCATTTTTAGGTGTCTAATTCTCTTGCCATTATTTGGCACAGCCTGTGTGCAAACTGTTATGCCTGGTAATTAGATACTGCAGTGCTCAGGGTTGTGACACAAGACTTTCTGAATCATTAATATTACGCCTTCGCTGTAATTCTTTGCCTTTCCAAGGTTGCGTGTCATGCTCAGAGAAATGCTGTGGTGTGTCAGACATCGGCCTGAAAGCACTACAAAAGTTGCTTTTCCAGTAGAGATCCCTGTGCTGCAAATAAGGGTCCCTTTTGCTTAGCCACCATCTGCAGTGAATTACCCAAATCAGAGACTCCTGAGCATTTTGAACTGTGTACCAGCTTGCTTTGAACTACTGCAAACCTTTAGAATTACATGGTCAATTGAAAGCACTATAAAAGCAATATATTGCAGATAATTTATCTTGGCCCTGCAGGCTGTGTTTTTGCACCCCTAGATGTAAATAACAAGCAAGTAAAGCTCCTCCTGACCAGTGCTCTTGCCACAGCTGAAAGATTATTTCCTGAGCCACTCTCTCCAACTTGACCTCAACATCCACAGCAGCATCAAAGAATAACCTACCAGTCTCTACCTGTCTCCAAGTATAACTATATTTAAAGTATTTATCTTTCTGTATGTCAAAATCCATTGGGAACTCTAATCAATATCTGTCAGTTCTCATGCTTAATTTTGCCTGTGCCATTCACTGTAAATTTTGTCCTTGGATTTAAAATTTCTACTCAACCTTTTGGTTCAAACTGTGTTTCTTTTATCGCTACAACAACTGACATGGTTTAATGAGTAATTCCAAACCTTCTCTTTTTTATGCATTTTCAATTAGTTTTGCTTCTCACCCAGTATAAATCACTTTCTAGAGACCTTTATATAGCAGGTCTTCTGTCCTTTTCTGCTGTCATGTTTGTTGTTTTCAGTGTGTTGAGCACTGTTGTCCTTCCTTTTCTCCTTGACTTTCTTATTGTCAGTACTTTCTTATTTGTGC
The DNA here is from genome assembly GCA_013397075.1 of Rhabdornis inornatus. NCBI lineage: Eukaryota > Metazoa > Chordata > Aves > Passeriformes > Rhabdornithidae > Rhabdornis > Rhabdornis inornatus. The sequence goes on along the minus strand of VWZS01010074.1, from coordinate 278,501 downwards.
CCACATTGTAACTGCACAGCTTTGGCACTTGAGCAGGAATCCAGAGAAAATAGTGCTAACTATGCACTCCTGATGCAAACAGAGTATACACCTCAAAGCACTATTTCTCCATGAACCACCTGACAGCTGCCCCCTGGGTTCCCACCGATTTCCACCTCTGTACAGAATTTGTGTGTCTAGCGAATGAGTGAAGAAATGACCTGTTGGCCTTGAGCTGTTACATGGTACAGAGGCAGAAGAGTGACAGGTATGGCTTCATATCACTGCTGTGGATGTTGTGCCATGTTGCACACACTTATCTCCAGAAGTGACTTCTCTTCTGTGGAAAATGGTAGTTGGTGTCTCATGATTGCAAGGACTCTTAAACCATTTAGCCCAGAGATTCAACACAGTAAAAATCATAGATGTTGAATTTTCTTTAAGAGTAGTGTCTTCAAAAGTAGTATTTTCAAGTGCAGGATAGTTTCCAATTACTGATTAGGGCTGTATTCTAACCTCATTATTTCCAACTACAGTTTCACCTCTGCCAGAGGGCTTCTTTGAGCACCCACATCCAGCTCAAAGTATCTGATGTTGGCGATCTGGCTTACAAACTATATCTGATTGCAGAGGAGACCCCAACAACGCTGATAGTAATTCTCTTTCTTGTGATAATAAGGCACATTAGTTAATGAGATAATTAGCATGATTAATAATAATTTTTATCTTCTGCAAGAGACCTCCCATGCTTTTACAGAATATGCTATGGTCTCACAATTGTACTGTCTCTTGTACTCTGCTTAACTCCACCTGGTACCAGACCAGAGGTTCTCTTTGATGCTGTCTTTCACCCCTAACTACAGTTGCAAGGATTCTTCTTATGGGAAGAACATGAATCTGCTCCACTGTCTCAATCACAGCCAAGATCACAGCAATCTCGTTCTTTTAATTTCCATTAGGATTTCTTCTAGCACTACAAAATCTGAACTAATAATACTTTCCACAGAAAGAGTATAATTATTCAAGAGTTTGAGACTGACTAATCATGTGGTCATTTTACTGTGACTTCTGTCATATTTTCTGGCTTTTCTCTGGTGCATTTAAATCATCTTTCACCCTGCTGGTAAACTTTAGAATGTGGTATCTCAGAGTTACTTGTGCTGGAGAGGACAGATCAGTTCTGGGTGTAAACAGTTAAAAAGCCACTAAACTACATTTCATTGCTTTCAAAGCAGGGCAAATTTTGGTTATAAATATTAGGAGATGTTACCTTTCTTTTTACTCAAATTACAGGCTCAGAAGTCAGACAGCAATTCAAGCTCTCTCTCTCCAGGCCTTTCCTTCCTTAATGTGCTCATCAGCATTAGCCACCAAATGCATTTGCCTTAGGAGCCAGAAGATCTCTATGTTCTATTATCAGCATTATGTCTTTAATAAATAGGCATGCAGGTAGATCGCTGCCTGTTCCTCTTCAGAAGGTGTTGGAAGGAGTGGAGAAAAAGTCTACAGGAGGTCAACTCTCACAGGAAAGAAAATAAAAGACAAAATTAATAGAAGCTTCTTAGGGAGTAATGCAGCAATTTCCATCTGCGCCAATAATTCAGAACACGGCTGAGCAGTATTTTTTCTCTCTGATTTTATATTATGCCACTTTTGTTTTCCCCTCTCACTTCTCCAGCCTAAAAAGTTTCCATCTGTCTGCTAATCTCTGATCCTCCCAGTCATAAGAACTACTGTCCAGTCAGTGGAAGTCAAATTTTAGTTTATAGGATCATGGCTTAAAGGCTTTGGGATCCTGTATTCATAGAAATATGTGTGTCACATATGTGTCACAAATACATATGCCATGAGAATAACCTCACAGGGAAGAACAAAGAGCCTGAGGGAAAGAAGAAAGAGGTGTCTGGGGGCACAGTTCCTATTCCTTGGGGATTATACATGTGTCTATGTGGACAGCCATGCATGTGGTCCTCCTGCTCAGTGTTTAAGTGCTGTGAAGGTTAGGTGAGAGAACCATGTGGATGTGTTGGTCACCTTTTAAAGAGATTTATCAGCTTCACCTTAATGCTGTCTGGCACAGACTCCAGACTAGGACTGGATTTCATCCACCAGTTCACAGGCTGGGCAGAAGAGACATGCAAGCCAGTGGCTGTACCTCCAGCATATTTCTACTCACTGCTGTTGGTCTCCCTCGGGGGGAGGGGCACTGCTTCTGCTCTGAGTAAAGGATAGTCTGTGACCTTCAGCAGACAATATGGACCAGATTTTAGGGTGTGGTTGCTGGTGACTATAAAACAGTGACTCAGCTCATCTGCATCCATTCTATCCCTCTGACATAATAATTATGGAACTATGAAAAATGAACAATCAAACAAAAGCAGTCAGTGGGGATAGATTTCTTGAAACACAGAGCTCATCAAAGTGTGGTTATGACATAGTGGAGCCAAATTCCTGTTAGTACAAATGTTTGCTGCAATAAGAAGAGTAAGCCTTAGATAGTACTGGAGAAACACTAAAGACAATCAAAACTTTGTGACAGTCCAAGTAATTGATGCATTTTAGCTTGTAGATAAGGGATTGAGCAGATTTACTTAATCCTTTAAAAAACCCCTCCATCTTAAGTAGTTTATAAACCTATATAACATATTACTTGAAAAATAAACCAGAATGTGACGTAAACCAACAAGTGTAATAAATGCTGTTGTTCTTCCAAAAATCTTTTGGACATGTCAGATGTAATTACATTGATTCTTATTTTATTCTGTTCCCATAAAAGGGATGAATTTGTGGAGGTCATGTACTGCATTATATCTAGCCCTTTCTACTAAGCTGAGCTGTTATGCAAGAAATGCATTATGGCTACGGGGTAGCTCTTGCCAAAGGCCAAGTGGCACCATAAAAAAAGAACACTTAGCAGAGGAGACTTCATTAAAATATTTCTCTCTTTCTTCTCCAGACAAACACTTTTGCTTTGTAGGAGTAAAAATCCTATTGTTACAGAGTCATGGATGCTATTTTTGGTACCCGAGTCTGTCAAGGTCTCAGGGTAGCAGTCATGGAAGTCTATGTTAGATTTTTTTGTACATTTTCTATAAATAATGCCCTAAACCCCCATTCCAGATCTCATCTGCGGTACATGAGGAGGGCAAGAGGACCTCAAGAAGAAAGAGATAGATATTTTCCCTGCTGAAGTTAATATAAAGGATATATGTTTGGCCTTGCATGTTCTTTCTGAACTTATTCATTGAATTAGTAGGAGCAGGATTAGACACCATAATACTCTTTCAAACTGACAAGAGGTGAATTAGGGCTGAAACTACTGATAACAACCTGTTTTCTTCAAAAACAATCGGCACATGATTTTTCAGGATTTAAATGTAAAAAATGGTTAGTAAGTATTATAAAAAAACTACTTTTGAGTTGAATTTTTCTGGAAGAATAATTCCTTAATGATTGACAAATACAAGTGTGTGTAATGAGTGTTTTTTAAGCTCCAGAGACAGAGTTTCCTTTGACTTTTAATATAAGAACATGTCACTTATTAAGCAAAGTTTTGTAGTAATTTTGACAAGGAACCAAAATAGAGGTCTTTAATGAAGACATATTTCAAGGTGGTGAAACAAAAAGTTTCTTTTTTTGTGAAGAAAACTTACACTTTTTGGACAGAAAACTCTTCACTTTGTGAACACCATGGACTAAATTCTAACCTCATATACACCAATGCATCCCCACTGGAATCAATGGGCAGTACCACAGAAAAAAATGAACAGTGAACTTAAGTCTGAAAGCCAAACTCTGTTGTCTTTCAGTACAATAGCAAAAAAGCTCCCTGTTGATGATAAGGATTTATTACCAGCACAATGCTACTGATGTTTATTTATAGACGGAGATTAAGGCAGTGTCTATGCTCCAAAAACCTTAGCAGAACTTATAGAGACAGGAGATGAAACTGAAATAGAAGTTAAATTATATACTGTTACTTGTCTGAGTTTTGAGAATGTTGTTTGGGATAGGAGTATCCTTTCTGTAGTAAGAATGATGGGACACATAATTTATGGTTGCATAGTCCTTCTCCTGGATTCACCTCACCTTCCTCTAGAAAGCTATTGGAGGAATCTGAATCAGAGAGCTCTCAGTTCTTAATGCATAGTTGACCCATTTCCAAAGACTTCAGGGTAACATCTTCTCATCATCATCTGAAAGCCTAGGCAAAGTCAAGTGCTTTAAGTATGGAGAGCTAAAAAGCAGAAGAGATTAATTTCAACCCATACATTTACGTTCTCAGAAGCAATGAAGAGGCTCAGAGGCCTATCAATGATGGTGTTCTTTAGAAGTTCCTCATACTACCTTGCCAAATGTCAAAATCAAAAGCATTTCTTCTCAGTAGATCAGTAAATACTCAGAGAAATAAAACTTTTCTTTTCCCTTTGTAGATACAGAACATTTTACTTGCTCTTCTTTTCTCTTTATTTGATTATACTTACCTATCAGTACATGTGCACTTGCACATGTGGAAGGGTATTGATTGCATTTGGCCAGAATTTTAGGGAGTTTAATATAAAACATCTTTGATTTTTGGTGTTTGAAATGATACTTTTGACTTTTTTCTTGGTTTACAGATGAGGTTAACAGGTAATTTCTAGTCTAAAGATATTCTAATTATTTTTATTGCAATTTTTATTATTACTTTGTCTTAAGCAATGGAATATATACTTCAATATTCCATGCACTTGGTTTATTAAGATACACAGTCTCTTCTCCCTTTCCTTTTGATTTTATATGCTTATACATTTTTATGACTCTGCCCTAAAGGATAATCTGTAAATCAGTTCATGCTCATGTTTTATACTAGTATATGCTAAATAATATAAACAAACTGCTCAAATCTATTTAACACACCAGACTGGAAACTCTCTACTGTATGGTATCTTACTGAGCCTTTCACAGGTCTCTAATCTCCATTAGCCTGAACAAACAACTACAACCCACACAAAACAGCTAAATTCAGGGCTGAATATTTACTGAAGCAGAAAAAATAATAATGTTTCTGCAAGCTGATATTAGCAAAGTCAACAGAAAATTATATATGTCAGTAATGTATTTTCTAGACATTCAAATACTTTCTTTTTATTCCTCTTCTTGCCAAAATTACATTTAAAATAGAATAAAGTATAAAGAACCACTTAACTTAGAAGAGCAGCCTGTATGTTCTTTACTGCTCAGCTTAAATGATTTCTTCCAGCAAACAAGCTTTTGGAACAATTATTTAGGCTGAAAATATAATGCAATGGAATTTCTTTCATGATCTGAGATGCTAATCTCTGTAACGGCTACCCATTTGATGAAAAGGACCCAGAACCAGCCCCTGAGATATGAAAAACCATGATGTGAGCTGAAAGACACCAAATGAGATTTCTGGAGCACCTTAATAGCTTCTTGTCATATCCAGTAGGAATATAGATGTGCCACCTATTTTGGTGTAAGGAATATCATGATGACTTCTGGGGCCAGCAGGGTTTGCAAAGCAGAACTTTGCAGAAGGTGAGACTACAGGTTGGATTGGTTCATGTATCCCTTGAATAGAAACACATAGCTAATGCATCTAGCAAATCCAGGCAGCATTTTCACCAAAAAGTCATATGAATTTTGAGAGGACAGAGTGCTATTCAAGCCTCTACAAGAGGGCTGCCATGTGCTTACCATGTGAAATGGGACATGCTTCTTTAGGACACATTCATGCTGTCCTCTGTGGCATGGAAGGTACTGAAAACAACAACCCAACAACACTGGAATGGGACATTATAACAGGCAACGGGAATGTGGTGCCAAACTCCCTCTGTATTGCTCTGTCAGAACTTTGGCTGAAGAAGGAACATTAAGGAAATGAGAGCCCACAGCTGATTATGTGAGTATGTGACCAAGTGTCAAAGGACAAGGAAAAGACTACTCTGTCTTTTTTGTTGTATTCTTTACAGGCAAAAGGGCCTTTGCAGAGAAGAGCCTGCATATCTGGCAGGGCAAACTGGACAGTATGTTCTTCTTAAACATATAATGCTTTGTCACCAGGAGATTAGCCATCAGGATGAGTAAGCAACATTACTGTGGACCAATATTGGGCAAGCGTAAAATCTTGTCTGGTGTACTGTGTTTGATTTTGAACTTCCTGTTGCAAGGGATACGTTGGGAAACTGGCATAGGCCCTCCAATGTCTTGGCTGTGGAGTCTTTGCCCTTGGATACATTTGGAATTTGTCTGGAAAGGGTATGAATGTTGTGACCTGACTTCAAAGTTAGCCCTGTTTTGAGCAGACTGGACCAGATGAACTCCAACAGCATTTTTTCTACAATTCTGTGATTACATAATGAGCCAGCAGCTCTTAACAGCAGGTGGATTCTCAGCACTCTCCTAGGGCTGAAATATCATGAGATATGTACTCTGGATATAGTCCTTTGCACTTTTGCTTCTCCTCCTTTTCTTTGACCCCTTCCCCCCCCTGCCCTCCCCCCCCCCCTAAATTATGAACAGCTTAGCCATCAGAGACTGCTGAAATACTGATTGGGCTAATAGGATTTGTGAATTTTTACCCTATTTTTGATTGCTCCAGACTAACTCTCGCAGTGAGATTCTAAAATAAAGCAGATGATGCAAAACAGTTCTCAGTTCATGAGTAGAATTTTAAAATTAATTCCTGAATTCCCTTTTATTTTTTTTTCATTTAATTTTAGGCCTTCTTCAGCTTTGCTTTAGCTCAATATATTTTTTATAACTATACTTATTTATACTGTGCAAAATAAAGCTTTAGTGTATTTTCTCTTAAGAATCTCTTCACTAGTGGATGTTGCAAGTGTTTGCAAAAAGAAGTCTGCTCCATCTCCTCCACAGATGAAATGATGATGAAAAAGCTGATAGGTCAAGATAGGGCAGAGACACTCATGACTCTTCCATTTCCCTTACCCAGATGGGTACAGGAGCATTGGAAATGGTTGTGGTCAATTCAAAATGCTTTGTCTCTGCTACTCCTTCCTCCTCACACTCCTTCTCTGCTCCAGCATGAGGTCCCTCCCACAGGCTGCAGTTCTTCAAGAACTGCTCCAATATGGGTTCTTTCCATGAGGGTTCTGTCCTTCAGGAGCACACAGTTCCAGCATGGGTCCCTCATAAGTCATGGGTGCTGCCAGGAGGCTGCTCCTCCATGGGCTCTACATGAGCTGCAGCTTCCTTCAGAGCATCTCTATCTGCTCTGGCTTGGGGTTCTCCACAGGCTGCAGGTAGATCTCTGCTCCTCTGTGGGCCTCCATGGGCTGAAGGGGCACAGCTGCTTCATCACAGTCTTCATCACAGGCTGCTGAGGAATCTCTGCTCTGGGGCCTGAAGCACCTTCTCCCTCTCCTTCTTTACTGATCTGGGTGTCTGCAGGGCTGTTTCTCTCACATTTTTCTCTCTCATGTCCCTAACAGATGCTGCACAGCATTTTTTACTATTTCTCAAATGATCACAGAGGCATCACCAACATCACTGATGGGCTTTGCTTTTGGCAATAAACTGTCTCTTTTGGAGCTGGGTGAAACTGGCTGTGCCTGACACAGAGGCAGCTTCTGTCTTCCCACAGAAGCCAACCCTGAAGCTATCCTTAAACTCATCAAAATCTTGCCATGTAAACCCAACACGGTGGAGAACACAGTGGTGAGCCCTGAAATCAGTGCAACAAGGACTGAGCTTACCAGCATCAAGTGGATTGCCCTACCTGAACTCTTGCCTTGCTACAGAACTGCAAGGCTGCCCATTCCCTCTGAAGTGACTGTGGGCCCAAAAGCAGTTGGTGTATTTACATCTGGAGTATCACAGCTCTGCATTACAGCAGCTGATGACAAGTAGACTCTGTGCTGACACTTCCCACCATGCTCTGTTCAGTTTTGTCCCGAACTGGTATAACTGTGAGCATTTATGTAAAGGGTTAAGATGAATAAAAAATAAATCAGAAATATCCTATAGGAGAGTGGTCTAGATTCTTTTCAGACTCATTCAGAATGACTGAAACTATTGGCTAAATAACAGCTTGACAAATACTTCTGAACAACTTCTCTCTTTGTTGCTTCCCTGCCCCTGAGAACAAAGCTCAGAGATCAACACCCTCACATGGGGTGGCCTTACAATCTCCGGGTTTTGAAAGAAGAAAAAATCGGAAAGAACTGAAACAGCCTTTTTTTTTTCTGTCCAATTCAATGCACATAAAGATTAGTCTTGGAAGACAGAGACCAGCAAGGGCCATTTTCTGTGGCTCAGAAACCTGCCTTAACTGGATGGCAGTAAGGGTTTTCAACATCTCATTTGATGATAACCACTCATCACAACAAAAGGCCATTACAGACTCAGCTCTAAATTAGCTCTCACTAAATAGAACAGATGCTATAAACTCTCACCTACTGATCAGACAATCACAAATGAACCAGCAGAAATGGTCTCCAACCCTGAGTATGAGCTGTCACTTTCCAGTTTGGCCTCAGGTTTGCATGGATTATAGCTGTTTTTTGTGGCCCTCTGTTCAAATAAACTGCTGCCTTGTTTCCTCTATTCTGGCTTCCCATTAATTATCATCAGGAAATTTGACTAAATTTTTAAATTTCAAAGCATGCCTTCTGAGAAAATGCATGCCCTGTGCTAACTGCTGTCTTTGATAACATTCATGGTCCTCTGAAACAACAGAATAACAGGCTGATGTGTTCAGGCAACAAAACTTGCAGGGGATAATGGACATTATCCTGCCCTCTTCTGCACAAGATAAGAATATCTACATTACTCTAAAAGCTTTCAGAACAAAAGATAACAGCTTATTTTCTCTCAATAATTTGTTTACACATGCACGAGACACACATTTTCCGCTTATCACATAAATATGTACAAACGCAAGCAAATAAACAGAGAAAAGTAGTTTCATATCTGGGCTTGGGAGGAAAAGAAGAGATATATTTATTTTCTTCCATTTCAGAAAACTAGAGGGATACACAAAGTCTGTGATGAGAATTATTCAGTATTAAGAGAGAAGCAAAAGAAAGAGAGAAGTAATGTAATATATACGTAATATGAATCAAAGAGATTTCAACTAGATTTTCAAATCTCAAAATGTGTTTGTAGGTCTGCCAGAAATAAATATTTTCTTTTGACTGATATACTGAACTAACTTGATATGAAAGCAGATATTTGAAAGAAAAACATGGACACTAAAGTGTGACTCTGAGGAGAGCTAGGCTCTCACATCATTCAGTCAAAGGTGTAATTTGCTGATGAACAAGCTCATTTGATTTGGTAGACCTCTTTTGCTTTTTTCATACTCTTGTCTTTTGTTTGGTTTTTGTTTTTTTTTCTTTTTTTTTTTTTGCTTTCTAAACCTTAGATAATGTGAAAGGCTGCCCAAACTGTCTGTGCAGGTGCTTCCATAATTTCTTTCAACAGACTTGGTTTCTTGAGGAAAATGGAATTATGAAAAATTCGGCCTCTCTACTACCTTGGGACATGGATGGTGCCAAAACTAATGGTTCACCCTCTTCTCTTTGCTCTCAAATGCCATTACTGGTCAGGGATATGTAAGACTCAGGAGGTATAAAACTGCTTCCTGCTCAAGGCTGAGCAGACCCCAGGCTGGCACTGCACTGGTGGTCTCTGAATTTGCCCTTACATTCATCTGGGCCATTCTACTCTCCTCCATCTAGGTGCTCCCATCATCCCCTCCCTGCTCCCTATTAAAAAATACCCTATTTCCTTTCCCAAGAATCTTCAGAAGAATGAAATGAATTTTTTCCTTTTCAATGAATTTTCAAAGAAGAAGGGTTGTTCAGCTGTCTTTGTGAGGCAGCTCAATTCAGCAAAGATCCAGGTCGATACTCAGTGCTATTCCAGACTGTGCCTCTGTGGTCCACCTGTGTGCACACATGTTTGAGGGGCAGAGGTCAAAGGCTGCACAGTATTATACAGTGATGCTTTTACTCCTTCCTCTGGCCATGGGAAATGCTGCTGGTGCTGGGACGACTCAATTATCTTCCTCCTTTTACTGGAAACGTGCTGAGAATGTTAAAAAAAAAAATAGCAGGAGCTGATCTGAGATGTGACCTATGCCCCTCAACTCCCCTCAACCTCAACTCCCCTCAAACTCTTTACTTTCATTTTCCCCAGTAACTCAAGGTTGCATTCGCCTGCACTTTCTCTGTCTATGCCTGAGTGTTTTCAGCTTTGTGCCTGGTCGCCTGCCTACCTGAGCACTGCTGAGAGCATGTTTTCTCTTTGAAAGGAATGCACATGTTAGCCTGTCTGCTTGAACCAGGAACTATTTCTACGGGGAAAAAAACAACTGCTGTTGAACTACAGGCAGGCACTTATTTCTGCAAATTGTTGTTGTAGACAACAGCTCAGGTTCACTGGGGTGAATGCAAGGATATGTAACTTAACTTTTACCTGCCCCAGACTGACCCTATGTTTGGTAAAGGAGGGAGTGCAATTTTTTACACTGAGAGAATGGATTGTTCTAACACCCTTAGTTTAGAAGCCATGAAGCTGTGAATGGAGGATTCTGGATCTTTCCATAATCTTAGTTGCAAGTTATTTCTTTTTATGGTGGGTAAGTTCAACAAGGAAGTCGAGGTTCCAGCTGCTTTCCATGGCGTTAGCTCACATGTGACTTGTATCCTAAAAAGCCTTGAATAAGATCTGTGTCACAAATAATTTAAAGAAGCCTTTTTTTTTTTTAAATTTGGAGTGAAATAGTTTTGTGATTCTAGCATCAGAACTACAGCATGAGGCCCTGTGTATTCCTTCTAGCTTTGTGTTACATGTTTGCTATGTGCTGGGATATGAAATCAGAAATTCCAGCACTCCTTGCTAAAGGCATATAATGAACCTCACATTACTTTTTATCTGCAAAACACTGCCAAGAAAGTGGAAAACAACAGTGAAGAGCAACATAACCTTTGTTTCTGTAGAAACTTAAATCATAGCTGAAAATGAAACCTTCTCAAATGTGTATGGACTTAAAATGGCCTATTCTGAGAAAAGGAAATAGGCAAATCCATGGAACTAGGAGCAGTATCATATTACTAAAAAGGAAAATCTACAGAGCAGGATTCCTTGTAAATTTTGTAAATAATTTCAATACAAAACCAATCAAAATATAATGCTGGTCTCATGAAAGTATGAAAGTTTTCTGTGATTAGAGCTGTATGGTCAGGCAAGCAAATACAATTGAAGGTTCTCAGTTTATTAGAATTTCACCTAGAGGAATTGTTTTTGGCTCCTTTTTAGTCAGATTTTAGTGTTCTTTCTCTTATTATCTTCTTTTTCTCCAGGCAATGAAAACAGATCATTTCAATTTACTTCCAGGTTTATGCCATGTAACTAAGATGCTATCTAGTACAGCTGGAGTTTTTTCATCTTTATCTTCTCCATTTCCCTAATATACCACTGAAGTCTACATACAAATTTCCTAAACCTTTTCTCTATTCCTCCCACTCAGCTTTGTGTTGCTGTGGAATAAAGGCTCTGAAACACACATTTGAATGCCACACTGATAATTTTCAAATGGTCTTGGCTGACTTTTGTTTTTAGGAAATGGAATGTAAAACAACAATTTTGAATAAGTTTTTTGAGCTGGTGGTGGTAGGGTGAACCTTGGTGCTAACAAGAAATTTGGGCTGCCACCTTGTGGGTTTCTCCAACTACTTTTCCTCTAAACTTATTTATGTGTCTGCCCAAATTGCTTGGGTAACTTATTCAAAGTTTATTGCATTCTGCTAGGATAATGTCTGAAATTCATCCAGAATAAAATCATAGACATTTCTTTGACATGACATTTTAAGAATAAAACACCTCTCAAAATATTTTTCAGGTGTAAATAGCCTAGGCTGTTATCACAGACCTCAGGTTCTGGGCACTGAGAGATCATATCTCTACTGCTTGGCCACTTTTGCAGAGTGTTTCCTTGAGGAATCAGTGTTCAGCCATTTGGTTTCTGTCACAGGTGACATGAAACTTTTTTGTTAATACTGTGATACTGTGTCATCTTCTCATGGCTTGCCAAACATGCTCCTTGCCTTTTCCATGTATTGATTTCTTCATCTGCTCTCTAAATTAACTTCTTTCTTCATTTTATTTCCCATTTAAACCTATTTTGCATACTTGTTATAGATATATTGGTGTTATTACATTTAGTCCTCAGACAGCATTTTCCATGGCTAATTCAATCTCCTGAATTAGAAAGAATAAAGTTTCCCTTTTGTTATGTGACGCAGTTAGTTAGAGCATGTAAAAGTAATTTTCTTAACTGGTACAGGGGCTTTTCCTATTCATAGGGCAGTATTTATAACTGCAATAAAGAGGTCATTTAGTAAGTGAAGCAATTCATTGTCAATGAATACTTTTCTCGAACGAATGAAAGCTGGGACAGAAACTCCATATTAGCATATCTCTCTGAAAGTCTTTAAAATGATCTGATAAGATCCAGGCTCTTCACTGTCACCAGATGGGGACCGTTCATCTTTGAAGTATTTTTACCAACTCCTTGTGATTTTGTTGTGAGATGAAAAAAATCTTTTCCTGTGTGGAATTTAATAATCCCAAGTCTGAATACTTTTCTTAGCAATTTCCCCCACCTTTTACTAATGTTGTGGAAGCGAATCTAGCATGTTTTGAACCCTAGATTTATATGTATCTGAAGCTGTGGCTCAGTTCCTGGAAGAGAGGAATTGCATTCTATTGTCATGGACAATGTGTCATTTTAATGTAAATTGAACTATTCAATTTCTTTTTTGCTTCCACAAAAAACCATTTTATTTAATATGGTCCACAGCCTTTTCACTTTTTTTCTTAAGAACAGATATCACACCAAAATTGCTGCATTTGGAATGACTATTCCACAGTCCCATCTAAGCAGCAGAATATTCTAAAGCGTACCTTGGACATCTAACATCTGCAGCAGCCCTTACTCTTAAGAAACAAAACCTAAAAAATCATACCTTAAAAAATAAAATTCCACAATGTATTCTGCAGTATACAACACTTCGTCAATCTAACAGACTCCTCCATCTGCTATCCTCCACAGCATGCAACATCTAGATCATCTCATGGCCCTAAAGCTCAACCCTAAAGAAATATTAAAGACCCTATTTATATTCTATATATATTCTATATGTATATATTATATATATGGATTTTAATTTTTGGAAGAGATGTAGCCTTAATTTTCTGTTCATATGCTACCTTACCTGGCTTGGGTATATGGGAGGAGGAAAAACTCAACAGAAATTAGCACGCTATACTTTGTTAGCTTTACAATCACATCTTTTCAATTTCCTTCAGGCCTCCTCTAGGTTTTGCAAATATTAATCTGAAATCTTCCCAGTTATTAGCGTGTCATCCAGATAACAGACAACACCATTTACCCCCTGCCTTACTCAGCTCACTATTCTTTGAAACATAGCAAGTAATTTTCTGTTCATACCTAAATAGCCCCTCATGTGTGTTTGTCATCAGAATATTTTTTTACTTCTAGCTGCAAAGCCACCTGCAGGCACTCTTGGGATTAGCCCTGTTTGGTTAGCTCCTCCCCACTCAGCGCTGTGCAAATAACTATTCTGCTCTAGAAATCCAACATTGTCCAGTTTGAGCCAAAAATGGTTGGTGATTTCATATTTCTGACAAGCTTTTCTCTATTGTCCCCCCTAAAATACAGTTTGCTCAGTCTATTCATTGACATCCAGAGGAGGAAACAGGCTCTGTTTTCCAGTGTATTGAGTTACTTAACTACCAGGTTTTGCAAGGTTTATGGCACAGGTCTCCTCCACAAAAATGTAAACACGATTTTGTCACTTGCAAATGACATTACAGCTACACCCGTTACTAAATCAAGCCTGTAATAAGCACTACTTTAGTTTGAATTTTCCTACCCTATTACACAGTTGATTAGGTAACTTCCACTACAACTTAAGCTTAGGGAAACAGTTTTTCCACCCCCTTCAGTTATGATTGCATTCAGTGTTAATGAAGTATATTTGTAAATTTCAGTGGCACAAAGACCTACCCATTAATCACCAATTGTCCTTACATTATCACAGTGCAGTGTGCTAAATATGTTGATTTTCTACTGTGCACAGCCAGTGCTTGGTTATCCATAGACAGTTTATTTAGTTGACAGATTAATTGTGCCATAGATGCAGAGACATTGGGGGAGGCCAGAACAGATCTGGCAGGATTATTCATGCAAACGCAGCTCTGAGCAGTTGTTGATACATGGTCTCACTGAGTGCACACTGACCCAGCCAGGGAGGATGCAAAGGACCAAAGACATCTCCAGCCTGCTCCAGCTTGTGCAGGACAACCTGTAAAGCCCAACCAGGTAAATTATGGCTCAAGCAGACCCCTTTGGATGCACGCAGGAGCTGACTCTGGTGCTGTGCTTAGGGGCTTCTTACCACCCTGAGCAGTGCTGCGGGAATTTGAGAGCCAGCTTGGCTCCACTCTTTGGCAAAAGCTCATAAACTCTTACAGAGCTGTGGAACTTAATGCACAGGAACTCAAATAGTTTCATAATAATCATCTTAGAATGGACAGGTACCACTAGATCAAACTGAGGACCTGACATACTACCCTTGTATTCACAGCCACCTTGCTGGGGTGTTCCTCTTTATAACTATTGTCCAGGTTTCTCTGACACCCAGTGTGTTCCAGACCCTGCAAGCACCTACCCTTCTGGCACTGCAGCTTCTTAAATGAGTGATGCTCCTGCCTTGAGCCGTAGTTCCCCAGGCACTTTTGTGGAAATACAGTGAGCTGACTCAGAGAATGGACTCAGGTTCATTAAATTTCTGGATTACTTAGCAATTTGGTCCATGTTTGACCAAATACTACTGCCAGCCCATTGGAGGTAGAGGCATGGAGGTGGAAAAAAAGGGCTGGGGTAAGAAGAGGACTGCCTCTTGGATTTAGCACTGTTTTGTGCAAATTTAAGGTCCTTGCACAATTAAGAACTTACTTTTAGGCATCAGAGTACTTACTGAGTGTCTTTTACAAAATGTTATTGAAACAACCAGTAGCAGGAAACATTTTTGACTTGTCAAATACCATAATAATTTGGTCTTCTAGTTGATTTTGAAGATAAAACTATTGTTCTGTTAAAAAAAAGAAGAAAAAAGTGCAGCATAAGTTTTTAATCATTTCCTTAGAAGTTCTATAATGCCTTTGTCTCAGTAAGTTCCACTGTAAAGTATAATTTTTTAAAGACCATGTGTGCTTCATATGTGGCAATGCTAAGGAAACAGCTTTTGTATAGTGGAACCTTCCAACGATTTGTACAAATTTGCTGTCAAAGCTTGAATCTCTCTCAAAACTTTTCCTGCTTGCATTCTGTATGTCCCTTTTAGCCAAAGCAAGCAGTTTATTTTTTCTCTCTTTTTAAATTTCTAGATCTAATCCTTGCTAGTTCTCTGTTCTGTGTTTTGCTATATGCAGATGTGGTAGTTTGACTTGGGGAGGAGAAACTCAGACAGACGTTTTCTCTGTGAGTGTTCTCTTGAGAGTTGATAGTGACCAGTTGGAGGCTGGTTTGGTTATTGACAGCGTGAAGAACCAATTGGAGAAAGTTCGTTTGCTCCGTGAACACACATTTTGAAGGAGGTAATCGGGAACTGAGCTCCTTTGTCTTTTCCGGCAGCAGTGCAGGTAACAGGGCCCGGCCTGGCAGGGGGGCAGGGCCGGGCCCCTTTGTCTGGGAAGCTGGCATGTTTCAGCAGAGAGGGGGTGGCTATGAACAGTGACCAAAGAGACTTAGACTAATGTAAAAATCTTAGCCGTTTTTTCCCCCCCTCTTTTCTTTTCCCAGCGTGGCTGGTTTTTGAAATTCTGGTAAAACTCTAGCACTGTAGCCTTGTTGGTTTTTTTTTTTTTCCCCTGTGCAAAAATTTTAACTCTTTCAATGCTTAGATAAAACTTGCAGACTTTTTCAATTTTCTCCGGAGTGAAAGGGAAAAAGGAGATATTCTGAAGTCAGTGAAGTAAGAGCTAAGTCTACGTTTTTTTTAGATAAAAAGAGAATGAGGAAATGCTGTAAAAATGGCTAAAAATCTTTTTGTAAGATTGTAGAGATGAACTGATGTACTAAATATTCCTATAAACCATGGAGAAAAACATGGGGAGGGGTTGGAAACGTTCCATTTAATAAATCATTTGACCAAAAGCACCTGTGTTAAAAATCTTTTGTTCCAAGGAAAGAAGGGAATCTCGGTCTTCTGAGGATGAAGCATGAACAGAAAGAAAAAAGATAAAAAAACCCCTTTGCTTTAAAGCTTTAAAACATTTAATTCTTAAAAGTAATACCTGATGTATTTTGACCATGACCCATAAGTACAGCTCTGGGAAGGCTGTGGAGCTGGGAGGAGTGCCACGATTACAGGTTTCCGGGTGGATGCAAATCATGAAAATAAAACCACGAAAAACTGTTTTATACCTTCTTGTGAAAAAATCCCTAAAGCCTAACAAAAAAAAAAAGATTCTCTCTCCAAAGTAAACTGAAAAAGAAACTGTTTGAGTTGGGAATTAATTGAAGTAGTTTTTTGTATGTTTGTTCGTTGTTATGAAGGTTAAGAAAAGAAAGGAAAGAGTGGTCTGAAAATCTTATTCTGAATTCTTTTTTTTCTTCTTTGTGTAGTTAATAAATTTCTTTTTATACCCTCTTAAATTTTAAGCCTGCCTTACTTCTACTCCTAGTTCTGTCTCACAACAAAAAATAAGAATATTTTAATTAACAAATCAAAACCATAACAACAGAGGAGTTAAAAAGTAAATTGCCTACTGATTTTCATAAAAACAGGCTCAAAATACAGCTTTATTTCCCTAGGCTGTAAGACAATAACTCCCAACTTCCAGAAATTAAAGGCAACTAACACAGAGGAATAATTTAACCTCCCTTGCTGCAGGAATTGTAAATCATAACTGAAATTAAAGACTAAGTCTTGGCCACACTGTTTATACTCTTGTTCTACAAGAGAAGAGCAAATCCTTGACATTTAAAGCCAAACTGAAATTGTTTAGATTCTGTTAGAAGTGTCTTTCAATGCAGTTACTCTCTTTGATGCAGTGGAATCACTTAAGGAGAATTTTATAGATGTACTCCCTAAACTTGTTATCCATTCTAACTCCCATATGAACACTTTAAATACTGCTAGAATCAAAATCTCCTTCTAAATTTAGAGGGGAAAAACTGAAGGGGAGTTTGAAAAATGTGGGAATTATAAATTCAACCTATATCTCGTTTACAGTGGTAAAAATCAAGAAGTGTTCTCATTTCTGTAATGCACAACTGGGAAGGAGCTGGCAGCAGAAGGAGGAATATAACTGCCTTTCTCTCTGGGCTGCATTATATAATCCCAAGCAAGAACAAAGCTGTGAGCTACATTTATTAATCACAAATTTGAGGCAGTAATTTCTCACACCACTACAGAAGAGATATGATGAAGTATTGCATTGATAAAAATCCACAGATTCAGGTCTCACCTTATAATTTGAAACACTGCTCAATTTGGTCCAAAGATTTCTAGCCTACTTTCAGCACAATAATTAAAGAATGTTGAAGGATGCTAATGCCTGTTGCTGGCTGACCTAGAGAGAGGTGATTTGGAAATGAAAAACTGAAGGAGCTGAGTGGCAAAGATTTAGTAACAGTGCTGAGGAACAAAAATAAAGGAAAAAAAGGAAAATAAAGTAACAGAAAATAGAGCATACAATCAGTGAAGACTAGGCAGAAAAAAAAATCCCAATAAACTAGTGAGAGATGGGGTGAGCTCCATCAAATAGAAGATACGTGCAAGTGGAATAGAAAGGTAGTAGGAGTTTGAAGGTTTCATCATTTTGCAAAGTGTTTTCTGAACTTATGTGATGAGTAAATATTTGAATTATCATAGTATAATTGCTTTTATTGTCTGTCACCTTTGGGATAGAGCAGAGGAATACACTCTCTAAAAAATGAAGAGGGTGCACATTTACATTTGCCTGAATACAATCCCAGGCCCATTATCTTCAGAAGAAAAATCACCCACAGCTTCAGGTATTTGTAGACTTTTTAGCCTCAACAACAAATGGCTGAAATAAAAATAACTGTTTCCCTGGTAATTTTTTTTTTCTTATGTACTCCAGTTGCTCAACTTCTAATATGTTTAGATGTTTTTAAAAGACAGTTAAGACACTTCATTTATGGATTAATTACAAAAACACTTAGAGAAATAAATCCAATTATGTCTACCTGTGAAGTCAGCGTAGTTACATGCTATGTGTAAGTGGAGTGAATTTATTTCTAAAGAACTGGAAATGTTAGCTGTGTTCCAGGTATGGTCAGATCATGATAACAGTTTCAAAGCAAAATGTAGGAATTGTAATGAAATTTAAATTAGTACACTTAATAGACAAGGCTTATTTTTAGAAAATGGAACTGAGAGGATTCTTGGTCTCCGTTCACAAAAGTGTTTATTGTAGTGATAGTTCAACAAAAAAAGGCTAGCAAATTAATGATTATGCTCTAATTACAAGATACACACAAAAATCCTGTTTAAAATATATGGACTGATGATTTGTTTCATGTACCCAAAAATAAGGCTTCCTCAATATTTCGATATGACAGGGTGAAATCCCAATTTTTCCTAAGAGATACAGGTTACATTAAAGGCAATGGGACATATTTTGTATTGTACTATCTTTTAGAACTTATGTAAGTGGAAAAGCTCAACAAAGTTTTGGTCTTGAGCATCTAAAGAACATTTTAGACACTATGCTTCACATGGAATGAAAACTACCACACACTACTTAAATGGACAGTGTTACTCCAGCTCCCTGCCTGCTTATCAACAGTTATGCCTGCATAGGACTGGTGCCATTATAAGCAGAGATAAAATATGCGTATGAATCTTGACTTGCTACTGCATCCAGGACTTCTCATTTGAAATCTGAGACCAATGAATGGTTTCAGAATAATTGCTTCCAGACATTGTTCTTTTTTGAGAAATTTCAGATTGTGACAGTTCTAAACCACGGGAATCATTTTTAGAAGCCCTTCATTATAAAACTTCAGCATCTGTGAGCCTACTAGTTCATTATATTTTCAAACATTCAGAAACAAAGAGAAGAAAGGCCTGTATGTGAAATTTAAAATGGTCCAGTTACCATGGCAAATACATATATATATTATATATATATGCATTAGCATTTCCAAGGGAAAAAAAAGTAATTCGTTGGTCATGGCACATGTTATTTTTTATTTCTTAACTTATCTATAACGTTTTGGAAAAGGTCTTACTTCCAGCAAAATAAATTGGGCTCATAAACACTTAAAGCATTATAAAGTAACCACATTTTCTGGCAAAATATTTCTTAAAAATAACTTCTTTGGGAGATATGAAGAGTGCATTCCAGTATCTGTTCACTAAAAAATGGAATGTATTCCCAATGAAATATAGAGAATCTGTGGAGTTCATTTAATTGTTCAGTAACACTGTAAATTCTGAAGGAAAGTACCGTGGACTGTAAAAACACAGTACAATTGCAATTAAAAGCTACAGAGAAAGCTTAGATAAATAATAAAGATATTAATAGAACTATAGCACAGAAAAGGTCAACTAGTTCCTATTTACTTGATAAAATTAAAGCCAACCTGGTTCATCCTGGCATAGTTCCACATTTTCATGGAGTTGATGGTGGCATAATAAAGATCAGGAAGCACTCCTTACTGCATTCATGTTTTGAAAAATACTGAAAGGTAACAATTTGGCAGATTTTGGAAAACATCTCTTTTTTTGACTAAACTTAAAGAAAATGAAAGCTCACACTGAAACCATCTCTCAGAAGGTTGTTACAGACCTGCTGGATGCCCATCTAATTATGATGTAATTCTTCATGTATTAAAATAGTACCTATTTTAAGAAAAATTCAGAGGAAAGGGACATCCTGAAGAAGATGGGAGTCCATTATTTCTTGTTGTACTATGTGCTGTTCAAAACAGGGCTGCTCAAACTCTCCTTGATAGGTGTGATACAGTTTTTCAGAAATAATCCTTGTTCCCTCTTTAATAAGTACTGATGCAAAGGAAAAAGAGCTCTCAGAAACAGTCAATCTGTTGCTTAGATGGCATGACAAATTGTGCCCTTGTCAGACTCATGCATTTCTCATTTGCTGAAGCTAACATGGGTCACAGAGTTAAAAATGGGAGTAGAATATGGCTTCTCTGTAAGTGCTTTTCAAGGCTCTCTTCTTCTTAATTGCCCACCCTATTTTATATTTCATTAGTTCATAAGTGCACTTTGTTTTTCATGCAGCTTAGTTTTGAAGCTTAAGAAACTCTAAAACTGAAAAACATTTTTGTTATTGAAGTCCGAGAGGTTCATCAAGGCACTTCCCTTAGAATGCAGTAGTATTTGGAATATTTTGGTAATGAAGAAGGGCAGGGCTCATTGTGCTTAAGTTACTTTCTTGGTTTATTTCCTTTTCAAGTGAATTTATAAATTGTTAAAGAATCTCTGAATGACAGCCTTGCTTTCTATTGCTATTTCAGAACAGGTACAAGCAGGCGCTTCTTTGCTTCTATGCTAAAGAAAGTGGGATACTAACCAGAGACACATGCATCTTCTACATAACTTCTCAAACATTGTAAAACTGAGCAAGAATTGTTATTTATTAATACCTTCTGCCAGTGTTACAAGGAGACCATTACCTCTACCCAATACTGAACCTAAAGTATTGGATAATTGAATGCATTCCAGGAAATAGCAATCACATTGCTATTTCCTGGAAACTTTAAAAATATTGATAGTTATACAACATTAGTATTTATTTATTAAAATGGTAATATTTAGGATACATATTTACTATATTTATAAGTTGGGGACAATTTAAGTAATTTTTTGTGCTCAGGTTCTCTATAATTCCTCAAGCCTAGGAGACATGTGGTGCTTATGCTGAAGTATTATTTAATTTAGTCTCTCAAAGCCCATCTATCTTACTACATGTTTTTTAAACTGATTCCATTTGCAGATAAATTTTAATGTTTCTTTTTTCCTTCATTCTCATAAGATATCTGAAAGGAATGGCTTAGGACACATTTAAGATCTATTTGCTTTCTTTTGATTTTTGTGACCTGTTTCAAATTTTATGCACGTCGTTATTTTCTTTCTTCCTTTCTTTCAGGGGTGGGAAGAGGGCCAGGCAGGGTGAGGTGCTGCCAGTGCAAAGTTAACCTCTAGCAGCTGCTACCTGAGTGAGCTATAGCAATAGAGAGGAGGTATCCTGAAAATCGGTACATTCCTTTATGCCCTTTTCAATTTGCTGAGACAAGAATGATGTTGGCACGCAGAACAGTGTCATCCTGGGGTTCTTGCTAAATGGTAGGGTCTTCTGTTACTGAGACAGTTTTATCTACTGCCTCTGCTTATAGTGCTTCCCTTGTGAAAATTATCTTTACTTTCTCTGTTTCCAGAAAAAGCACCCTGAAACTGCCTGAAAAAAAACCCCTACCTTGCTAAGTCTTTTATCCTCAGCCTCTGAATTATAGAGGGTTTTTCATCAGAGAAGGAACTGTCACTGGCAAGCTGGAGGAGCACTGCCCAGGGGCCACTCTTGTTCTTGATGTTATGCTGAAGCTCTGGAAACCAAACTTCTGGCGTGTTTGGCAAGCTCATTTTTATATAGCCTTTGCTAGTAGATCTAAGAAACAAGAAGATGTTAAAGGATGAAAGGAGCTCAGCAGATACTTCAAATGATGCCAGTGTTAGAGTTTGTCCCAGTCTGAGAATGCACCAGATCTGAGAACACACTTCTCACTTACTTGCTCCTGGTGTTAAATACCATAGTCCCAATAGGAGGATGGGCTCTGTCTAGGGGACCCTACCCAGCTGTCCTTGGGGGTCCCTGGTGCTCTCGATAGGAAACATAAATTACACATGTATGTAACTTCAATGTTTGGAAAAGTTCTGAAAAGGGGGAATAAGTGAAGTAGTGATCATGAAACATCTGCAGTTATCCCACATGAAATTGGTCCAGAAGACCAGTTCTCAGAGGTTTTGCTCATCTCAGTTATGTTTTTGAATGACCTTATATTGCTCACAAGAATAATTTTGCAGGAATGCCTGTATGTTGTCTGCAAAAAACAGGTAGTAAAAGATCTTCCATTGAACAGCTGTTGTGAAACCTTGAGATGCTATAAAATATTTCCACAAGAAGGTGATCCTGCTTTATAGAGAAATAACAGGGGAACGACTATATGTGGAAGATAAAATTAAATGATGTGGTATTAATATCATCATATATTTTTGAAAAGGCCATAATTTTATAGGTGACGAAATTGGCATTATATTTTTCATTGATTTGCTGCATCGGTTCCAGTTCTAAGTGGTATGTAGAAAATACCTTTTATGAAAGATTATTAAATGTTTATCTGTCATCACTGGAATTGATTTGCATTCACTCTGTGCACCTAGATGTGCCAATAAGAGTATCAAAATCATTACAGGCATTTTGCTTAAGCATTACTAAGAACTTTCTTTCTTGGTAATTGCTTGAAATTTCTTGTCTAAATTTTCAAAGTGGTGAATTCTGCATTTCGTCTACTAATCCACTGAATCCAAAGTCTTTAGTTTGAAAAAATTCAGAACAATTCTGAACTAATTAATTTTGTTGCTTATGCTTCTTCTCAAAACAATAATTAATAATATTATTATGAATTAATTCTCCTCTTCCAGGTCCCTTAATTAACACACTCTCCTATGCAATCTAAGAATTCTGGGGAAAAAAAACAGTTATGGTTAAAATTTATTTGAACTATTTTAAATTCCTGCCTTGTTTCAAATAGTGAAAAACTGCAGCATTACACATTGTGACAAAGGCATAGGATGAAGGATAATTACAGAATGTGTTACTGCCATTCATGTGTGAAATCTTCTAGGGTGGAAAAATGCATGCTCTGAGGTAGTAAAAGAGACACCGGTTAAATGGATAACCTTGACGTGCAGAAAAATTCTGAACACGTCTACTTCTTCACCAGGTACTCATCTGAGAATGCCCCTGTGTAGTGCACTGTTTTTTATTCTGTTTGGGTTTTTGCTTTTTCAGCACAATGATACTCTCTTGAGAAGGAATACTCTTAAAGGTCAAATTATTGTTGAAAATTAATTCTTAGTTAAAACATTTTTCCATAGGTGGGGTTCAGAACATTTTTATTACACAAGTCCTAAATTCTTTCCTAAGCTATGTATTTTATCTTGTTGAAGACACATTTTTCTTTCTTGACTAATACTCATGAATGCTTAGACATTTTAAAATATGTATGTGTAAAATTTATACAGCTATGATATTTCACTAGAAATTGCACCTATCTCTCACAGTTCATTACACAACCCACAAAGACATAACTTATGAAAGAATATTCACTTAAGATACACAAATCTTTTAAGCAAAAGTAGACCCACTATCATCCAGTGAAAAACAAAACCTCACTAACTCACTCAAAGAAACATCAATTTTCATATAAATGTGCTTGCAGAAGGCACTGCTGGAAGTAAAAATGTTTGCCAGGTACTCCCATGAAAACATTTTGCGAGTAAAAAGCGTTTTGAAAATTAAAAATTTTGAATTTCACCAAAACAAAAAGTATGACATTTTCATAAAGCTGATCTACAATGAATCAAGACCTTTGAGCTTTGTGCTGTCCATGTCATAAACCACTGCAGGAGAGAACATTCCTTCTCTTTTCTCATCTGTTTATTTCACTGACCTTTGCTTTCTCCTGGTTATAAATTACTGCTTCTTGCATTTCAGTGGTGGTACCACCAGTGATGGTAAGTTCCTCTCACAACACTTCTTCTGGTCTTCCATGCTCTAAAACCTTCCCTGCCAGGTCTAACTGAACTTAGTTCTGCCTGTTTCCGCTAGTCCATTCTCAAAGGAAAATAAGGAGAGAAAGACAGAGAAAAGAATGGGAGGAAACATCCACTTATAATTTGAAATTATAACAAAGACACTTCATATTTCATTTGATTTCTAAAAATATTTTATATTTCTTTTTCTCCATTCTGTGTGCAGAACTAGCTTGGATTCTTATTCCCTTCAGCCGAGGTGCAGACAACTGCATGACTTAATATGACACATGTAATACAACTGGAGTCACTCAGGACACTCAGTAGTTAAAACTAATATGAGTTCATTTTTGAGGGACCAAAGCACTTTCTGGTAACGTATTCTGAGCAGGGGTGTCCTTTTCTGCTCAAATGACCCTTTCCACATTCCTATCTAAATATTAAATAGACAAGTAACTCTTTATAGGACAGTTCTCAGTGGAAGATGGTTAGTATTATCCCTGTCTTTCTGAGAGGCAGAAGCCAAAGGATTGAGAATAGGATCTCGGGTATTTGAGGTTAGTCCTTGGAAGGAGATTCTTATTCTATCTACTGCAGAGGAACCCTAGAGAGAACAGACTTTTTAAACTACAGTGCCAGGCTCAACATCTGAATGTTTTCATGGGCTTCTTGGTTTATCTGGAGGAAATTACCAAATCGCAAATATTGTTTGGTCCACCATGACCCCTTCTTACATTAAAGCAATTATGTGGGGTCTCTGCGAATTTAGGGGTTGTGTTAATCCTATCAGGTTTCTGTCAACAGACTGTTTTTAAACTACAGAACAGCACACAATTATAGCATATTCCATCTGCCTCCCTCTGCTTTGGATGAGTTTTGGAAAAATAAATCTTTTAAAGAACCCGCATGAAACAATCTGTTAGTCAATTAATATAAATAGGAACAGAAATTATATTACTGTAGTATTTTTTTTTAATAGTAAAAGTGTTCCATAAAAATTCTGAATTCCCTAGGTTTTTAACTAATCTTATTTCATCTTTACTGGCAACAAAATTGCATGCATATGCAACACCTTATCCTCATGCCCTCAAGGAACAAAAGCTGTTAAAAACATTATGAAGAAAGCTTTATGACTTAAATCTGTTGTGTTTCTCCTAGTGTTGCACCAGCAAAATAGCCTATAATAATAAAATTACTTAATGAGGAGTTTCATCAATTTAGAATAGCAAAAATGGCTTGGTATATCATATAGAGTTTTGCATTGTTAGAGCAACCAAAGCAAAAAAATTCAAAGTACATATTTGATCAAGTCTGTTTGAAAACACAAAGATGTGTGAAGTCATCACAGTCTGTATCTACCTACCAACTGCTTAACAGTTGCTTTCTCAAGCTGTGATTTCTTATCACCCTTGGGAGTCCCTGCTCAGTCCCTCTCTCTGATGAAGGGTGTCAAGAGGCAATGCCCTGACATCACCTAAGATAGGCGAGCTCTTCTTGCTTTACTCATAGGAACTGGGATTGATCCTGGGATTTCCCTGTTTCTTTATCCATTAGTCAGGACCTTAGTCATCACTTCCATTTGCTCTCACAACAAGATGGAAAGGAGTAGGACGAAGAAATATGTATGCTCAGCATGCTTCTGCCTCTGCCTCCGTGTGAGTAAGAATTAGGGTGGTCTGGGCATTTTAACTCAGTGCTCTCTACTTTTAAAAGCTTTGAATACAAAATTAAAAAGTCTAACCAGTAATGACTGGTATTTAGAAGTCAAATTTTGCTGAACACACTAGAAAATACCAAGAAAAGCTCATTCTGTGGTACTGAGTTTTTTTGGTCAACATGGGAATTCTAGTCTGCAGAAGTGCTACAAAGTGATTACAAACTGTTGTAAGCTCTTCTGAGAAAATTGAGAACAATGGGTGTTTATAGGCATATGTTCCATTAAAGTATAAAAAAGACATAAATGATATTGTTAGTATTTTTGAACAAGTAAGCAAACACTACTGTTCTGCTCTCCTCTTCCTGTGTTCTGTAACTAACATGTAGAGCAGTTTTTAACTAAGACAGATACTTCTGATATAAATTTGTAAATTAGGAGCAAGCCTAATTTATGGAAGAACAACTTAATGTTCATATTTGTAATCTATTTCTTCTCTTGAAGTTAGTCTTGGAATGAAGCACACAATAACTTCCACGTTATTGTTGTTCAGCCTTGTTGCTGGACAGTTAATTTGCTATAAAATCCATACTATATCACTGTTATTAATTAGAGTAACTTTGAACGTGCCTTTCAAAAGCTATTAAATGCAAATGTTTAGTCACATAAAAATATAAATGTGCAGTGAAGTTCTTCAGCAGAATACTGCCATGAAATAATTCATACAAAATAATTAAATCTTCATTGAAAGGAATACACTTTATCAAGTGATGAACCTTACAGGAAAAAACATAAACAAATAAAAATACTAAGTCAATTGACAATAAATTGGCAAGAAAAACAACCTTTTGTGGCTTATAAAATAAAAGGATCAGAACGATTTACAATTCTATTCATCAAGAAGCTGAATAGGTTAATGTAAGTGAAGGGATCTGTACTTTAGTCTGCATTATGACTTATCAGGGATTTTCATAGGAATAAGCAACATGGCAGACATGATATCACAAACCCCTTACATTAATTTTTTTCAAATGCATCTACCTCTTACTGAAATATGGAGCACTATAAAATAATAAAGGAATTATTCCAACTGTGAAAGAAAAATTGACATTTTATCTAAGGTTTATAATTTCAAAGATTTAATCCGTAAATAATTCCTTTATAAGAACCTACTTTTACGTAGCGGAATTATTTGCCTAAGTGTTTTTCTGAAGAGAGAAATCTTCTTAGACAAATGCCTTTCTGATTTATAGCCTTAGATTTTAAGAGGGAAGGTTTTTTGTTTGCTACTGTTTTGTACAAGACCTCATTGAATACTAGCCTGGCTTCAGGTGATCCTATAATACCTTGAGATACATAATAATAATGTATTAAAGTAATAACTTATTATAATAATGTTAATCAGAGAATGTGTGTTTGTGATCTACATTCCCTTGGAATCAGAAATGCCAGCGTCAGTTTGAGGAACTCATCTAAATTATGGTCTGTCATGAATCTGGTAGGAAATTAGCATTTATTAAGTAGCTAGAAAGTATTCCTGTAGTAAGAACTGGAATAGCAAAGTTTTAATTTTATATGGTTGAAAAAACTTATTGGAAAATGTGTTGCTGTTGATGATGTCACATGCCAGTTATATAGAAATTACATTTGTTTGAATTGTAATATATTGTAGCAAATATGAGATGAAATTTAGCATGTGCTATATATCAGAGAAAGATGCTTATAACAAGAGGTTTGAGTATAATAGCAACAGAATGAAAAAGACCTACAAAAAACAAAGGGGAAACAATACGAGAAATGCATAGTCAAACAAGGCTCGGGAAAGCAAGCTGTTTCTGAGAAAGTTGCATGTAAGGCACAACCATTTATGGGATTAAAGTACAGCTAAGGTCATTTAACATTAGTCTTTTTCCAGGAACCCAGTACAAACATGTGAGCTCCACTGAGTACTCCTGCCACAGATACTATCCAGCTAATATGTATTGAACTATAACAGATGAATATCTCCCCTTCTTCCCTTAGCATGACCTCTTCAGTTTGGATTTCTGGCTATAGTACAACACATTTTCCATCAATCTTATGCTAAGAGAAAGGTCACCTCTCAGCATGGCCAGGGCTCTGCAGGGGAGATGCTTCTGTGCATGTTCTGACTCTCTAGTTCTACACGAGGTACGCTCAGGCACTTCTAATCCAATTTTTCAAGGCAAGCTGTCTTTTTTCAAGCCCTTACAGGGAAAGGAAACAACAGGCAGTTTATATTGCTGGAAGCTCCACTCCAGCAGATTTTCAGACCACACACCTACCCCTGGGTATCTGCCAGTGGAAGCTAACAAATGTTTTGACTGAAGGCAGGCAGCAGATTGTAGAGATAAGAAACTCTTGAGAAGCTGCTTAGGAAATTTTTGACCTCCATTACTTGAAAGGGAAGGAAATGTTTTTTCTGAACTCTCCCTTTATGAATAGTGCGTGATGTTGTTCAGCTTATGGAAAATACTCCAGATGATTATTTGGAGGCTCACAACCAACATATCCCACTCGTCTTGCTGAGCAAAATCAAACTACTACTATTAAATGTGGTTTCCTGTTGTCTTCTCTGGTCACTGCAGTAATGAAATTCACTAAAACCTGGAGCAGTTTGAATTATATTTGAATTGTTGTATTGGACACATAAACATTTAACTAATCTCTGATAGATGCTGGTATGCTTTCTGGGCAATATACAATGATGACACAGTAGGCACAACTGTGATTCTTTTCCTGCACAAAATTAAAATTAATTGTATCTATGTCAAATTTTAATAATAATCATAATTTTAAAAAATTGGGACTCTACAACCTTTCTCCTATTACTTGCATCCATTTTTTTCAGGATATATATAAATATGAAGTCTTTCTCCATGAGACATGTGCTTTTATACGAAATAACCTAGTATCAGTACTGCTTCTACCACATTCTCCAGGAAGAAGTAATTGCATTGGCATAATAATTATCTATTTCCAAGGTGTAGTTAGGAATCCAATCCTGGGTAAGGGTTGGTGTATAAATGACTAGTGTCTGATAGATCCAGTTGCTTACACAGATTCTTTATACAGAAATTTTCACTTTGATTATGATGCCTCATTCCTGTCATCAAAAGTAAAAATCATTCCTCTTGTATTTTTCTATTTTAAACAGCTGACAATGCATTTTGGAATAAAGTAGTTGCAGTTCAATGACATTCTGCAGAAAAATACAGTAATATACAGAAAAATAAATTAATTTAGAAAATATTACTGTATAACAAAAAAATGTAGTTTTATGGAGTTGTAGCTATATATATATAAATGTATAGTTTTCCATATAGTTATGTATAGTAAATATATAGAAATATCTCAGATAGACATATGCATGGTCATTCATTCTTAAAATGAAAGAAAATATATATTCAGGGAGAGCTGCTAAAGTTACAGTTAGAAATAGGTAGATTTCTTTTCCTCGTGGATAAAAACTAGATTGGTTTGGATTGAAATGAGATATTATATTTGGAAAAGTTGGACATGATGAATAAGAAAGTAATATATAATTTGAAATACACCCAAAAATTTCTATAGAAGTATTTAATTAATGTATTTGTGTTATAAAAAAAGTTGAAACCTTTATTGTTTTAAAATAATAGGTAAGCTAAAATATTCATGCTGGAATACATTTATTTTTAGGTACTGGTGAAAAAAACCCCAGATATTTTTGAAAATTCCACTCTACATTTTTGACCTGTATGTTTGGCTAGATTTAAATTAATTTAAAGAATAGTTCTAGGCTCTTCCTCTTTTGGAGCAAATCTGCTGTTCACCAAAACCAATCATTTAGCTTCACTTAGAAAAAATATTGCTGATAAGTGTTCATAATTCCTCATGAAGAAAATAAATATTTATTTAAAGCAGTTGCAAAAACTGTATCTTACAAAACTTAAATCATGGCTGGTAAAGTAATTTTGGCTGAAAAAGCACTTATTTTAATCTGTTCTGCAGTATGCATCTGGTTCAACCGATAAAAAAGGCTCAAAAGAGAATTATACTAAATGGGAATGTGAAAAACAAGTAAAACTCCAACTCCAACTCTCTGCTTATCATGGCTACAAAGAATTTAATTCAAAATGCACTTCAAGCCATGAAAAAACCAGAAGCATGCCTATCCATTTGACATTTAACAGTGGACCACACCTTTTGGCACAGTATTAAGAGAATCTGCAACCGGGAAATAGAGACAGTTTTTCACCAAGCTGTTCCACTCTACAGTTTGGAACTGAAGCCCTAAAGGTACCTTTTTTCTATAGCAGTGTGGAAACAAACCTAACAGCAGAGAAGCTGCCTGACTATCTAGCTAACCAACTACACAGCTGACTATTTTTAGTTTCAGTATAGAGCTGAGATGTCTTTCAGCCATTATTAAAACCCGGAAGATTTATAAGACCAAGAAATAGTAATGTTTCTTATAGGTTAAAGTAAACAACCCCCCATAATATTCAGTCTTTCAAAAAATACAAACTTCCAGTGTGTAATCACGTGATTCAACCCATCTCTTTTCTGTTTCAGGTGAAGTTGGATATTTTTTGTCAACTACTTTTCCTAAGGATATAGGGTGGGTGGTTTTTTGCTTTAGAGTCTATCTTTCTTTTTACTGGCAGAGGTGGGAAAGGGAATTGTGAAATGTGACTGTTAGCAGCAGCTGTTCTACTTTTGACCATCATGTTTCAGACCAAATGGCAAATAATAAAATGTTTGGAATTCTGTATTAACAATGAATTTTATCTGATAGAGTTTAATCATGAAGCTCTGTTTTAGTTTTAGCAGGGCCTGTCAAAATAGAACGTCTAATATGAGGCTGTAATCTGTAGCAGAGTGCTCTCACAGAACACAGAGTTGCCTTATTCAGTTTGCACAGCACCTTGGTTGAAGAATCTGGATTTCCAGAGTGACTTCCCTTCTGCATTATTCCTCAAACTCAACAGTTGGATTCTTTCAGACCAGGATGGGCTGACCTAACAAGAGAATAATCTGTTTCCTCCATAGAAGATGACTTTATGAAGATCTTTTGCTTAATAAATTCAGACTTTCTTCCTAGACCAAAAGTTGAAATCCTTTTATTTTTCAGTCAGGAACAAAAGGAGAACTAAGTCCTCGACCATCCATACTCAGTTAAGAGCCCTAGACCATGGAGAGGGAGCTGCTGTATATACCAAAATCTATCTTGAACATTTAATTCTTGTTCTTTCTGCAGTCATTTTAGAAAACACCCCTGGTGCCCCTGCATCCGTGGTTTCTCTTAGAGTAACTGACCATCAGCGTAGCTGGCTGAAGCTTTATGTGCCAGTGAGCCCAGTGAACAGCTCCAAGCTCCATCACTCTGCTCTACAGCCTCTCTCGGAACTGCCCACCTGCTGTGGTAGTTCCTCATGCAATAGCAGGAAATCATGTCAACCAAATAATTTCCTCATGTTAAATACTTAAGGGATTTTTTCCACATGTAATTTTCTTTGAAAATCTACCACTCAAAATACAGGAGCAAGACTAATTAATATGTCAGGCCATAAGCAGTCCTAGGCTAGTGAAACAACTCTGGTAGTTGATGTTATTTCCCCTGTGACTTCCTGCTCCCTTTCTGCTGCCAGAGGTTACTGTCTCTGGAACCGAGTGGCTGGGATGCAGCACATAAGTGCTCCTCAGTGCACTGCCTGGCAGCTTACCCAGGCTTCTGCCACCAGGGTGAATTAGTGTGAATATGGAGCCTGCACAAAACTCGCTGAGCATAGACTCACATTCTGGCAGTCATTTCACTCCAGTCCCTGAGTCACACCTTGGGATGGGGATGTCATCTGTAACTACACAGCCTTTTGGCACATGGCCTGAGCTGTGTGAGATGAGCACCATCCTGGGTGCACCCACCAGCACCTTCACCAGGTGAATTGCCTCTAAAAAGCACCTCGCTTCACCATGTTCATTTAGCCCAGCTCTAGCAATCATACTGAGGATTTCCTTTGCCTGTTTTATCTAACCTGAGATTACGTATCTATCCAACACCTGCTGAGAAACTGCGAGGATGCTGTCCATTTCCCTCTTGGATTCAAACACTAACTGCAGAGGAGCAAATTCTGCTTATCTCCCAATGAAAGGCAATTGCCTGCATGGGAGAGAGACAGTGTATGTTTTATAAAAAGTCACTTGGCTCAGTATATTCCTCTAGGTCTTTGTTGAAGAAATTGTCTTCTTTAGTAGAATTTTACAGGAGGAAACATAGTATAACTTTAGCAAGAAAAAATTCCCGGGTTTTAACTTTAGAACACTATAAGGAGTGTTACCACTTTTAAATTCAAACTATCAATTCTGGTAGAATAAAAAATTCCATTAACATGAAAGGGTAGATAATTATGAATTTCTGGTAAAATGAACAAAAAGCAGCATAAAAGGATACACCAACCAAAATTTCCTAAACATATCAAGAGAGTACTATTTTTCTGTTTTTTTCACTACTTTTTTTTATAAGCTTTGCCTCGAAAGACCAAACATGAATTCTATTAATGAGATCAAATATTCTGGGTTAATTATTCTTCCATTTGCTAGTAAAAAAGAATGCTAATATGAATGTATTTCTGAGATCTAAAAACATAAATTTAAATTAATGTATAATGAATATCACAAAGTACTGCTGCTAATAAAAGATCAAGCTTACTAGAAAGCCAGTAGGAGGCTCCAAGGCAATCTGCTAAATTAGAAAACTGTGTAGTTTAAAGTTAATAAAAAGTAGTAGGCAAACAGTCTAAATTGGAAACAGTGACAACTTCCCAGAGAAAATAGGTTAAATGACTTTTCTGTTTATATTTTGTGACTATATAAACTGATCTCCCCAATTCCATCTGACTTGTCAGTTTTCACTGTTTTTCATAGTTACGTTCATTTTGAAGTTCAATATCAGAATGGAATCAAACTTCAATACACATTACTGGAACAGAAAGTCAGAGACTGTTGGATAGGCAGACATGGTATTCTGACTTTTTCATTGGCTTTGTATGCTCATGACAAAGATTTATATGACAATTCAAAATCAATGGCAGAACTGCTGCTGACTTTGGGGAGTCTGCGAGTTCACCCATGCTAGTCAAGCTAAGCTCAAAAAATGGAAAAGCAGAGATTTAGTTAGAGACTGAGACATCTGCTTTTCAGAAAATGCTCAGAACTCAGCTTCTGACAGGCAGACCCCACTACTGTGTTTCCAGTCAACCACTAGAATCATCAATCAATGACTGACTGAAAAAGTTATACTTATTTGCTGATATTATGACATGCTACAGGAACCAAAACTTTAGCTAGGATACGGAAGGACAATGTGAAGGAAAACTGAGATTTTGCTACAGGGAAGTTTGTAAGCATTACAGACTAAAATCAGAAAGGAAATGTAAGATCCCACAGCTTAATTTTGGCATGATAGTGTTGCATCCAAGAAGACAGTGTGCTCCAAGGTCCAACACTTAGATTGTGTATAGGGAGAATGATGCACCCCAACTTGGCACAAACCAGGCAGCCAACCAAGGCCAGAGATAGCTTTTAGAAAAATGTGGGAAGGGAAACCCTAAATCTTGAAGATTTTCAGTTTCCCCTTGCAGGTAAGTAGCTCTGTCCAGGCAGGACTGATAGCCCAGAAGCTTGTCCTGAATGTAGGTGCAGATTTTGTAGTTTGGATTTTTATATTTTTTGCACAATCATTCACTGTGAACAAAAGTAGAAATGCACTGTCATATATGAAGGAAGCAAAATTATGTGATTCAGTCTTTCTATTCCTGTTGAAGAAGCTGTTTAGAACATGCAGATTTACAGAGGAGGCTAAGAGAAGGAATTCAGCTTTGTGTTAGCCTGGGAACTGGGATTTCTGTTTGGGACCCAAGAGTTGTTCATCTGCTAGTCACATTCCCCCCCATACATGAATGAATGAATGAATGAATGAATGAATGAATGAATGAATGAATGAATGAATGAATGAATCTCTAGCACCAACTAAAAAGAAAGGCCTAACAGTTCCACCATTGCTTTCACATCCTTTCCCAGGAGATGGGAGAGAATCAATGCAGTCAAAAGGTGAGAACCAATAAATGCTTCACCTTTTAAAAATCTGTGAGTGTGTTAACCATTTGTGACTGGAGTTAAGGAATGAAAGACCACAACTTGGTCATGTTTTAAAAGAAAGTGATTATGAAAACAGTGCTTGCTCTTCTCTTCTTCCAGGTAACAAGTGATACAAGTGAAAGGTTTAGGAAAGGTTTAGGAATACATATAGATACAGGAGAGGTTTAGATGGCATATTGGAAAAAAATTAGTCACTAAAAGAGTGGGTCAGCCATAGAACAGGCTGCTCAGGGAAGTGGTGGAATCACTGTCCCTAGAAATGTGAACATAGGGCTTAGGGACATGGTTTAGTAGTGGACTTGGCAGTGTTTGCTTAATAGTTGAACTTGAAGACCTTAGGGGTCTTTTCCAGCCTTAAAGATTTTATGATTCTATGAGATGCGACTTCCGTGTTCCTGGAAAGCCCTCCTGCAGGAAGGCAGCAGGACACCTGGCTTCTCAGCTAACAGAGCTCAGAGAAGGACACCAAGCTGTTCAGCTTTGCCAGGATCAAGGTGCTGGTGGGGACCAGCGGAGGCAGCTCTGTAGCTCTGCTCTGGGCTCTGCAGGACTTGTGTCAGGAAGCTGGTTCAAAGTGTGGATGGCTTCCAGAGCTCAGGCAGTGGTAGCTTTCGGAATCACCATTGTGTGCACTTTGTGTGTTCACCTGAACTCTCCTTTAAGTAAGTGTTTAATTATTTCTTTATATGTTTATTATTTAATTATTTCTTTAAATGAAACTTCACACCCACTAAAATTCATGGGGATCAAAGTCTAATTTTTGTACTGTTTATAATTCTGAATTTAAAATGCTCTCTCGGGCATTTAAGAACACCTGATCATGCCAATCCCCTCATGCATAAACTCATGGAGGATAGCAGGACTGTTTTGAGGACCAGTCAGGTACATTAGGAAGTTTAAGAGGCGTCTCTTAATGCTCCACTTTGATTTGAAGGGTAAGATTTTTTAACAGGCCAGGGAAAACACCATGAACATAGACTTCTGAAAAAAGGACTGAGAGGCAAACCTAAGAAGGTGTGAATTGGCTGAGTGCTAGCTGGCTATGATAACTGCTGTTTTCAGAGGTGCCCCCTGGTAAAGCTGAAGCAATTTAGCTGTTCATGAAATAGGGAGCCATATTTGAGTGTTTCATAGTTTTGAATTTGCTACAAGTAATGATGATGCACAGGCAACCTTTTCTAGAGAAGGACAAAACTCAGATTTATTGTGACATCTTTTAAAAATTATACTTTCCCCTAATTTGGACCTCAGATAACTCCAGCCAAGATTTATGCTCCAGCTGTAAGGAGAAAGTAGTCATACAATAGACAGAAATAAGACTGTATGACAGAAATAAGACAGTTTGGAGAAGGTGGGCCCTAGGTTACCTGCGCTAATTCTGCAGATACTGGAAATAAATGAGTAGTGTGAAGTGGGATGAGGGAAATGGGGAAGAGGGCAATGTAGTGCTTCCAGAAGTTACTAACCAAGTCACGAAACAAAGCCCTACACCAGCTAAGTTGATGTGTGGAAGGGGAAACTGTGCACACTGTTTCAAAGTTACAGCATCTGTACATCTGGTGTATATCAACCAGGGACCTGTTATCCAGCCTGCTTGCCCAAGCAGCCCTCCAACTGCTTGTGATTTCAAACCTTGGATGGGATTCAGGGAGGCTGGTGGGACCCACTGCAGCACTCAGGCATGCAGCACTGCAGGGGAGCAGGTGGATGTGTGAGTGCTGGTTCTTAGCCTCTCTTACCTTCATTGCTGAGGGGACACTTATGGTCACCAAGGACTTCGCAGCAGGCAGTGAGAGTTACTCAACTGTTACTACTTATAGCATTTTCCAAAGTGTGAATGAAGCATTTCCCTGGCCACTGTGAAGCTGGTACCCTTTAAGCCAGAGCTGCCTGACATTTGGAGGAGTTGGATCCTGTGGATAGGGTAACCAGTTCCCTGCAGATGCTACCCTACTAAATGACTTGAATTAGAACCATGAAGGGAAGGAACCATAAGGATGGAGTTTACAGCCCCAGGAATAATTTTCCTAATGATCTGAATCTCACTTACAGAGGCTGATGGCATAATCCATGTCTGCTGCAGCAGTCTCTCCTAGAAGAGAAAACTGAATCCCAGTCCTAGGAAGAGTTATTGTATGAGGGCTAGTTTTTTTCATACAAATGATGTAGAGAAAAAATTTCTTAATACACTTATTAAGTGTATTAATAATGTAATCTTAATACACTTAATTCTTATTTGAATTGTGCAGAACTTATATATAGAGAAACCATGTCCTTTCATTAAGAGAGCTCTTAGAATTTAATCAGGAATATCAAAAACAACTAGCAAATGTTTCAACTATCACATGTTCTGATTTAACAAAATAGAAAAAGTAAAACATCCTTTTTTTCAGAACAGGTTTATTAATTGTGCACACACTGCATGTACAAGTTAAGGCTGTCAGAAGCAGATAACTGAAAGAACTTTCAGGAATAAATGCAATATTAATACACTAAATATTTTAATTAATATATAATAATAACTCTTTTAAAACATATTCTATGGAGTATTATAAATATATTTGTAACTTGCAGAACTTACATAATGGTGGCATAGAGGATTTACAGCACCTCTTACCTTTAAGAGATCTTTTTTACACAACAAGCATTTAGTAAAAATGTTCAATGAAGCTTATTGACATTTACTTTTCCCTTTGCCATACATTTATTAAGTTTGAATATCACATTCACATAAACATCAAACACATAAAATATGGAAAAGCTGGAGAGAACAGATGACATATTCTAGTGCTTTGATGTTGATGCCAAAGTTTTAAGATATTTATATATAGTCTAAAAAAGGATAATAAATTTTATTGAAAGCTCACTGTACTACTAGAATTTTTGAAGTCCACAGGGTAGACTGAAAGTACCAAAAGAAAAAATCTGAAACACTGCTGAACAATCAATCTTCAACAGCAAAGAATGTTATTAGGAAAACAAATTTAAGGTATCTGTAATTTAAATTTGATTTCTGAAAAGTGGAATGATGCACAACAGTTTCAGATTAGACATAAGAATGGGTTTCATTTTCTAGTTTTCTTACACAGCGATCAATTACTTCAAAGGCATAAGAGGAAAAAAAGCCTACTGTGCACACAGTACTTACATGAAGTACAGTATGATTTAATAATGTAAAATATGGTCAAAGGTTGACAAAAACAGAGATAATTCCCTTGAATGAAGTGTTTGCTGGTTTCCACCTATTTCTACCTAGCTGAGATTAAATCTATCTGTAGATTTGTAGTGAGCATATGAATAGCTGAGAAAGAGGGGACAGATATTTGTGTAGATTAAATTTCCCGCTGTTTCTCTAGTCATAGTTGTGCAAGGCTAAACTATATTGGGTCTGTCTGTCTAAAAAAAAGATGCAACAGAAGATTTTTTAAAGAATGAAATTGTTTTTAGCACTTTTAGGGTTAGGTAGTTACCATTTACTGTTAAAAATAACCAAATGTTTGAATTGGAGGTTAACACTGGAGCACAAAATTCCATTGCCTAACTATATACATACACTTTACTGTATAGTCAGGTTTCATTTATTCTTGATGGCATTCAATTCAGAGAAAAGCAGAGATGGGAAATTCAGCCAGCACTTTCCAAATATTAAAAAAAGTATGCAGACCTACTTTGGATTAAAACTCTTGGGCTTAAGACTGCTCAAAAAAAGCCACATTGGAGGGTCTCCAAGTTGCCTTTACTGTAAGAGTCCCAGAGTGCAATGTCTGGGCCTTGCAATGCCAGCATACAGAAGCATTAGATTAGCTATTGTTCCTTCTCACCATTTCTGCTTTTGGTGTGCAGTCCTTGGAGACTTCTGACAAGGAGAATCCTTAAATGCTGTATTAGATTGGCTATGGAGATCCCTTAGTGTCAGCACCATTAGTCTGATCCAATACCTTATAGCATTTATATCTGAAGAATTATGACTTTGTGATGTGTAGCCCCTCACTAGCAGATCAAGTCAAGAAGAATTTTTCAAGTTATCACTATGAGAGGAGAACAAGTTATGAAACACAAGTTACTGGAAAATTGCAGCTGGCATTGGTTTATCTGGTTAGGCTCTAGAAAGAAAAACATACTTTAAGGTGCTTCTCTAATATTCTGTATAAATATTCCTAGAGGTTATGAGCAGATATTAAAATCTTCCCTGTTTATGTCTGTATTACATCAGATTTTATATCCCACCTTCCAGGTAATAATTTTATCAAATAGAATCCAGTTTATTTTGCTTCAGACATTACTGAGCTCCCTACTCAATTTGTTCTTGCTATCTATTTAAAAGTTGGATGAGCCCTGCTATTTAGAAACAAAGGTAATATTCTTAACTATGATGAGAAAGCATTATCAGCACACTAAGTAATTGAATATGGAATTGCTCAGTAGATGAAGTTTGTGAAATCACTATTTAAGCCTGCATTAACCACATGTTGTGATCAACCACATTTGTTGTAACACTACCCAGGTGAAAATGGATTGAAAACATTACCTTGATCACATTTTGAGATAAACCTTTGGATATTAGATCATCCATTAGCTTTCTGTCAACAGCTCTAGAAACAGTTGTTGGCAATACATATAATCTCTTTTAAATGGTAGCTCCTTAGGGCTGATGTGATCACCAAGCCAAAAGATTTTAAAATTTACAGATTTAGTTGTCAGATGAAATTAGCAGCACTCATATCATTAACAGTCATGCACACCTAATTTCAAATTCTGACACATGATACTATATTAAAAGTCTGCTTCTGGCAAGTGTAATTAGCATATTAATATTTTTTTAAAGGAAAAAGGATTTTTTTTTGCATTTTCCAGAGCTACTGGATTTATGTTGGAGAGATAACCTATTCAGGTTCACTTGCAAACTCCATCTATGCTTTAGATATCTCCTAATTTGTCTAATGTCTGCCTTTACTGTCCAGTTTGTAATGGACAATACTTACAGCCCAGATGCAATAATGAAGATTAATCCTTCTTGAAAATCTTTTGGGGCAACAGATAGGATCAGTGTGCCTCTGTTAGACAACACATTTAGGCATTCCCTTTTGATAAAACAGATAAAAGTAATCGACCTAAACATTTGAGGAAGAAGAAGAAATGATGGAGCATAGATAGTTGACTGGGTTTATTATTGGGTCATTTTCATTGGCAAGTGGATTAACAACACTATTAATAACTAGTGTCCAGTCCCATAATGTGCAGCTTTGAACTGCAGCTTAATCAATCAGGTTTTCCTATGACCATGAATTCTCTCACTCATGATCTTCTTCAGGTCTAAAACTTTATTTTTTCATACAATTCCAGTGTGTTTGTTCTTAGAAAACACATATAAATGAACCATATATATCCAAATGCATTAATATAGAAAGGCAAGTCAACATTCATGTTATGTGCATGTGCACACACAGGCATGAGGCAGAAATGGTACTGTCTTTACAGTACCACTTTAGGTGTTTTGCAGCTGAATAAAAAGTTATTTACCATGAAGATATAGAACGTCAGATTTATTTATCCATAATTATTTGTGCTTTTCCCCCAGATTTTTTAATCAGTTTAATGAATTCATGTTTTGTTCATTTTTTGCCAGCCAAAAGGAGGCAAAGCTGAAAGTTAACAGAATTCAGCCTCTTCATATTCAAAATAGTTATAGTGTTTCCCTCATCATGAACTTTGAAAACTGGATTAGATAACATCCTTAGCAACTTGCTCTAGCTAGTTGTGATCCTGCTTTGAACAGGGAAAGCTCAACTAGATGATGTCAAGAAGTCCCTTCCAAATTCAACTATTCTGTAATTTGGTGGAGTTTTCAGGTTCTTGTTTCCAGTACAGCTACTATACTGCATGAGATATTTTTGATTATGCAAGAAAGGAGATAGTCAATTGGAAAGTTGATGTGGAATAGTCATAACCTATTTCCAGAGAAGTGAAGAACAAAACAGAGGAACTATTATAATAACTTGCAGTAAACTGAAGACTGTATAGACTTAAAGAAGTAGTTCAATGCAGTAAGCAACCCAGTTCCTGCATTCTAACTAACACTTCTGGAAATCATGCTGTTGAAATATCAAATCTCTTTGTTACAAAAATGACATGGAAGTCAACAGAGGCATTGTCCTGTCAGAACACTTTCTGTGGAAGTCACAACATGTAGGTACACATATGCTAGAGTAAGTTCCAGTAATGACATTCAGATGCTGGCTAAGTGTAAAAGTCATCTTTGCCAAAAAAAGCTATGGAATCAGATACAAAACAACAAAAATCCCAGCCAACCAAACACCTCCCACCCATCCCCCTCTGCCTTTCTAGAAAATGTAAAGGAACAAAGAATTTGACAGAGGGAATTGCTTTCAAAGAAAATGTTAGAAATTTCTTGAAATATATAGAAACTTTTCGCTCTGACAGTCCAAATATTAGGTTCAGATCTGCCAAGCTTATTTGCTTCCTTCCAGTCAGTGATGGACTTATTGTTATGAAATTACTCTTACATCGTTAGAAGGGAGGAAACAGCTGGTACTTTTCTAGTTGTCTCCAGAGAAAATATCACTATAAAAATGATATTACTGACAGGCACATGTGAGGGAGTGGGAGTGTTGTGTGGAACAGAATGTTACAGTAGTGTTTTTTGTCTTTAAAGCTTCAGCAGATTTATTCAGCTTCCAGTCAGAGAGCTTGACAGAGGTTTTTTGTCACTGTAGAGTCTTCAAATCAATTTAATGTTGTTGCTATGTTTTGTAGTTTTGCTAAATTAGAAAGTGTTTTGAAGCCCACTGAAATGATGATGGATAAACTCAGAACTGATAAAATGAATGTCAGTATAAGCATATAAGTAGGTAGGTAACCACTGTATACTAATTAAGCACTCTCCTCTGTGTTCTTAACAGCACAGTACTCCTTACAATAATTTGTGTAAGTTTACAATTAAAAGTTTAAGGTCTAGACAGACTAGTTCAGCAATTAGAGTTTCAAGGACATTCCCTATCCTTCCAAAGGAGAATGCTAGGGCTGTGCAAAACATTTTATAGGTGAATCTTAGAGTTTGAGTGAATCACGTAACAGTCTTCTTTCAGCATGGAGGTAATTTCCTGAGACAATCTGAATCATAAAAAGCTTAATAATATTGGTTCTCAACACTTTAAAGCTTTGATTATAGATATGGTGGAGATTATAAAAATGTAACACCCAGTTACCTAAAAGAAAGAGTGCAGGCATGTAAAACTAATGAGGTTTTTTTGGATACTTTAACCTAAATATGCCAATGAGTAGGTAGATGAAAAGACTACAGCCTTCATTATGCTTCTACTAGTTTAGGTAGATGAAAACTAGATTGTAAGGCAGTCAAGGACGACACTTGTCTGTGGGAAACTGATAATTAGGAGAAACAGCAGAAGGAAAGAAGGCTAAGATACAACAGCAAGAATTCTGGGTTTTTCAGGGTGCCTACATCCAACCACTTTAGCCTTTTCCAAGGAGGGATGGTCAGCTCAGTTTTATGATTGTGATTCCTATTACTCTATTTTTCTTTTGGGATCCATGAGTATATTGTACTAAAATGGAGAAAGAATGTGGGTAAAGTCAGGCTACATAGGAACTGAGTGTCAGATTGTGTAATTTTTTCTGGGAATATTTTAAAAGGTTATTACATTCTGTAGCAATACCTACTGCTTTGCTCTGCTGTTTTTCTTGTGTTTCTTTAGTAGCTTAATTCGCTTCATCAGGTCCAAATGATGTGTTAAATAATTTGATGCTGCGTATTATGATAAGGTATTTATTACCTACAGTTACATGTATTGCTACATAAGATCACAGAAACAGTATAAATATTTTACTTTTTTCAACAATTAAGACCTAATGAGGTGACTCTTAAATATTCTGAGTAATTACTCTCCATGTTGAATAAGATATTTAAATGCTGTATTTGTAATTGATTGGTGAAGTTTATCTGAAACATCTTGTCCCTTTCCTTTGCAGTCAGTCACTACTGACAGAACTTACATTAACAATAAAGAAGTGGAACTTTAAGTGTGAATCTCTGCTTGACATTTCCTTCCCCTACTTAAGGTTGACATATGATGACTCAGTGCTGCTTTCATGAAGATTTGAAAAAACAGAAGAAAAACAGACACCTATGTCTCTAAGAATTATATTCTTAAGTAATGATGTTATGTGGCATTGTTTAAAATAGGGCAATAATACTTTACATCAAAACAGGCCCAAGACCTGGTCAGTGGGTCAATTTTAAGGGGTCAATTCACAAATCTCATAATGGCAGTTTCACACATCATGCCTAATTATTTTTCTGAATGGTATTTTATTGCATGGTCTTTATGTTTCTGCACACATAGAAAGAATTAAAATAAAAACTAGAATAATTCAGAAGTCAGTTGGGTTCAACTACGTAAGAGATAAACGATA
Source organism: Rhabdornis inornatus (assembly GCA_013397075.1). Lineage (NCBI taxonomy): Eukaryota > Metazoa > Chordata > Aves > Passeriformes > Rhabdornithidae > Rhabdornis > Rhabdornis inornatus. The sequence continues at coordinate 236,396 of VWZS01010074.1, read as the reverse complement.
CACTGACTTATTGATCTACAATAATTGGTAGTAAAAAAGTACTGATTAACTGTACTGAATTTCTTTTTGCTTGTGAAACAGTTAGAAATTGAGGTTGTTTATTTATTTTATTGCTATAACTGAATGAAAAAGAAACACAAAATTAATAGTTTATTTTTCACAGATTAGAAGTCTTGCCATAGAGCAAGAGAAATCCACATAAAAAGCTTTTTCAGGTTGATACAAAATTTTGAAAGACAAGAGCAGAAGATATTATTATTATTTGTATTTAAATCTTCAGTTAATTTGAAAAATACTGATGAACTTTTCAGTACAAAAATGTAAATGTGTGAATAACATAATTTGTTATAAAAATTAATAAATTATTACTTAAAAAGTAATATGGGTAACATAAGAAGACACTTGAGAATTCTTTCTGTGACCATTCCAATAAGGAATTCATATTTTTATTGTGAGAACTTAGGGTACTGCTAATGCTGTCTCTCTATTGTCCAGGTCTCCAGATGCACGTCTTCATCACATTCCATCAGTGTTGAATTTTTCTTTTGCTGTCTCTTGCATGAGGGTAGCATAGGCTGAAAATGGCTGAGGTATTACCTGTGCCTTACATAGGTTTTAGATGAGTGCCCACTATTTTACTTTGCAACATTTGCCCAGTTCCCACTTTTTTCTCTTTTGGAATCAATAGAAAACAAAGGTGACACGATGAAAATATTTTCTAGCACTTAAACAGCATTTTAATGAACATTCAGGAGTTTCAACAATGGCTGCCAAATAAATATTTTAAAATATGTAAATGGCATAATTTTATGTGCAGTCAGAAGATTACCTATTCAGAAAGAAAAATCAATATTTTCAGTAAAGTCAGCATAAGTTTTGTTAGTTCAAAGTCATTATGTTTGGTTTAAAAGACATGAGACTGCACTGAGTTCTTAGATGCGCTTATCAAATGTCTCCTTCTGGTGTTTGAAAATGTAAATGGAAATGTAAATAGGAAATGGCCCACTTGATTCAGTTTAAAAAATTGACCTGATAAGTTCTGTTTCATTTCTAAGTTCTTTGGTTTAATGGACAGGAATTCAGTAGTGAACAGTGCTGAGCACTACTTTTCCACTGAAACAGAACATGAAGAGTCCCTATAACGGAATTAATTTGTTTATGCTTTTAGAGTGTTGCTGCCACGTTTCCTAGAGCAGCTTCATTTCTCAGCAAAGTTAAACACTTTGCATAGTGTCATTAGAAATTGTGTTCCATTTAGGATCTTATCATTTTGTTGCTACAAAATACCATAAATGCATGCTAGGTAAGTCTTTTGTCTAGTGTCAAAAATCACAGTAAGAACATCAGGTGATAAAATTAACACCACAGCACTGCCACCACTGCAGGTGCAGCCCATTCCAGGCCATTCAGCTTGGAAGAGACCCCAGCAGCTCTCTAGGCCTTCTGGTTGCTGAAAACAGACTGCACTGTGAGGTAAGAGCAGGATGCTGTTCCATTGCTTGACTGTCCCCATGGGACTTGACTGTTATTAATATCCAGCCTAAGCCTCTCTTGACTCCTCTTGTCTGCTGTGGCTCATGCTCCCACCATACATCACTAGGAATCTTTTGGTTCTGCCTCTTTTGGTAACTTCCCTTCACATATTGGGAAGGTTATATCATACAACTGCTATACAGTCTTTTATTCATGAAGCTGAAGAAGCTTTTTACTCAGAAGTTTCTCTTTACAAGGCAAACGCTCCTGTCCTTTGACCAGCTTGGTGGCTGGTGGTGCCTTGAGAGGCTACCTAGAACAGAGGCTAGACAGTGTTACAGGAATAAAGTAAGTATTTGTTAAAAGGCCTTCAAAGGATACACCTTGGGCAGTACAAGAGCCTGGCCAAGGCTACACCCATGATGGATGACGAGTCACACGTTTTCACACTTTTATAAGTTTTGGTCCATTTACATATTTGGGTTAATTGTCCAATTACAGCTTCAAGTTATGAAGTCCCAACCTCCCAGATTGCTCTCAATTCACTGTTTATACTTTTTGGGCCTGAAGCTGCAACAGTGTCCTTGGGGACAGCGTTGTCAGGCTGGAAAGTGATTGTTTTGTCTAACTAAACTGTAAGGAGAACTTGCTAATACTTTGTATGAAGTTCAGAGTTATGCAGTAATGCAGTACAGAATCAGGAAAATATGAAAGCTAAAACTTAAGGCATCACTGCTCTGCTGAACCTGTATGAGTTTATCAGTGTCTGTCCCCAAATTGGATGCAATACTCAAAACTACTACGCAGTAGTACAGTGCTGTAGTTGCTGAGTACAGGGGGAAGGTCACTTCCCCCAGTGTCCTGGCTATACTGTTCATAATACAATCTAAGATAATGCTGGCTTTCTTAGCTGCCATGGCACCCTGCTGCCTCCTGTTTAGCTTGTCCTCTGCTAAGACCCCCACATCCTTGTCTGCAGAGCTGCTCCCCAGCCAGGCAGACCCCAGACCAAGCCTCAGACTACTTCTTTCCTGGCTGCTGGATTGACAACTGAGGAATTCTGCTAGCTAGTAAAACAAACAACCCCAACGAGATTCTTTTCTATAACTATCTTAAAATGGAAGCAGCTTTACCACAAGTATTTTAAGAAGTCCTGTTAAATGTAATGAGAGAGATGCTCATGATTTTTGTATTTCTTATATTGTGGTCTCCATGCAGGAGTATCTGGATCTTGTGAGGTATCCTATTGGTGGGCCTGATGAACTCAAAAGTAGGCAACGCACACTTGAGGAATGTGCCATGTGTTCTTAATAGCTAACAAGATCATTGTATTAGCTACAGGTAAGGAAGATATAAAAGAAAGAGGACCAGCTTCCATCTGTTTCCTTTCTATAATTTATAACTGAAGGAGGGAACATAATATCATCAACCCCAAAACACTCATCTTTTTTTCCCCTGTTTCCATTTAAAATAACCTAAATATATGCCTATTTGCCAAACATTTCTATTACTTTCTCAGCTCAATATATTCGCAGAACCACTTTCCTCTATAAAAATTAATCATCACCAGCTGTTCTTTACATTATTTGAGTATATTGTGTAAAACTACAAACTATCTCTAAACTAGTATTCAGAGTACTCTTAATAAGTACATTTTTCACTTAAAGGAGAGTACAATTAATAATTTTAAAACATATGACTCACCAAGGCAAGTTTTAAGAATTCCTAATTAAATACTTTCCATTTGTCATGAACTAACAGGTTCATTTCAGTGTTAGTTATGTGAAAGGTTTTGGGGTCTAAAGTATGACACGTAGATGACAATATTACCCTGCCTTCTAATGTACAGGCCCCTCCAGCTAGGGACATGAAATACTTTGTTTCATATTCATTACCTCAAATCATCTTGCTCAGATTATTTTGCTAAAGGACTGCCATCATCAGATCTGCAAATTTTGTTACGTATTGCTGAAGAGTGTTTCTTTAAATTAAACATTTATAAACAGGATTTGATTTATTTTCCTCTGGGATATGCACAAACGTGTAACTCATTTTTCTGTCTGCTTCTGTCAACTTACTCTTCCTGTAGTCCACCATGAACTGGCCTTTGTAATAAGAAAACTTACTGATTCTTGGATCAGTAAAATGTGAAAGATTCAAAACTGAAGAAGCAAAGTCCAAATGTAGGCAGGAGTAAGTGTGTATAGGTGAGGCAGGATCAAGGAAAAGCATCCTGTACATGTTTGTGTGTTTGTGTATGTGTGTGCCTGGTTTGTGGTGCCATGGCAATATTATGGAGTCAGAGCTGCCCTGGTCAAAGGGAAGGGGAAGCCCTGTGAGACCTCAGGTCTAATGGATTCTGCCACTCCTTAACAGTGCCACTGATCTATAGACCAGGCAGATCAGGACACATTGTCATGGCTTATCCACAAAACATACATAGCCAGAAAAAATGGAATTCCTCATGGCAGATCCAAATTGTTTTATACAACAGGAACAGGAATTCTGTAGATGTGAAACGAAGAAAATGGGATAAAACATGTAGAACAAGAAAATAAAAAGAAAAAAAAGAGGAACCAGGGCTCCCACCTTGGGAAAAGGAGGAAAACTCCTCACTAGTGGCCAGTCTTATGGGTTGGCAGCTCTCTTCTGTGGGCGCTGGGAAAGATTCAGTATTCTTTTGCATGCTATAACTTTTTGGCCAAATTTTACTAAGGGGGGAATGTGTTATACAGTCAAGGATAGTAGTACATATCAGTCATTTCACAGGAAATACTCAGCAGTCACACTTCTCCTTTCCTCCTCTTGCACACAGTGTTTTTAGCTGAATAGGATGAAAAGTGGTGCATTCTGCAGGGTTGGTGAAGAGCTGTTTTCCAATTTCTTTGCTCTGGTGATTCATTAAAAACAGTGATTTTGTCTCTCGAGAATTTTACCTTGCTAAGAGGTGTGATCTCAGGGCAAAAATTTGCTCTATTATGCCTGCATATATTTCTACTCCTAGCCCAACAGATAAGATCTAATGGAAAGGAATTTATTGTTTGGTGTCTCAAAGGACTAGAGTGGCATTGAAAGATGACAAATATATTCTTATGGTTGTACACTATTGTGCCTCTTACATTAGATACTGCCTAGTCTTCATCTGGCTTCAAGATCTACCCAGTATGAGCACAATATAAAGCCACCTTGTATTTTCTCTCTTTCTTATCTCAGGCTGGACAGTTTAGTCAGATCAAGGCATTTGAACCTAATTTACTTGTGAGAAAGTTTTCCAGCTGTCAGTCTGCAAAGAAGTATAACTACAGAGCAACTTTTACTTTTATGTTTCAGAACTTTTCACTTTAGGATATATAATTGTAGTCTTTAAATATACATAGCATTTCCAAGTCTGCCTCACTGCTAATTTGGTACTTTAATATCAGGCTATTTTGTGAACAAGGTCTAACATTAAAAGAAATTTGAATTAAAAAATTAATCTTGCTTTGAGCATGATACTACAGAAGAGGGATGTGTGGACAAGCAAATAATGAGCTATGCAAAACCTTCAAGGAAAAATCTGAATGTAGGTAATCTTCATCTTGCTCTTATGATATAGGCAGATAGATTGGGTGACCCAGGATAACTCCCAGTCTTACCTTTTGTGAGACATTAAAATTTTTGGGGTAGTGGTTCACAGAAATCACAAGGACCATCAGCTGGGCAGTAATGGGAAGCCTGTGTGTGGAAAACCAGCTTGAGAAATAGAGTACAGCTTCAAAGTTCTGTAGCACAATCTGTAGGCTTGTTCCTGCAGGTTGCATGCTTCATTATGCTCAATATGGAGCAGAGTATCCTCTGCTTTCTTTTGTGCCAAGACTTAAACATTTTGCAGGATGCATTAATGTTTTCTCAAAGACTTTCATATTGCTTTGGCAGATATTGGTGGCTTTCTACAAAACATAAGTTATCCTAATGACAACTTTCTGTAAATCATGTCAGAGTAGTTGGGACTAATTTCTTAATTTCTTTTGAGGATTCTTTTGAAGCTCACAGACAAGTGATTTTCCAGTCCCTACAAGGCCTTAGAGTACTCTTAGAGATTTATTTTCTCAAATAGGACCTAAAGCAACAATGATATTACAAAATAAATGTTCTTTACATTTAAATGTATTTGACATGGGTCTGGTCTCTTTTTTTAAGAGTAATCCGTTTTCTGTGACCCAGCAATCCAATCAAGTATGAGCCAGTCACACAATTCCCTGCAGTGGGAGCACTGGTCTTTGGGCGTAAACAGAGCTGTTGCAGTTGCCACTGTAAATATTCACTAATAACAAATAAATGAAGTGAGCTAAAGAGACAACTAGGTTTAATGTTCTCAGCAAATATGTAGGACGGCTCAAGCTGAGATCTTTGACAGGGCCATCAGAGGAAAAAAGAATGCTTTTAGACTGTTTCACAAAACATTCTATTTATTTTTGCACGTCCTTTTGTGGGTGGTTAGCAGTTAATACCATTCTTTTCCCTACTTTCAGCAAAACAGCACGAGTCTGTGAACTAATTATCATGATGGTAATTTGATTAATGGCGATACTGCACATTGTCTTCTAGTACACAGAAATTAGGAAAGTTTCATATTTCAGGAAGTTACCTGAGAAACCTTAAAAGTAAATTTATCTAAAGCCACACTAATAAAAAGAAAAAAATATTTAGTTACACCTATTTATATGCACAAAGTGCAGACTTTGCCTCATCATGCATGGCTGGTTTGTGGTGCACATATATATTCAATATTACTATAAAAAACCCCCCAAAAACTAAGGTTCCTTTGTCTCATTTCTGAACTGAGCACATAGATGATAATCCATAAAATATTGGTAAAAGAATAAAAAAGATAGTTTCTGCCAACAGCATGATTGGTGTTAATGAAAGCATTTCTTCAAGCAGACCATGCAGAGAAGTAACACACTAAAAAATATGCAAATGAAAACCTAGCTTTTCCCTTTTCCCCTTCCCCTTTTCTTTTCCCTTTTCCCTTTTCCCTTGAATTTTTAACAAAATGAGCTTGTTCATGAGCTACTGCTTTTGTGTTATAGGCTACTGCATATTAGTACAAGATGCAACAAACCATATGGAATCAATTTCCTGTCAGTATTTACTGGGTTACTTTTGCAAGCCAGGCTGCAACTCATTTCTAAGCAGGTACACAATGTACTTTCAACACCATGACTACACGAAGGCATTGGGTGAAGTTTGAGTTCTATTCCACAGGTTTGGCATGATCAGGCAAGCTCAGTATTAACATGGAGTGAAGAGAGCAAGTCCCAAATCACTTACTGAAGCAGGTTGAATTGCCTTCTAGAGATGTCTGCCTCCATCCATTGACTGTAAAGCAACTTAGTGCTACCTGCCTCCTAATTTAGGAGGTTTAGTGAAGTCAAACACAATGAATCCAGACCTCCATTTCCACCAGACCCTTTATTCATTCCTTTTGCCCCATTCCCTTGCTCTTCACTTCGCGATATACATGGCAGTAAACACAGAGCTACAAAATGAAAATATGAAGTTATCACATTCCTGTCCTTCTACTCATCTTGTGCAAAATTGAAACACAGTGTAGCCCTTACTCTTAAGGACTTTATCTCTGGCATAGATTGTGAGTCTTTAAAAGCTAGACTTCATTTTACTTGCAAGAGAAATCAATCTCTCTTCCAGAATTTAAAAGTGACCAAACAGTTCCCTGTATTTGGCAATATCCTTATTGTCCCTACTGGTCTTCAGACTTGGAAAATATTTTGTTGTACAATTCGTGCAAATGCAATAATAATTCATAAATTGGAAAATGTGACTTCCATAGTTTCTTGATTTATTATAAGATGTATGAAACTGGACAAATATACTTTTGGCAATTATTTTTTTTAAGAGGAGACACATTTTAAAGTTATCACATATTAACAATGTAATATTTAAAAAATAAGTTCAACTGAACCATGTGGAAGCCTGATGTAAACAGAATACAGTACTTGATGCATTCAGCTGACATCACATTGGCAGGAAAGGAGTCTTCTTACAACATTAAAATCTATCAAGTGAGGAAAACATAAATTAGTGGTTAAAATAATAGTCTTTTGGCTCTTTAAGAAATCAGCCTCTCTATACATAACACTGTTTACTCAAGACTGCATGTTTCATTTTAATTAAAGTGCATGCATCTTTAAGCAAGTAGGATGCACATGATTGTTTTAAGAAATACACTACAATGGCATTCAATGACTTGTGGTCCTGAGCCAAGTGAACACTTAAAACTGAACCCTATTATGAATGTATTATTTCCCTGTCAGGAAATATCACTCACTGCAGAACTGGCTTACCACCTTCTTTGTGTGCTGTGCAAACCCCAACTGCTCTGGGACTTTGCCATGTAAGAGCTTTACAAAATATGGAATCCTTTTTGAATAACTTAATTAATATATATGAGGGGCATACTTGCCTCATGGAGAACAGACCTGCATCCTGCCCAAAAGGCAGAATTTTGGGGTGAAGGAACTGAGGAGACTAATAACAGAGCTTTCTGTTCCTTGCTTTAGTGAAATATATTAACTCACAGCAACTCTGATACAAGGGAGAGAGAAAGGATCAGTATGTTTATGCACAAATACATTGGTGGTGCAAAGTATCTCCGTTTCCCTAATCTCTTCTCCAAACCTCTGATTAGAATAACATTTTCTCCTGACACTTTGTGGACATTGCAGGCAGAGAAGAGTGAGGAAAGGTGCAGTTATTTCTGCAGGGTAAAAGTTATGTATATCCATCTCACGAGGGTTACACTGGCATGCAGAGTTCAATCTTCTGACTGCCACAAGTTTCTGAGACAGCCTGGTAAATCAGAATGATCTGTACTGGTTTTACAAATAAACTGGACTCTAGTATGTTCCTGACTTTATTAACTAATTAATATTACTTGAAGTATCTTAACCTCATCATACAGGTTAGACAAAATAGATTCAAAAGGATTTTTTTTTTTAATAAAAAATGTAAGACAAATTACTTTCTGTTAAGTTGTTCTGTACATAGAGATGGATTTTCTCTGCATTTGCAGGATGGGAGAAAATGTAATGTAATGAAACACACAAGTTTGCAACACAGTTTAGAAAGATGGTTATCATGACTGTAAAGCTTTTAAAATATGAATTTCACACTATAGCATTATCAGCATGGTTTTATAAAAAAATTAGAACTACTGTTAAATGGTTTATTCTACAGATACCATTTGCAGATATGCAAATGTAGTGAGTTACATGTTCTTATTCTTGAAAGCAACCCTTCCTACTTTGCATGTGAAATTTTCTGTTTCCTTGAGGTTTAAGCAAAACCAGATTTTGCACTGTAAACAAAGAGAAGGAAAGATTTTTCATTTGATCAGAAAATTAGTACAGAGTTCTTTTATTATTGTCTGACAAATAAATTGTAATAGATAATTTCCTAATTAGTTAACAATTTTGCAAATGATTTGCAAGCCAAAGTAGAAGCAGATAACTGTCTCATAGTTGCATTGAGTTTATGCTGGCAGTGATTGTTGCCACTCAAAGAAGCAAATGTGAATAAACTCATATGACTGAATGCTTAGAAACAGTGCACCTGATGAATAAGATTTCACACAAGCAAGTTTCTAACCGTAATAACCACCTTAAAGCTATGACTGAAGAAATGTTAATTACTGTATGCTTCAGTTATGACTCAATTAGAGCCCTCCTGCTGAATGAGAAATTTATGGAAAGAAGAAGAAAATTTAGATTGCCAAATGTCATAGAAGAATTCCTTACAAGGTAAGAATTCCTTACTTATAGGATAGGCATTTCAAAATGAGCCTACATGACCTATGTGTGTAGGTGCCATTGTTAGTGAATCTTAGGGTCACATTTCTTGTTTGAACTATAAGTGGCTTAGAACTTTCAATGGGATGCCTGAAGTGATGGTATTTTTATCAACTGTTTCTTTCTATATAACAATAAAATTTCCGGATGTAGCTGCTCCGGTTTTAAATTCCTGTGTATCTAAAAGCAACTCGATGGAGTTGTACCCTGCTACATAGGGATATACTAGAGAAATCCATTCACCTAAAGGGCACTCTGACAATGTCCAACTAATGCTTTTTTAATGATTGCTGCATAGCAGGAAATGAGAAACTAAACTGTATGGCTATATAAGAATGAAATAATATGTATGGCTATATAAGAATGAAATAACATGTATTCTTTGTAAACAGGCTTGTAACAAGATAAAAAAAATCACTCAAAAATCCTAGAGATAAAATATCTTCTTAAGATGATGCTCTACAATAAGGAGCTTTCTCCCTTCTCAGTTTAAGGTACTGAATAATGAGCACAATACCCTGGGCCAGGATGCATTTTTACTACACCATTTTTCCTTTGTCTAAATTGGAATGCTTTCTTCTTGCTTATCTGCCCCTCATCACTTTTGATTTGATACTATGATGTTTTATGATAAAAAGATTAACTAATCTCATTCTGTCAGATATTTTTTACTGACACCCTTGATGTATATTTTAAGCTTTAATATTTCATCTTTAAATTTCTTTTTCCTCTTATGGATGCTGTGCTGTCCAATTCTCACAACACTTCTGAATCATGTACCTGTTTAGTAAGGTAAGTGTAATAGTTTAATCACAGCTAGCTGTACAGTGAAGACATGAGGGAGTGACATCCCTCCACCTCCTGTTAGCTTCAATTAACTTTCTGGCTGCCATCACAGTCTCCTGCATGGTGCACGTATGTTGACCTTGTTGGTTAGGCCTAAACTTGTTTCCAAGTTTGGGCCTAATTTAAAACTTGAATCTTAAACTACTGTTATCTATGGTTTGACACCCTTTAGCAAAATGCTGGAAAGAGATCAGCTTTTCTAAGCTGAGCATGGACTTATCCTTGTTAGCAGCCTATTAATGGGCTGCATGGAAAATGCTGATATCTAACAACTAGTATACGAAAAGGAACAGCACTCCAGGAAGGAACAAGTGTAGTTTTTACACTTCTTGGAAAGAGTGGAGTCAAGTCTGCTGTTTTCAATCACCATTTAAGATATTTCTTAAGAGCTTTATCTAATGGGCATTTCTTAGGTACTACAGGACCATGTCTCAGCCAGGAAACAGCAATGCTGATTCAGGACACTTCCCAGGTTGGACTCAAAGAACCAAACCCAGATCAAGCATGAGAAATTAAAATGCTGTGACTTGTACACTGATATTTTCATATTTTAAAATTCATATCTACAGTTTGAGTGTTTTTAAGGACTTCAAAAGAGAAAGAAAAATCTTGAAGGCACTAAATCAGGGGCTAGATGAACAGATGGACTTCTATGTTTTAGATCTAGAGGAACCCTATCTCAGACAAGCTTTCCCCAGGGATTCTCAGAATAAGATGCACAGGAGACAGTAACATAAGCTGAAACATCCTGGCGTGACACAAAATTGCTTGGCAGGATGGGAAATTTGTGTTTCTCCCCTGTCAGAACTGTAAGCAGAGTTGAACAAATGCTCCTACTGATGACTTCTACCATTTGAAAAGCCATATCCAATGCACTGCCAAGATATTGGTACTGTTTGCAAACCAAGTCCTAGTATGTCTTCGAATGATGGGCAGTGACTGTCAGAGAATTTTTGAAAATGCCATTACTTATTCATCTTTGGGTACCTTTGGTACCTTTACAGAAATTAACTAAGTAATTTTCAAAAGAAAGATTCAAAAGCCAAATTCCCTATTGTTGGCTTTTGTTGGTTTTAATTCTGTGCTACACTGCTGGACTGTAGCTGATTGTGATAGAAAGTTGAGAAACATAGAAAGTTGAGAAGTACTGTCAAGGAAAGAACTATGATAACATAGGGACAGTATGTTCAAACCTGCACTGGGAGAGCTCAAATAATGCTACTTGCCAAGACATACACTTACGGGAAAGAGACAGAAAACTGCTGAGATCTAGTGCCTTACCATCTGGGGGTGCCTAAAAAGAAAAAAAGATCTAGTTCATACACTATTATCAAAAGGCACTGGGTAATGCTGTCACATGTGTTGAAATATAGTCAATAGGTGGTTTAAATAAAAGAAGTAGAACATGGGATGTGCAACTGTCATAGGTGATTTGGGCACAGTCATGTGTGCAGTTATGATCATGTATCAAAAAAGACAAATTCAGAGACAAAACTAGAGCTAGGCTATTGGGCTGGTCAATGGAGGCCAGAGCCTCCCACAGATCAGGACGCAGTTCCTTTTATTTATAGCAGGGAAAAGCAGCTGAGGGGAAACATCACGCCACAAAAGCATAACAGGGTAAACACTGGAAGGGGTAAATAATTATTAAAAGAAAAGGATCATATAAGAAAAACAACAAATGAATATAAACTATGAGTCAATCCAGTCTTAATGCTATGTTTCTAACTATCTGAATAATCAGAATTATTAATCAGAAAAATGTGAAACAAACCCAAAGCCTAAGTCCCTCACTGTAAAATGTAGGCAAATTTGTTATGCTAATGGTTGGATCTGACAGTAAAGCACTGGGTCCTATAATCAGTTCATCCAGTGTTTCTTAAAGGGCGCTCTGGGCTCTTCTGTGAAACCATCTGGCTATCAAATAACCACAATCAACATCACACCTGAGTGATCTTGAGCTTCATCAGTCCTTGGATTAAACTTTAACCAGAGCATCCTTATGTAGGCTGTAATAGGGCAGACTCACTTAAAGAACTAAGACAGACACCTGGATTCCCTACTGTGCAAGAGAACAGAAAACTAATTTAATCCTTTCAGTTAAACATTTTGAAGAAAACCAGTCAGATTTACCGGTGTTACAGTGCTGCTCATTAAAATGACACACACATCATTGCAACAAATATCTGAAAACTACTCTATAAAGTAAAAGTGCATTTATATTCTAATACATGGGGCCAAACCAAATGTTTATTAAATATTCAGTTTGGTTTACCTTTTCTGTAACATTGCTAGCACAAAAATAATGTAAGCATTTAGTGTAATGTATACATGTTATTAATGTACACATTTTTTGATACTGAAATAGCATCATTCTATAATTAGATAGAGCTGCTGCATACTTTGTACCTTACACGACCATCTACATAATTATAAAGTGAGTTAACTATTAAGGACTAAACATTAATGTTTACTTAAAGGGCAATATTGGACCGTACTGTCAAATATACTGTTCTATAGTGTTCATAGCATTTCTCTTTTTTACAAGAATTCAAATATAAAATTATTGCATTCCCACAAATATGAATCAAACATTTACACAACATTTTTACCTGTGGTTTCCTATGCTCCTGACAGGAGATTTAAATTGTGTGCAGATGCACTGCATGCATTTTATCTGATGTTTGTATATATTAATGTATTACAAGTTTACAGGGTATGAGATAGAAAAAACCATTTGTCTGTTTTTTCTAACTGGATGCTGCACTGGTTCCCAAGGTAGATTTTTAAATCTCTTTACACACCAATAGAATTTTTTTTATAGTGATAAGAAAATGTACAGTTACAGAAGCAGTCATAAATAGCAGAGCTATACACTAGAAAACACCAGGTTTTTTTTCCATTTCTAGTTGCCTTGGTCATTTTCATAGGCTTGATTAGTCCCAGATGACCTATTTCTGTTGTTCCATCAACTCTTCATAGGTTAAAAATAAAGAATCTATACAAAGTCTGGAAATATTGTGGGGTGGGAGTTCTGCTGTTGGATAAATTAGTTAACTAATTTTTAAGTTTTCTGACTGGGTTCTAATTTTGCATATCTGTTCCTGATACTCTGTTCCATCTGTTTATTCATCAGCCCTGCTTGTTTTTCCAAAACTGCAGAAAAGAAAACGGTAGTGCCCTATAAAAGGACACCATATAGGTTACTGCCTGAGATTTGCATAGCAAGATAAATTTGTTGCAAGATTGTTTACCATCCTTCCACAGCAGGCAAAGTATTCACACTGTGGGGCTTATTAAACAACAATGCCATCATGCATGACATTATAGTGGGATGACATGAGAAACACTAATGAGAATGAGCCATTGACACACTTTAGGCACAGGCATAAACATAGTCGATAAAATCACATCAGAAACAAGAAAATAACCAGTATAAAAGAATCAAAACTCTGAGATATCCATGTCTGGTTGTTACTGCCTTGAGCTCTTGATTAGTATTTGTGGAGTGCTCTGATGGCTGTGCAAATTCCCTCTCTGCATCTTACTCTGCGTCAACACGTCTCTGCAAACTGCCACATAAAACTTGCTTATTCCTATCTCTACAGAAGAAGGTATCCTGAAAATGCATGGATAAAATATGTCTCTTTCCCCTTACACAATCTTATTCTGGTATAATTAATATACCTACTTGCTTCCTACTGTCTCTCTTAAGCTTGAATTAGGGAAAAACTTTAGCAATTCTCAGCTAAAATGTTACAAGTCATCAAGGCAGTGATCCATCCATAGCAAACATTGTGAAATCCTCACCTGCACTGTTAATTATTGTCCCACACTTCACATGAGTGCTCCAGTGTCATGTTAATGGACATTGACTGTCTGTGGTTCACAGGTCCCTGTTTTAGTCAAGATTATCATAGTCAGTTGTAACAACAGCAGTTGAATCAAAAGCAGTGTTTGGATAGACCTGCCAGTCTTCAGGAAGTGTTCTGCATATATCTATGTGTGCCTTCTGAGAATTCACATATCTGTCTCAGCAGAAGTCCGCCCATTCTCCTGAGTCTGCTGGAACTCAGCTAAAAAATGCATGTTCCCACAGGAACATAAGATTTACCAGAGGTGGAGCAGTACCCCTCCTAATTACAAGCATATTGACATATGCATATGTATACTCATATAGGAAATAAATTTGGAATAAATGAATAAAGAAACATGCATATACATGCATATATCAATACAACTTTGAGATTCATTAGTTCTTTCCTCCTCCATCATAAAAATACTTGTTTTGGCTTTATAGTTTTATTTTTACTTGCTAACAGGAAACTAACAGTAGTTTGTGTGTCCAGTATTATTTTTTTGCAGTAGAAAGACCAAGTAAGAGTTCTGCTAAACATCTCAATACAGTGGCGATGAAATAGTTTCTGACATGCTTATTTCTTCTGCAGCCTCTTCAATATTTTTTACTCTTTCCTCATACTATGCTTTGAGTGATCAGCAATAACAAATGAGGCACCAGAGCCTCATTACCCCGGGGGAGAACAGGTACTTTTCTGCTTCCACGAATTCTTCACTAAAGTATACACATGAGCCTCATTCTATAATACAGAGATTGATTCATAATGGGATTCCAGCATTTCTTTGAAAGACTACTGCAACTCTCTGCTCAGTTCTACAGGTGACAGATGAAAGCTAATGTAGTTATTAACTAGACATTTAAAAAAAAATAAAAAAGCTCATCATTATATTTTTGTCATACACAAATCTATAAAGTTAAGGACATAGAGAGCAAGAAAACAATTCCTGGAATAGCAAGATGTTTGTTTTGTTAGTAAATCAAGATACTGTGTACTAGATACTTAAAAAGACATTTGTAAGATCCTGCAAAAGTGAAAAAACAGAACATGATTTCATGTCACAGCACAAAATATGGAATAAAAGGTGGTAAGTTCACACCACTGTTTTATTATTTGGTAATTGTGACCATCTAATCAATTTTGCTATATAATTGCAACTCTATGTATTTTTAAAACGTGATTTACCACCATAAAATGAGAGTTTTCTTTTGAAAGGACGTTTAAAAGACTGTGAAATTAAAAGCTAATAAAGTCTGCAGTCCACTCAGAAAGGACCAAGATTCCCCAGGGAGTGTGTGCTCCCATGTCCACAGCTCCCTGGGATAGCCAGGCCAGCCTCAAACAGCAGCCAGCAGGACCCCAACTAAGGGTCTATACAGTCTAAAAATGTAAGCAAAGGCTTCTGAAAGGAGATAGAAAGTCATTCAGCATTTAGTCATACTGCACTGTTCAGGAAGGTGGAATCAATCATCAAGATTCCTATATTCTTCATATCTACTCATTTGTCTATTTTGCTGTTTCCCTAAAGTGATTTGTTGTATTGTAATCTTATCTTGGAGTTAAATCAATGCTCATCTGGTTAGCATGTAAAATGGTAAACATATGTTATGCATGAGAGGTCACTTTTAATTCGCACAGAGTGAAGTATACAGCTGCCACCTATACATTAAAATGGTGGCAGATTGATGAATGAATATGGAGCCAATAGGTTTTCTTAAAGGAATTTAAAAAGAAGAAGTGGTACTTGAAGCTTTTCACAATACAATTACAAGCAATACACATGCATTCATTCCAATCATCTTGTAGCAATGTAGATATCCAGGAACATATCAGTATGAAAGTTGGATAGTTCCTTGTTCATTTTTCAAATGGATGAACCCTGGTCAGTCTTCGAGGCAATCTGAGGCAAAGGAAGATGGTGTATTACAAACAGGAAATGTTTCTTTCTTCATGTTAAAATAGTACCAGTCTTATTTCTCCATCATGCACATGGAGAAAGTATGGGATGCCTATATGCAGTTTAGATAGTTTCAGACATTTTGTAGGGTTTCACTCAGTGGAAAGACTCCTATTTGCACCACTAAATTAAAAATCAGAACAGCTGGTGGTATTAATGAAATCCACAAAACAGTCTAAAAGGCAAGTTTTCACCCTTAGAAAGATCCCCTGGTCTAAAAATGCAACAAGGAGCACGAAGGGAATTTCAAAGAAAAGTAGAGAGCTGCTTACTGAGATCTAATAATTACTGATCTCTGCATTGTATAAACCAAATTACTCAACAGAGAAGCTGAGCATTTAAAATGAATGTCTCAGTTAGGGTGTTTTGGCATGTCTTCATATCTAGACATGGTCCAAATTATCTCCAGAAATGAAATAGAATAATTGGGTCAGATCCCAGAAACTCATTTACCTAAACTAAATGGGAGGAATGAACTAGCATTCTTTATCATCATTCAGATCAGGATATTCAGGAGAGCAGTTAGACCTTTTCCATCAATTTCCTCTTAATTTAGTTACTAGTCAAAGGTTTTTCTAGTGTAGAACATTATTATGTTTAACACCTGCTGTGTTATTGCACAATTTTCTTTATGCCGACACTAAAACAGGGAGAGTGATTATATTCTAAGATACCAGCTATACTTCTGAAGATTTACTTCTCAGCAAGTAAAAAAAAAAAGGATCATATCTGCATATTTGCCTTTCTCCATACAGAGGTGAGGAATACTCCATTCAGTGCCTTCCTATATCTCACAATTATTATCTACCCTCAGTACCTGCGGAAGTTCTGCACTGTAAATTCCTTTGGTGAAAGAAAAAACCCTGATACAGCCATGATACAGTTGTAATGGCAAGACCTAAAATCAGTGGTTATGGGTAACTATTTTAACTACACATAGGCCCAAACCTTGCAGTATTTCCTAAAAAGGCAATGAAGTCCTAGCAGTGGAATAATTTCCCTGTCTGGCTTTAAGAAACCTTTTTGGGCCATCACAGGCAGCTGTGCAGCCCCAGCTTCTGGGAGACTTGTGGACAGGTCATCTGTGCTGTGGGCCAAAGTGGGTGGGCAGAAAACCACTCAGCTTTCCAGCTATGCTAGGAGGCTCATTTAGGAAGTCCCTGCCATGAGGTCTGTCAGAATAGTGACGCAAAACTTTTCATTTTCACCTAATAAGATACAGTTCAGTTTGGTTTTTTTTTTCACAAGTAGACTTAATGAGACTTAAACCTTCCTTTAAAATGTGTGTTAGATATCAGTAAGTGCACATACTAACAGAGTATTTCTGTCAGGAGCTGTTGAGCAGATGCACAAAATAAGACAATGCTCATTGTTGGACTGCCAGCAAAGAGGAACAGAGATTCCTTCAATTGTGGACATATAAGGAGGTGATTTATCTCAGACATTCACCTGCAGGGGACAGCAAAGCGAGCCACAGCATACATTAATGGAATGCTGATGAGATGCTCTGTGTGATGCCAGGATAAGCTACAATGATAAAAAATGATATAATCATAACTGGTGAAATGCAGACCAATGTGAAGAGTGGATGAGGATGCAGGGAGGTTTTTGCTGTTTTATCATACCTGCAAAGATGTTTTATTTAAACACAGAGGGGAAAGCTGTTGAGTCAGAGCACAGCTTGTTTGTCCATCAATGTAAGGACTGTACATCTGATAGATACCACTATTGGCCTCTGTCAGCAGTTTGAAGAGAGAAGGTTGTCTGATTCAATTAAAATGCTCTTTTTCTTTAAAACACAACTTTTGGAAGGCTTTTCTAGGGAGGCAGTTGGTGGAGAGTCCTTGTTCAGCTGCAATGTTCAGTGATTGCCACCTGGTTAATGTTACCAGTATAGTCAAAACTTTTCAGTGTTTGAGGTTGCAACCATTTATTACTGCTACAAATAGAGAGGGTTTGCTTATGAATCTGGATACAACCCAGGGTAAAAAAATGATTGGAAGATTTTTGTGTGGTATTGGAGAGAAAAGAATGAAACAGAAACACTCAGGGAAGTTCTATCAGCCTGTCAGACTTTTTTTCTAATTAGTCTGAAAAGCTGTTAAGCCTTTGCATTTTTTTTTTCTTTTAAGATTAGAGCTATCAAATGAGCTTGTGTTTAATCTTCTATAGTCTATATATAATATATAATCTTCTACAGTGAACCTAGAAAGTTAATGTTTCATATTACTTAAAATTCATATGAATGTTTTCAACCAGCTGCAGGATGTAGTAAAGAGATTTATGAATTAAAGCATGATTGACATTGTAAGGAACTCTTATTGACTGTACAGGAAAATTCACTCATTTTTCAGTTAATTTCATAGTTTAATATATCCAAGATAGGTTAATGGAACATTACATTCCATTTTCTCTTTTCTTTGAGAAAAAGGGGTATTGGCATTACAGTGTTAATTGTTTAATCTTATGGAAATATTGTCTGATTAAATTGGATTAGTTAGATTATCAGCTTAGAAAAACGGTATAATGCATTTTATGTTCCTTCTGCTTTGGAATATTTTGGAGTTTGCAGCATTAACAATTTGGAAATCACATCCATACTAAAACATATTTGAAGGTTGCTATTGTAAGGTGAAACATAAAAAAAAAAATCTCGAAGTTTGGACAGAAGGATACAGGAATAATTGTTCGGTACAGATAGTATTTTTCCCCTCTTTGATAGAAAGTACTTTTTGCAAATGAAACTTCATTCCAAAATGTAGTTCAGGGAAAAAACAAGACTATATTTTGGTACCATCTTTCCTCCAAAGTAGTTTAAGTTGTTTGCAACAAAGATCAATAACTTCTGCAGTCCCAACTCCACCACTTGAGGCAGACCTGTCAACATTTTTTTTTCTGTGCTGCCAGGTGGCTTTGCTAAGTGATGAATACACACATGTTCTCCAGTCCTCTGCCCTTCCCTTCCTGCACCACACAGAACGAGTACCATTGCTAGGAATTCACATCAAGTTTCTGGGCAAGGTGATAATTTTAAAGAGGCATCATGGCTCACATCCATGAGTGCACCAGCTCTAAGATGGTGCTGAGGAAGATCAGCTGGGAACCTTCTCACACCCAGTCATCCCTTTCAATAGGTGCAGGTCAGTCCCCTTCAGTCGCAGCCACAGTCCGGGCTCACACAGACTTGTTGGGCTGTAACTAAAAGCTGGTCTCCCTCCAGCCTAAACAGCTCAAGAAGGAAGAAGGAGGGGGGATCTCATACCGCTCCACAAAGCTAATTTAACTCTTCCTGCATATTAGACATCCCCAGTGAGGTGCTTTTTGCAGTAGAAAAGATCAAATTAAAACAAAACAAAATGGAAATATTGTTTCTGTTGCAAGAATTGCTGTTTCTCACTCTACCTCAAATAGGTGGAAGAGCTTGCACAATTTTAACTTGGGCACATCAGTCTCAAAAGACTTGGTTGTGTTAAGCTTTGTCTGAATCATCAGCTTCAGAACCGTTTTCCATCAAGTGCGTTTTTGTCAGTGAAGTGTGGAGAACATGCTGCTAGAGGTTGTCATGGTTTAACCAGCAGGTAGCTGAACACCACACAGCTGCTCCCATTCCTGTAGTGGGATGGGGAGGGAATTGGGGAACAAAAAAAGTAAAATTTGTGGATTGAGCAAAAGTCAGTTTATTAGGACAGAGACAGAAGGAGTAATAGTAATGATAAAAGAATTACAATAATCAAGCACAATGCAATTGCTCCCCACTCATTGACTGATGCCCAGCCAGTCCCTGAGCAGCTGCCCTGGCCAACTTTCCTCCTAATTACTATACTGAGCATGATGCCATATTCCTTAGGCCTGTTTGGGCCATATCTCATCTCTGGATCATGATCACAGCTTCTTGTGCATCCCCAGCCTCCTCACTGGTAAAGTGGTGTGAGAAGCTGAAAATTCCTTGCCTTAATGTAATCGCTGCTCAGCAGCAGCTCAAACATCAGTTTTTAGGTCCCTTCCAAACTTACTCAATCTTCAATTCTGTAATCCTGTGTTATCAACACTACTTTCATCATAGATCTAAAGCACAGTACTTTCACCAGCTACTAGGAAGAAAATTACCCAGCCAAAACCTGCATGGTGGTGAAAATTCATTCCTTGCAATAACAATCTTCCCAGCATCTGTTGTGTACACTTCCGCCTACTTCTTTTTGCTCACATTAAGACACAGTGAATTTCTACTGCAAACCATAATCTCATTAGTAAAAAAAACAAAAAACAAAAGCATGTTCTGTCATATGACAGGTTTCTAAGTCTGGAAAATGTTCTTGATTAAATTGGCTTTGGCTGTGTAACCCCTATTAACATTAATGGCAGACACATGGCTGAAACTCTGAATATGAACTTGAGAATAAATCATTACAATCCAATTGTTTAACTTTTATTGCCCTGCATGTCAGTGATATTAACTGGAGGAAGAATCAGAGTTTTCCATGCAACTGAACAGGTGATTTAACCCATTTCTTGGTGTTTGTCACTAAGATGAATTTTTTTTTTTCAGATTCTGTATATTCTAAGTAGCTTTGCCTTATAAAAAAATATATTAATGCTTTAACTTAGTAGATGTAAATGGATAGAAATAGATATATGTGTTCAGATTTTTCTGCAGTCTTAAGACTGATTTAGCATAACATTTTTTAAAAAACGAAAAGCTTAAAAATTTTTTTCCGGATCTCTAAATGGACTCATAATGAATAAATTAATAAATACATGTCTTTTCTTTTTGTGAAAGCTTTTTTCACTTGTAAGAAATAACCTTTTACTTTCAGAAAACACTCAGCTGTAAAGACTAGAGCAGATTTGCTGAATACATTTTTATACCATTGAGCAGTCAAACTGTGTTTACGTATCACCAAATACCATTTATTTGAGCTCTGAATTTAAATTCTCTAAAGAGTAAATTAACTTCACGGGTACAAAACACTTCATATCAAAGAGCTGGTCAAACATTAGGTTTATGATTTGTTCACATTCCTATTAAAATCAAAGAGACTAAAAATCTGCTGAAAGCACTACTGAAGTCCGTGAAAAGGTGCCCACTGACATTAGTAGGAGTTGGATAGAGCCCACCATGGAAAAAAAAAAACAAAACAGTATTCAACTCATAGGCTTTCAATGTGCCAAGTTCATACACAGGGCACATCCACATCTTGCAGAATGAGGCATTGACTTCCTCCAGCACATGCAGGAGATGTCGTTTGGATTTTAATTTAATCCCTTGTTGATTATTCATTGGTGTGAGGCTGAAGAGTGGATAGAATACCAAAACAGATATTTTTGAAGCCATACAAAATATGTTAGACTCTGTAAATTGTGTACTCAAGCTTGAATAAAACACACTGTACATATAAACACACTGCCCACACATGAACGCTTGCTTTCTCTCTGTGTTTGCATACTTTCATATACATATATATTCATAAATTTATCTGAAAGAAAAGATTTTTTAAACCTTGAAAATGTTCTACTAGAATTTTACTTCATAAATTACTCTTTTTGTGAGGTTATTTTTGGAGGTGTGTGTGAATGTGAATGACATGTATCATAGGTCTGGGTAGAAAACCACAGCTGGCTGGGCAGAGGAAAATTGTATACTGAGAAGGTAATGTGGGAAAGCTTCAGAAAAACTAATAACCTCTGTTGAGTCTACAAGAACTGATAAACTCATTACACTGTGAGTGAGTCTGTGAAACTTTTTCAAAGCCACAAGTATACACTGATGTCAGTAATTTACAGTTGTGGTCTATGTGTGCCTCAACTCTACCCCTAAACAGGAAAAGGGAATTTATACCATTTGTATTGGGAGTTGCCAACACGTGATCCAGATAAAAAGATAAACTTTTTTTTTTTTTTAAACAAATGTATACTAAGGCATTCATTTTTCAGTGCTCTGGCAATCCTCCTTTCATGTTATGTTTGTGTTTTGCATTATTTGGTTTTCATATAGAAATTTCATTTTTGTGGCTAGACTCAGGCTTTGCTTTCTATTAAAAGCTTGTCAAGTAGCACTAAAATAAACAGTTTTGGGGTTGATTGATGTTTTGCATTTATTTTATGTTTGGTCCCAAAATAAATATATGGTATCTTCTGGCTGCAGAAAACATCAAGATGCATGTGGCACACTAATCAGTATTGTTCTTCACCTTCCTTCTACTATTTATTGAGAAAAGTCATAGGGGCAAGAGAAAATAAGATATAATGGTTTCCTGAGGGTGATAAGCTTTGTGTGAGTAGGTTTGACTACAGACAGACTGTAGATAGCATTTTGTGTTATACGGCTAAGTTTAATTACAGACACACTGTAGATAGCCATGTTATATTTGATCTAAGCACAAATCTATGTTAGTAAAGTACTCTACTTACCCTGAAGTCTGAGATCTTGAGCATCAATGAGGGTAAAGGCTTGAATACACATCAAGCATTCTGTAAAGAGGCAGTGTTGTAGATTCATGACACGGGTGTTGACTTTTTCACTACTTGGTTTTCAGAGGATTAAGTTTAGCTATTCACTCATAATGAGAGGGCTTGAGTACTCAGTGAGCAGCCTAATGCTAATGCCTGTGCATTAGCAAAGGTTTTTAATAAACTTCATAAATATGCAGGGCAAAAGGGAAGAGATTAAAACTGCCACAGTAAAATTAATCTTGGCATTTCATACATTCTGAGTATTTTATTTTTTATGATGATTGTTTTCCCAGTATATGAAACACCAGGGAAGTGTTGCATGAAACTGAGAATAAATAAGCGGGAAACAGGTTCAGACAAAGCAGTCTGACGCCCTTGCCCCAGATGGTGCATGATTTCTCTAAAATGTTAAAAGCAATCTGAATCTTGTGTGCTTGAGAAGGTGTAATACAATGAAGACTTTTTATGGTATGCAATTTTCAGTGTGTGTAATGGTTCTGGGAGCAGTGTGATCTCACAGGAAAGACATTTAAGGCAGGAGGATTACACCAATGAAAAATGCCATGTGAAAAAACAACAGGAGTGCAAACTAGGAAAAAACCCTAAAGAAGAAGCAGAGAAGAGAACCTGTTTATTAAACTTCCATTGAACAGCAGTTTGAACCCATTCATGAATAGAATCAGGAGGGAAAAAGGTTGATGAAAATGGTGTGGGGAGGAAACTGGTGCTGAGACCTCCCTAGTTTGGCTATCTCAGGTGGCTGAGCACGTCACTGTCCTTCAGGCACAGATGGATGTCAGCTAAAAATGATCAGGAAGGGAAAAGCTACTGAGTCAGCCCATCAGCTTTCACATCTAAGGCAAAGCCCAAAAATCCTACATGACAACTCAAAAAGAAACCTGATTCCCAGTACACTCCAAGGCTGGAGTTTGTTATTGGATTCCTTTCCCAATTCATGCAAGCAGGAATGTACACTTTTGGTGTTGGCTATAATCTCATTTATTTACATATTTAACCTCATACAATATTAAATACGAATTTAGATGAATTGGACAAGTGTGCATGTGTGTGACCATTCATTCAGGGCAACAAATACAGTTAAAATTTTTGGTAAGGCACATCCTGGGAAGGGCATGCAGTTTAAGAGCTCAAAGAAGTTGCCCTCTCTCTCCACAGACTCTTGCGGCCAGAGAAGTTGCTGACAGAAGGTGCTGAAACACCAACTGGAGCCCTAGAAGCACACTGAGATCCTGTGCCCACCTCGATGCAGTGATGCTCCCTGCCTGTCTGCATGGATGGAGGGCTGGAATAATGGTGCTTTGGAACTGGGGACAAAGTAAGATTGAAAAACACTGCAAAGGGTGCAAAGTGTGCCACTGACTGGATGAAGTTACATGTTTAGTGTGGGGGAACAATTTTTTCCTGATTGGTCCAATCTTCTGTACCCAGTAAAGGGGAAAAAAAAGCTACAACGTACCAGACTACACAGAGTGGGATATCAGGGCTATGGGGTGCAACTGCAGGTGCTGCCCTCATCCACTGGAACTCCCTCTTGAACTTCTGCTCTGGACACTCCAATTATGTTGATTCCTCTCATTTTTCACTTTCCTATCACCTCTCTCTTCCTGCAGACTTTATTAATCTCTTTCCCTCTTACTGATTACTGTTTTCCCTGCCTCTGCTCCCTCATTTCCCCATCCACCCCAAACTGCTGTGTCTGCCCATGAGCTTTCCTCACTCTTGTTTGTTTTCTTCCATGCATCCTACTCTCTTCCCCCTTCTCGATCTGACTCCTCTTGCCTTCTGAAGCAGAGTGCATCCCACCTCCACAGAGAGAAAGTATTTCTGCTGCCTGATCCCATGGTCCTCACCATGGAGTCATTCACAGAAGACTTGTAGCTGCTGGATGGAGCCACTCATGCCTTGGTAAGATATAGGAACTATTGTCAGAGAAGAGGAGCTCTGACATAGACTGAGTTTGTCCAAAACAAGCAGTCTGGGGAGAATTTACCTGATAAACTAAAGCTTCCATCCAGCTTATGTCAACAGTTTTTTAGAATCACTGATAATATTTGGGCAGCTTGTCACAAGGGCAGTAAAAGACATTGCTGCTTGAGGCAGTCCCCAGCCTTTCTCAATTTCAGTCACCTTTTCTCCACATAGAAGTGCTGGTTTGACTCCTGAGACTTGTCTACTTACTCCCCATTCACCATCTGAAGTTTCTATTTTCTGAAGAAAATTAGTTTTCTAATACTTACACAGTATACTTAGCACTAAAAATATAATATGAATGCAAAGAGAGAAATCTCAGGATTTAACCAAGATCTATTATTGCTTCATTTGAGCTCTAAGCCAAAGGTGAATATGCCTAGATTTTACAATGATGCACTGAAATAGTCTTTCAAAATTCTTTTATATATACCATCAATCAGAAAAAGATCTTCATCTTTTTCCCCAGGGTTGAAGAGTGGGTCACAGAGGAGAGGAGCATGGATACTCATGTAGTAATTGCAAAATGCCCCTGATCACTAAACAAGCTACTTTCAAAAGGCAAAAATCTGTTAAAAATTAAAATATTCTGACAGCATTTTGTGTGACCCTGTCTTTTACATGAGGGTTAAGTTAACATGAAATATAAAATTTCAACTTAACATTCCACCCCTGCTATGTGACTGCTGTTTGCTCGTGTGGCCTGTACCACGGACAGGCCATCTCTTGCTTGTGGTGCCATGTGGCCAGAGCAGATCATTTGAGCTGTTGGACCTCCCCGATGCCAGGAGTGTGCTGTGGGCCTCGGAGCTGCCAGCTGCAGCCATGCAGGGAGACTTTTCACAGGACAGCCCTGTCTGAGGGGGAGGAGGCAGGACAGGGTGGTTAAGTGGGATACATGGAAGAGCTGGCACAGCTCAACATTGCCCACAGGGGCAGGGAGACCTGCCTGTTACTGCCCTAAAGAGCAGGTGTCCTTATTCTTGCAGGCAGTTTGGGCAGCTGTACCCTGGGCAGAGGAAAGAGGAGAGGTGCCAGGGGTGATCTGGAGCTGTCACCGTGGTTCTCTAACAGTGTGAAAGGATGTGAGGGGCCTGGCCTGAGGAGGGAGAAGGCAGGGAAGAAATATAATTACTAGAAGTGGTTTTGTCAAATTCTGGACAAAATTTTCTGCCTCCACACCTTTTGGTGCCCATGGGTCTCCTATCTCCATCTTCACATGATTCTTACACAACTACATAATGTTTTCCAAAAAGCTCTGTTCCCCTCCTGCCAAATCTCTCTCCTCACTCATGACATTCTTGCACGCATTAATGCAGCCAGATGGGTGGAGAGATGAAGCAGCACCAAACCAGGCAGCCCTGCAGACCCTGGCCAGGAGTTGGGCAGCCTGCTTCCTTACTGCTTGGTGAAGGAGTAGCAGGCATTTCCTCACCTGCCTGTCAACAGCAGCTGGGCTCCAGTAAGTGCATCAGTCATTATGAATGTGCTGTGGGCACTGGTTTTTCCAGAAGGCCTTCCATGAGGAACAGAGATCAGCTGTAGAACTGGAGTACCTAAGACTCCTTTGCCCAAAACACAGAGATAATTGTGAAGCATGAGGGTCTTTTCATACACAACAACCAGCACAATGGATACTGGGATATCTGCATTAAGTAGTAGAAAATGCTAAACTTGCCCACTTTAACACAGCTAAACTAGGACAAAGAACCAGGAACTTTTTGAACTGACCACTTCTCCTACAGTAGCTTGGAATCTAGGAAATGGAAAACCGTCTTGAAACTCCTCTTGAGTCAGAGATAGCAGTAGCTCTTTAGTCTACAATGAGGGACCCATGAGGTCGAGTTCCCTCATGATGAATGTCTAGAACCCAAATGGACCACATGATCAAAAATGTATTTTTACTCTGGGATGTTATGCAAAAGGTATCCCCCAGTGCCTAATGTCACCATTACCAACAGAGTGGCAGAAGTCCCAGATAAGGCTCCCTGCATATTTGCAGAAACATACATGGCAACATTGTTGTGGGCAAAAGAAATCTAATATTTTTAATTAAAAAAAAAAATTTAGACTGCAGTCTGTCCTGCCCAGAAACAATAAGATCTTTATTTTGCACTTGTGCTGTTTTTGAGAGATTTGGGGAAATTTGTGTTTTAAATATTTTATGCCTATACTGTGTTTTCAATGTTCTCAACCTGATCATTAAACAAGAAATCTCAGATCATTAAACATCAGTTTTTTCCTCTGCATGAACCTATGGTACCTCATCCCAAAAAAGGGCTAAAAATGAATGAAAATGAATGCTACAAGCCATCCTGTTTAAGGAGTGACCCATAACTGGTGGCTATCCGTACCTACATAAGATGGTATTTACGCTTCTCAGGAAGCCTTGTGGAATTTCTTGTTAGCCATGAACCCAGACCCTTAGGTTGTAACAATGTTTCTTCCCTACTGAGGTGGACAGCAAATCCACCTGGGCAGTACCTATCCCATAAATAAGTCTCCACAAATACTTCAATCACCAGAGAGAAATAAAGAGGCATATTGTCTTAGCAATGTTTAGAAAAACCCAAACAGACAAAACAAAGAGAAGTATGATATTTAGAGTTAATGGTAAAAAAAAAGAATCTCTTCCAGAAATCGATACTTTAAAAAGCATTTTATTTTGAAAGATGTATTTGTGTGCAATGTAACCTGTCACTAAATGGAATTGCTGTTTCAAATACTGAAGTGTAGTTACATGGAGTGAAGCAGTCTTATCATGCAAGGGCAGTTTTCAGTTTTTAAGTGTGCTATCTAATCCTAAAAAAGATGCTAAAATGTAATTGTTTTGTGACACATTTCCTTTAAGATGGAACAGTGGGTCGTTTTTGCATTCTAAATAGAATTTTTTTCTACATCTGTGTATGCCAGGAATTTTGCAGTAAAATGTAGATTTTTAGATGCTAATCTGACAATTGTTTCAGTTGCACTTATTTTCTATACTGTATTTAAACAAAAAGTGGAGTCTCAGGACTTAATATCAAGAATGCTACAGAATTCTTCAATGTTTCCCAGGAAAATACAGTTCCAAGGCTTCTTGCCTTGGGTTCTTTTTCAAAATAGAGTCTTTATTGGTAGTGGAAGTAAATAATTTTCATATTATAGTTCTTCCAATAAGAGGTAATAACAATCAGATTCCTAATGAACAAATATTATGCAAGCATAGGCAATATTAGCACCATTGCTGAGACCCAGAATGCCTTCATTTCTGACACCCATACACAATATTAGTGAATTTGATTTTCCACAGTTTTTTGCATATCCTAAGTCACAAGCAAGAAATCTACTTTGATCCTTATCCTATACCTATGTTGTTTTAGAATCCATGTAAATAGATTTACAGCAAAAATATCTACAAGTTTGGCAGTTGTTTTTCTCCCTGCTGAGATATATAATCTGGAGAAAACCACTAAGAATTCTGAGGAAACAGCATCAGAGGCATGACAGTACACAAAGCATAATATAGTACAAAACAATGGCATTGACAATATTATAAAAAGGTTGTGACTAATGCTATAAAGTCATTAGGTAATATAAAACTATTTTTTGAGTCCTGCCTAGAGTAAAACTCCTAAATAAACAAAAAAACATGTGAGGAATAATAGAATTTACAATATTCAGCGAAATACTACTAAGCTATGATATAGAAGTAAACCAGATCCAACAGAATTGAAAGCTTAAAATTGACATTGCTAAAGAAAGCTGGAAGACAGACAGCTGTTGGTCTGGGAATATGTGCCAAAAAAGCAGGTTGGAATTATCAGCAAGAGCAGTTGGAAGTAATAGAATGACTTGCTTGTCACAGTCTAGAGTGTCATGTGATAAAGCACATGAAGAATTACCCACAATGTGTCTAAATGTTGAGGAAGTAAAAAGACACTGCAGATAAACAGCTGAAGAGATGAATGTCCAATAATTAACCCAGTCTGACATTAAAGACTGAAGACCTCAAAGTGTTTAGACAGTCTGCAACTCTAATGCTCTTTTCTTTTCAATAAAACATCCTAGAGAAAAAGGTCCATCACATGTCCTCCCACACATCTCAAGGAACAATCAGAACAAATGAAAGCAACAGGAAAGCCAAAGACCTCATGCAGTTACTGTGGCATGCAATTGTCTTCTTGCAGGAGGAATAACACAAAGGAAAAAGAAATCCTCACCAGACTTACTTAAATTCAAAGAAAATTATTGTAGCAACCTGGAAAAGGAGGCAAAACATTATCATGCTTGTACAATAATATTACCAGTACTGTGAATGGGCTTTGATGATCATCCTGTAAAAGTAGAATGATCGAAGTCCTCAAGTTGTGCTCCTTTCTTCAACAAAAAGCAACAGTCAGTGGAACATTTAACCATAAAAAACTTAAGGAAATGCATTTCCAGCGCTTTTGGAGATAAGAAGAAACTTTTTGATCTTGGTACAGAGTAACCACCAAGAATGTTGATGTTTCCCTTTAGAAAAATCAGCCAGTGCAATCACTGCTTTTTATTTTCTACAAGGTCCTTCAACTTCAAAATAAGAAAATAATATACACACAACCCTTTTTAGTTCAAACTTTCTGCCTGAAATAAGACCTTTCCATGACGGTATTTGCTGTTCTTAAACAGATTAATAGCTTTCCTACTAGTGTTAATATTGACAAGAGAGAAATTCACGTTTTATTTTGCACACAGCAATATGGGCCCTGAAGCAATGCAAGTCATATGCTAAGGCTGGGTAACTAACCACTGAATTCTTGTCAGCAGCTTCTACAGCAAGATTTAAGATCAACAGGAGAGCTGAAAAACTAAGAAAAAAAAGAAATACAAGCTTACACTGAAATCTTGTCAGAGAAAAGGAAGCCTGATTTTTACTCAGAAGAGGGGATTCCACATCCTGTGACTGAGTAACTATACTTAGGCCTTAATAAGATACACTCATTTGGAAATATGAATTGAGTTTTCATAAATATAGGATCAGAGTCTTGCTTACTCTCTTAGCTATGATTGTTGCGTTACTGCCTGCAAGGTGGACTTCTCTGTAAATGAGGGGAGATGTATTCATCCCTCAGAATTATCAGTAGATTTAGCTTCAAAATTACTTCAGTGGTAACTCTGTACACTAATTAGGGTTTACCCATTCTGTGTCCTCCAGGCCACCTCTTTGCCTTGAGAATAACTCACCCAGGGGACTTTCTAAACTAGTTAAGGAATATTCTTTCACACTTAAACTGGATGGGTGGTTTTGGTACTCTACAATTTATCTTTTATTCTTTCTCTTCCATCACACAAAAACTATGGAAAAATAAATTTAAATACATAACCTTGTGCTGTCACATATCCAAAAGAGCTCCTAGCATGTGGCAGGAATGCCTACATTTTTGTTTTATGCCAGTCACATCTCCAGAAATATAAAAAGAGGATACAGACTATTGATTTGTATCCAGACTAGTTTACACGTAGTCCAAACATAAGATCTTGTTCAGGCTCAGTATATGTTAAGATTTAAATGCTATCTATATGGTTGTTCAAGCAAGAATTCAATTGATTGATGCCTTTGAACATAGCTTTCATAATAAGAAGAAGATACTGGTGTTTTTTTCAAGTTTTAGGGTGGACTTAATGAGACTTTGAGTTGAAAGTGATGGCTTATGTAAAGATAGAAAAATATAAGCAGAACGATAGCTAGCGCCTCTCAGCTTAGGGAGGAAAACTGTATTGCTCAAATATTCATCCCCCTGGAAAGCATAATCTAAACAGTATATCAGAAATTATGTAAGTCTCAATATCCAAAGGATGGTCTATAACAGTGCATTTCATTTAAACAAATGTTCTTCAATATGCAGAGAAATCATGATGACCTTTACAAGTATCACTATTCCTAGAGTCTTCTTTACCCTTTACCACATGCATGGTACAGACTATCTGGAATGGCCTGAATGAGAAACTGTAAACTACCAAATGTCAAGTGAAATGTCATCATTAACTTTAATGTGTTACTGTTCATCATAATAAGTCTGATCTTGAAACAACTTGCAAACTTGTGCAGCTTCAGTGGCAGTGAAATTTCTCCTAATTTACACAGATCACAGGAAAACCAGGATTGTACTGGGTGTCCTAAGTACAGCAAAATCTGCCTTTTGTTTGAAAAGTTTCCTTTTAGCTGCGAGTAGATAATTTAATTTTTACTGCGCTATTCCTTAAAATGGAATACTTTGGTAAGGGCTTTTCTTCTTTTGAACTGAACAATCATTATGAAATATTCCAGTTGAAATGAGCACAGTGCCCTGCCAGCACACAGAGCAGTCAGGAAGGATAAAAGTCCAAAGTATGATTTGTTTTAGAGCCTTCAAAACAAGGATAAATCACATCAGAGCCTCACAATAGGAAGACTTTTTTGTATTAAAGCTTTGTGTAAAGTTCTTATAATCTAAGCTCTCTTCACTGTATATTGAAAAGAATTGCATTCTTAAAATGTAAATGTACTTATAGTAAATGTACATATATTAAACCCAAATTACTTTGTAGTTTGAGATGCATTTCACTTTTTTTCCTATAAAACTTAAAATCACAAAATAATATGTAGGTGTCTTCAACATTAAAATAAGAAAAACAGAAAAAAAACCCCAAATTTGATTTCAAGTTGCTTTTTCAGAATCCATTTGAAATTTCATACGACACATTTAAACCTTTTGCTATAATTTTTTTCAGTTGCTAGCCTTCACAGGACAGGCACTGCATAGAAAATGTGCAAGCAGCACTTAATTATACAGCTGTGTTCTGAGCACCCAAATAACATGGCTTCAGCACATGATTCTTTTTGATAATAATTTCTTAATTGCCTTATCGAAACTTGAGCATGACAAAGATTGTGAGGCACAGCAATGAGCTGAATTAGAATACCTTGCCGAAAGCAACATATTTTGTTTCATTTCTCCTCTGTCTTCTTCACATGGCTAGAAATCACACTCCTATTTTCTCCATTAAGATATTTTAGACCAATAAATTTTACATAGAAGAATTCAGCTTTAGTTTGGAAACTGATAACCCATGAAGAACCTAGGATAACTTGAAGAAAATGGTGAGGTTAGGTCCATCAACACTGTATTTTCTTTTTTCCATATCTCTTCAGATACATTATAGTTGATGAAAGGATGTCCTGGAGCCACTGCTTGCCTTGCATCTATGTATCTATTCCAAAGCTTCTTAAACTCTCAATAAAATTGTGTGGATAAATGTCTCAAGTCATGTTTTAATTTTCCTGAAATTCACAGTTTTAGTGACCAAAATAAAATCTGATGAAGAATACTCCTTTCCACAAATGTTTAAATATTTTTTTCTTATCAGCTCCTCTATCTAAAATAGCCTTAACCCAAAATAAACAGGACTGTAATACACTTAGAGGACAAAAGTACTTATTCCCCTTCAAATGCTCTGTTTGGTCCTAAGAGAATACACCTGCCTCTCTGAAGCAGTTTCATTCACTCCCCAAAGAAGAACCTGGAGAATGTGGCTGCAGTTATATTTAAACCTCACATACAGGTTCTCCTGGTCCCCAAAGAGTATCATGAACTGAAACAGGCCTCAGGGAAAACAGCATATTTGGTAATTAGTCCCTTTGAAACAGCTTCTGTTTATCTAAGTACAGCATACTTCAGAATATTTTGATGACTGTAAAAGGAATCTGAAGACCATGAAGTGTCAAAAATTGTCTCATGGAACCATTCAGCCTTTCTGAAGACCTTCAGAGTGTATCATCAGTCTTCAGGTGACACACCAGGCTCCCTGCACTCATCCCCCAGACTTCTCATGCTCAAACTATTAAAAAAAGATGCCATGTTTAATTTCATGTTGAAAATTACAGTGGCTTATTCTGCCAGCACCACCTTATCCTCAAAGGGTGTCTTCCTCATATCTATCCCTCAATGCAGGAGATTTTGCTACCCATTTTTAACCCCCATAACTTTCTTGAAAAGTAAGTTGACAGCCATGTATACACTATACATTAAAGCCTTGAGCTCAGTGTATGACTCAACAAGCTGGTGTGTCCCCTGCAACCAGCACAAATCTCAGCACAGATGTTGCAGCTATTTACATCCTGGAGCAGGTGTGCTCTGAGCCTGGCAGCCTTCTTTTCCTCTACATCTATCCTGGGAATATAGATCTGGGATTGACTGTTTTGCAATGCTGTTAGTTGCCTCCATTCAATTCACCCTTGGAAACCACCTTCCAGTAATAAATGGCAGAATAGGTCCTGAAATTGGTGACTCTGGAGCTCACTGGGATTCTTCCTCCATTCTAGGTCTACGGTCTTATCTGAGCTGATCTGCAATTCTCCTCAGAATGACTTTTCTACCTGCTTGCCAATCATATCCTGAGCTATCCAGCTGTTTCCTGGGCTGTATCAATGAAGTGGGACCAGCAGTTTGAGGTAGCTGAGTTTCCCCCTTTACTCTGCTCTCATGAGACCCCACCTGGAGAGCTGCATCCAGCTCTGTGGACCTCAGCATAAGAGGGATGTGGATCTGTCAGACTGAGGTCAAAGGAGGGTCTTGAAGATACTCAGAGGGCTGGAGCACCTCTTCTATGAAGACATGCTGAGAGAATTGGGGTTGTTCAGACTGGAGGGCAGGCTTCAGGGATACAGACTTTCAGTTCCTAAATGGGGCCTAAAAGAAAGCTGGAGATGGACTTTATACAAGGGCAAGTAGTGACCAGACAAGGGGGAATGGCTTTAAACTGACAGTATTTTTAGATTGGATACTTGGGAGCAATTCTTTACTGTGAGGGAGGTGAGGCACTGGAACAGGTTGCCCAGAGTTGTGGCTGTCTCATCCCTGGCAGTGTTCAAGGCCGGGTTGGATGCAGCTCTGAGCAGCCTGGTCTAGTGGGAGGTGTCCCCACTGGTGTTGGAATTAATGATCTTTAAGGTCCCTTCTAACCCAAAAAATGTGTCTGTCCCTGGGAGGGTCATATCACACCTGCCCACCCTGCACACAGACCTAAAGAGCATCAGAGTGCACAGCACCATATTAAAAGGGCTGCAGGCTTTTTGCTGGAGGAAAGGGAGAGTGGGTCATATTTTCCTATTTGCTGGGGAAAACAAGCATGCTTTTGAAGAACTACATTTTCATGTTTTCCAAAAGCTTTTGCTTTAAAAAAAAGCAGCCTTAGCAGCAGTTTCTGTTGGAAGAAAAATATCTAATCTCAAAAAATGCAAAAAAACCCCTTAGATCTTAAGTGGATTTGCATTTTTCTTACAAATATTTTGCTCGGTGTTATTAATTTGGATGTGAATGAGTTCTATTTAGGTATACTGCAAATCTGAAAGGTTCCTTTTTAGTACGAGTTCAATTATCATCATAGCACAACCCAGTACTCAGACTAGGGAAGCAAAATTTACTGGCGTTCTGCCATCCCTAGCTATCCTCCAGTTATATTTACAGCCTAGGCAAGTCCCAAAGCTACTTTTACCACATATGTGCAGTACAAGTGAGAATCTTTTGTTTCTGGGTTTCTTTTCAAAGCTGTTAACTTGAGACACTACAGCAGGCACTGTCTGGGAAGTCACTTACCAGATAAACCTCC
Organism: Rhabdornis inornatus; assembly: GCA_013397075.1. Taxonomy (NCBI): domain Eukaryota; kingdom Metazoa; phylum Chordata; class Aves; order Passeriformes; family Rhabdornithidae; genus Rhabdornis; species Rhabdornis inornatus. The sequence goes on along the minus strand of VWZS01010074.1, from coordinate 202,365 downwards.
TAGCCATAGCAGAGATTTAATGGAAATTCCACTGAATGCACTCCACCAGTTTTCTGTTTAAATTATGCTACAGTTTGACTGGAGCAGAAACTGTGAGCTAGACTAGAGCTTTCATTATAGGTTTTAGTTTATACTTTACAGTTTGCCACAAATTGTTTGGCATTTCAATACAAAATATCTCTACTGCTCTTTATTAATTCATAATACATGCAACCCTCTAAGGTGCAGAGACAATGTGTGTGTGTAATACAAAGCTTTTGCCTAGCAAGCTGCAAAATAAATATTCCAGGTATTCACTATATAACATCCTGTGCTTAACTATAGAAACTTACAAGGTAATTCAGTCTATTCTTAGAAGCATCATAACAAATAGAATTAATTTATGTCAATGGATTTCTGAAACCAATTAAAGCATTTTAAGAGCATGCAAACAAATATTAAAAAAAATTGAATTTCTACGAATGCTATTGTAATTTACTTTGATATGTTCTTAAAACTAATCTGAACCATGACAGATTAGAAACCACAGGACAATACACATCATTAAGCTCTTGCTTACAGACCGGCTGCTGTGATTTTGCTGTCATGCAAGGCTGTTATTTGAGCAAGGACAGAGCAAGAACTGTCCTTTAAAAACCTAATAGCAGCATGAGGCTTGGATTTTGTTGTTTTGTTTGGAGAACAAACAAAATATATCATAGTCATAAACAGATGCTGTAAATTTTTTATTTACTGCATTTAATTTTTTTTTAATTTTAATTTTTACAGAGATAATGTAGACAATAAATTTGTCTCATATACAAATATTTTCCTAGCAGCCAAAATACTGAAGAATGAGTTCTTACATAATGTTGAGAAGCATGTTAAATTGTCCTTATCACAAAGGGCCCAATACAGTATTCTGTAGAACGATCCTTGGTTGCCCTCATGACAAATGGTAAAAAAGGAAGCAATAGAAGGTAACTGTGACAGCAGTGATGTAGCTGTAATGTAACTGAATTTAAGTGAAAAATTAATTACTGCAATTTAGAAACTCCTGTACTAGACACTACATTCATGAATGCATGACAAGCTGTGTGTGCTGGGTCATCATATAGCAAGAATGTAGCTAACATTTCTTAGATGCTGCAGTGCTAAAAAGTTGGTTTAAGAATCCACAATGAGAAAAATAACATTGCTATTTAAACTGAGTAATGCTGTCAGTCTTCCTAGCAGCCCTAATGACACATAAAGAACAAAAGTGAGAGGAATTTCCATATTTATGATATATTGATTAGGAAAACTCTTTGTTCATGTGCCTAAGTTCTGAAGCATGGAACTGTACACAGTATATAAAATACTTTGGAAATGCGCAATTATACAGAGCACGGAAAGAAGAGATTCTGTACAGAGTTGCATTTTATTAGACAAAGTTTAAGCCCTTAAATAAAACTTAATTTTCTTCGAGGCTAATTTTCAAGATAATAGATTAAGTAAATCATAAAAAGAGTCAGGAAAGTTGTACAGAATTTATTAACACTGGAAATGTGTTACAGGAATCAACTTCCATATTTCTGTACAGGAAGATGAAGGAAAATGAAAATGGTTCCCTTTATAGGGATGTTCAAATTCAGGGTTCACACACAGGATTTGGAGCTCAATTCCCATGTTGAAATGTTTATGAAATGAACTGTTGAAATGAAAATGAAATGTTTAGAATTTATTAGAATTTATTAGATTTCTGCTTTTCTGTTCAGAATTTTCTGTTTTGTACTATCAAAATATGAGATCCTATACTACTGCACACCTTATTACTGAACAGATTATATCTCATAAAAAGAAAAAAGATCAGCACAAAACTATAGAGATTTAGAATTTCCATAAATAAAAAATTGTTTACTCATCCTTCTCTATCCACAACCTGATTTTTAAATATAGCTCCTCTTGTTCACTAATCAGATACTTCTTACTAAGCCAAGTATCTACAATTTTCAAACATTTATGTGGGTCCTTTGCAAATGCAGTCTTTGTCAAACTTAAGGGTGGTACCCGTCACAAAGCAGAATCCTAAATTAGTTGCAAACTAATGGTGTTACAAAATGGTGTATGACCAACTGACTTTAAAGCAGACCTGTTCTGTTATCAAGCAAGTGGAACTACCCTTGAAGAAGGCTCAACTTCCAAATTCATTGCTTTTTTGGTTCACTGTTAGATTCAAGGTGTAACACAAGGCCTATATTTTTATACCAGCTTATTGGATACATAGGGTAAAGAAAGGGAAAAATATGTTTATTTATAATTTTTCAGGATAATGTCTATTGTATTTCAGAGACTGTCTTTCATTGCTGTCCTCTAGATCAGCTGAAGCCAAGAACAGGTAGTTTTCTTTTGAAGCTCAAGAAATGCATGTCATAACATGTTTATGTAAAAAATGTTTTAATATCTTTTGCTATTAAAATTCATTATGACGTCTTTTCAGTGGAGCAATACTCTGCAAAACTGAATTTTCAGGATTTCTACAAACCCCAAATATACAAGACATGGAGCTACAAAATTATTTTTCTGATAGACAAAAACCAAAATTAAAATCTTAAGTTTCTAGTCACTCTTCTGGCAAGTAACTGGGCTGAGGTTTTAAGCAGCTCAGTGTCAGATTTTAATTCTCCAGACTTTCACTAAAGAGATTGCATCAAACCACCAAAATCTGATTAAAACAGAAAACATCTGGATATTAAAGTAATAATGCATGTAACTGGCGTTGAACTTAAAGACAGGTCAGGTTTCCCTTCTTTTTAAATGGCAATTTTTGCAGTATTTTTTCAGAAAATATTGCATAATGTTTTGCTATTGTGTGCTTCTGTTCACTCATACAAGGTGTCTTTTTCTATTTGTTGCTCCCAAGGAAAATCTGCTAGGACACCACTCTTTTTAATGCCAAATCATTACAGTGGGAATTTAACCTGAGTGCAGCAAGAAAACTTGATATTTTAGTTAAAAAGAAAAGGTGGTACAAAATTTCCCTCCAGCTGCATTATTTATTTCTCTAAAGAGAAAAGGACTTGAGTTCTTACAGCACAGTGTTTTAAAATTGGATGCGTTGTCTTGATCTTGTGAAAACTGTTCCTGTCCTTCCATCTCTGCCTTTTACTATCCCAGCCTCTTTCTCACCATCGCCCAAATAAATTCACACCAGCTAGGGGAAAAAAACTCTAGGTTACCATTTGCAACTTGGTTCTTCTGCAATTTTTGGTCCTCTTTATTGCCTCTTGATTTAGGGCCAGCCTTTCAGAAGGGTAAGACAACATTCAGCATTCAGGAGAGACAACCATACTCTGAAGAAACCTCTTAGTCAAATGCTCTGTTTCCTTTTAGAAAGCATGCCATACCAACAAATTACCGGGGAAAGAGGAGGAAGAGGGGAAAAGATGTCAAAGACTCACTTGGTTTTGAAATGCTAATGAATTGAAAGGAATTAAAAAGTTCCTCTTACAGAGCAAACTGCTAATGTTTTGTACCTGCTACACATAGAATTAATTTCAAAATAATTAACTAGTTACTTCTGGGATGTTTTGAAAAGGATTATGCAGACCTGCAGCTGAAAATTTGAAGAATATTATTAATATTTTAAATCAGGAAATGGTGTGGGCTGTAAAATTAAGCTATTTTCAAAAAAAGTGAACACTGTTAGTGGTTGGATGTGGTTTATAAATAGGATGCAATCTTGAGAAAATTAGATCTATAGAAATATTTTAGAGAGCAATTAAAGATCGTTTATGACATAACTGCAGAATAAAATTACAGACCTGAAAGTACTCCTTCTCTTCTCTTCTTCAGTTAGTATCGGTGTTTACCATGCTGAATCATGTGAAAATACTAGTTATATTTTAAAATAACTATTTTTGCTTTCAAAGGTAAATAAATAATTTCTTTACATAAAAATAATTTCAATTTAAATTAAATGCCAAGTAAAGACTCTAAATTTTGGTAAGATTTGTTGGCTGAAATGTAGGGTAATAAAATCCCCTTTTGGTATAAAAAAGTATCAGGAAAAATTTCTCTTTCTCCAGATGATGCTTTAATACATTGGTTCCCAACCACATTTGCAAAATGAATGCATGGTTTATCGTAGGAATCAGTCACTTAGAAATTCATTAGTTGTAGTAGAAAAAATACCTTAGATTAAAAAAAAAAAATAATAGATTTGTGATTAAGCACTGGATAAGGCTTGGGAAAGAAGGTTTCATTCACTCAGTCTTTTGCAGATTCCCTCTGGGCATTTGCTAAATTTCATTGCTTTAATCAGTGCCCTAACACATAAGAACAGCAGCCAGGGAGCTACATTGCACTAAATGCTATGCAGCTCATAAAGAAAACTGAACTGAGAAGAGTTTAATTACTCTGTGTACCCATTATCTACAAGTAAAATAAGAACTCTTTTTCTATAGGTGTATGCAGATACTATAAGTGGAGATTTTTTGTTGTTCTTGTTGACAAGATGCATTTTCCTGATCTGTTTTTGTTACTCACTTCTGTTTTCAGTTTTCTGCCATCTCTAGATTTCCCTATTCTTCTCTGGTCCTAATATTATTATGTTTTTACAATGCACTTATCTTTTTTCCAAAAGGTTTTTCTCTCTTATTCAACTCCTCTTACTCTTTATGAATTAAATAGCATGTTGGTTTTTTTTTTAATCTCTCTGAAAATCACTTTGAAATTGGCAATATTTTCTTGACTGTGTAAAGAAATGGAGTTTAGTCTGCAGTGTTTCTTCCCGATCCTAGGATACAAGTTCCTCTTGATCTCAATAGTGCATATACTAGTGCAATAGTGGCAGAACTGTGGAATTCAGGTTATTTTCCTGGAACTCCATAGACAGGTTGCTAAGAGCTTTGTAGTGTACACTGTACAAAACCCTGTTTACAGTGTTCACTAGATCTTCATCCAAACTTACTGTCTAGGGAGAAAGCTATTATTACTACCATGTAAGGAGTTAGAAAACTCTGAAAAGAAAGAGACAAATAAAATTCCAGGACTTCATTTCTATAAAGAACTCAAAATTATTTAAGACATTGGTACAATCACAATAATAAGAAATATTTCCTTCAAGTTTTTATGATTTTTCTTTACACTATGGTTCTCCCAGTGTGTCCAGATATTATGCTATAGCAGTGATTTTCAGCAAATTATTTTCTATTAACTTTTTGAAGTTTAATTGATAGGTTGATGAAGCTTTGTGATAGACATAGACTACTTTGAAGCTTTGTGATAGACATAGACTGCTTTGAAGCTTGTGAATAGATAATAATTTCCACTGTCTGTGCAAGGTTAGCAAGCATTTCAATGCTCCTTTTAGAATGAAGAGCTGAATTTTTCAGATTGATTAATCTGTAACAAGTTTTATTTAATAAAACATTCTACAGTGTCAATCCTGGGCCTCAGAAACCAGCCAGGGCCTCTGTGGAAACTAGCCATTTTTACATCAACATTGAATGATTGATGAATATGCTTTGGGGCAGAAGATAATTCTCAGAACCTAGAAAAGTATCTTGCCAAGATCGGGGGGGGAGGGGTGTATATTAAAATGTTCACTTTCTCACTTTCCATCAATCACATACTCATTTTCCTAATAGAAGAGGATCAGATATTCAAGTCTAATCATGTGCTATGAAAAATTAACTTAAACCTAAGCCATGGTAGTATTTTTCACCTTAATTTCCCCCTTTATTCTAGCAGTGGTTTTTTTCTTTAGATCTGGATTACAAATTGCAGTGCCAATTTTCACAGCAGTCTCAATATCTACAGTGGTTTTATTAGGGCTCTTTTCAAAGAACTATTTTTCTTGTAGAACCTGCAAAAATTTCTTGTGATCAAATCACTGCTAAAGCCCAAATTACTATGTCAAATAGAAACAGATGATATTCAAATGCACCCTGCTTTAACTTTGAGAAATACAGACTGTACTTAATGTATTTTTTTGTTAGTAGGAGTGGACTTGTATAATCTTTACATTACTGAAATAATAATTAATCTGAACATGCTAAAATGTAGAGAGTGCTCTGTGAGCAAACCTGCAAGTTCCTGTTTCTCTTTAAAGAAATTTTTAGGTTCAGTAACTGTGATACTACGGCTGGTATTACCATACTACGCTAGTGATGTTAGAGACAGAAGTGTTAAGTGAAGTGAAATCCAGTTTATAGCACCAGCAGGGGCACCAAGTGGTGTCACAGACAGCAGGTCACAGGTGTCCCACAGCTGTCCTCAGAGGGAAGAAGTCAGCCAGCAGCAGGAAAATAGCAGGAGTCTTGAGCAACAAAAAGCCTTTCACATGGTCTGGTGCTTCCAGAAGCTGCCTCCATTCTTGCTGCTGAGAAAATATGGAGACCTCATCTCAGCTTTAAGATGCAGGGATCCCTAAATTCCCCTTAAAGAGAATGAGAACTTCCAGCTTGCATCTTCTTTCTTCTTTGTTATTTGAATTGCCAAAGGCTTATGTTTCCAACTAAACATCTTTGCCTTGTGATCAGTCTTTATATTCAGGCTTTATAGCACTTAGTAACTAAACTCTGCTTGAGATCTAGAGAAGGAGGGTTTCATACTGTTCTCTTTCAAATGCATTAAAATGGTGCTAAAAAGCATAGTAGTAGTACAGAAAGTACTATTTTAAACTAGTATAAATTTATTGCTATGGCTTTAATGTTATTTGTCTATGTGCTACTCTGGATTTTTTTCCTGTATTATGACATTACTTAAACTCATATTCATTTTCTTCATAGAAAACAGTGTTTAAAACCCCTTATATAGCTTTTATCTGGAGATTTTCTCCTGCTTCTTATTTTTACTTTGCATGTTTATGTTTGTTGACTTTTTCTTTTTTCTTTAAATCACTTCTTTTCTTTTTTTATTAGAAAGCAAAACCATTATATTTTTTGAAGTGAAACTTGCATTATAGAAATTGCAACTCAAAGAGTCCTTAAAGATAAATATTGATTTAAGGCATCCTCATACAAATAAAGCAAAACAGGCTCTTAATGCTTCATCAAATACATAGCTTTAAGTGACCGAGGAACAAAAAAGTTGATTAGTTTCTTTAGTCTGCTTACTAAAGAAACCCAAAATATACTGTTACAAATGTGCTATTTCTGAGGACCTGGTGACAATTTCCATCTCCGTTTGTCATGTAGAACAAGTGGCTAAATGTTAAACTTCACATCTCAGTAAGAATGCCTTGAGGAAATAGAAACGTGCTTCTGACAATGTAATGTGATTTTAAAATTTCAGTGTATGAGATTAACTCTTCCCCTTAAGGGATTAAAAGGGAAAAATATTGCAACAGCTATACTTTACAAAGTTTTCTGAATAGCATCACCTCTGAAGTTAAAACTTAGTATGGGCTATTTGGAGTGTTGCCAATTCCGAATTTGATTGTAGGAGCTAAAGTTCCTTCAGTGTAGTGGCCATTTGAAGAAAAAAAACTTCAAAATTCAAATATGTGAAAAACAAGCCTTAAATAATTCTGTTTTAGGTGCTTTATTTAAGAAGACAGACTCTAGGTTTCCTCAGTAGTCTATAGATAGAAATAGACTTTACCTGAGCAAGATGGAGAACACTTTTACTAGATTTACTTTTCATTTGCACTGTGGAGCCAGTCTTTCTCCTTTGGCCACAGTGGGACTGTAAACAAACAGCCCCTACTTTTAAAGCACCTGGATGTCATGGCTGTAAGAAAATATTCAAAGTTAAATCTGAATACTACTGAAAAACAAAAAAAAAATTGGTCTTGGGTAAAACCTTCTATCTTCTTTGTTGAAAGTTATGCTCCTTTCACAAAACTTAAAGGAATAGTAATCAAGAAGAAAAGTGATTTAGGATAGGTATATTTTGCCTTTCTGAATAACCTCAGGTTCTAGCTTGTACCATACTAGTAAGCTCTAGAACACTTTGCAACGTTAAACTATTTGTTGACTGTATAATTTCATAATGTCATGTTATGGAAGTTAATGGTCTAAACCAACAATTCATCTAAGATAAGCTGTTTCTCTAATTACCATATTGATATTTTTGACTGCTCCATTGATGCACAGAAAATTGATACATTTAGCACAGTTGTGAAAGTTGGATGTAAATTACATATTGCACATAAAATGAACCCTAAACTTTAAAACACTTCTTTTATAATGCAGCAATAAGACCAAATGCCTTTATAATAGGAAAGAGATGACCAACATTTTCATCTTTTATTCCACTCTCATTTTTATTTCACTTAACATTATGATTAAGAGTCCCATTTGCAAATAATGTGACTTGCTTGAAAATTTAATCTAGCACCTGATTGGATAAATAAGATCAATTTAGGATGAAGCAAATGAATACTATTAGACTGAACATCTGTCACTCTCTTGCAGCACAGTTCATCTGATAAAATGGTTACCTCTTCATCAATTTCTTGACATTATAGGAATGAAGTCATCATAATAGAGCACTGTCATAAGATCAATGTTTTCAACTTTGAAAATAAATGTCTTGGCTCTGCCTCAGCATTAATGTGGCAGCCGGAGACTCAATCTAAGCCAACTTCTGTTTCCATTGACACTCTTTCCTAGTTAAGAACATACTTCTGAGCACTTTTTTGGGGGTATAAAGTTTTTCAAATTAATTTTAGGAGTAAAAACCCCTGTGTTGTATAGTAATTACATTACTTGAAGGAAGAAATTGCAAGTGGAAGGAAGATTTTAGGTACAAGTAGCCATATTTGCAAAATTAAATTACAAGGAAACACAATATATAAATATGAAATATTCATAATTAAATATGTTGAATGATAAGTAGTGCCAATAGCAGTAATGTTTTGCAACCATAATAATCTTGGCAGTGTATCATGTTGTTCAAATTTTGTATGTAGAATGGATATTAATATGCTCATTTAAGATACTTACCTTATTGAGATTAATGACTTAACACATATACATCACTGAAGTCAATGCAGTTTTTATATTCTGAATTTTACTCCTTATTTACTTCAGGTTAAGCTTAATTTCTGAGGTAATCACAAATAATGACATGCTTGTTGATAGTTATGCAGTCCTGTTTTATGTTCCCTGATTCCAAGAAAGCTATATGGCTTAACATAAACAGTGCCATATGACTTATGTAACTAGCCAAAACACAGCAGACTGCCAATAGCACAAACTGAAATTAAGTTTTGGGAGATATTCCAGTGTTTTGTTTAAAATTTGCATGTATAAAAATCCGAGCACTGAAAACCAGTGGAAAAGAAATAAGAACCTACCCCAAAGATAGTTGATTTGATTTTTTCATATACTTATGGCATCTCTTCAAAGTGGGAAGCAAAAATTAATACACTCAGCAGCAATTACCTGCTTCAGGAGAAAAATAATACTGTCAGAATGACTGGAAAATTTATGATCTTCACAGGGAATACAATTCTTTAAACATTTATGTAGAAGAACAAAGTGCCTTGGAGCTTAAGTGACCCAAGAGACCACTTAATTCTAAGATTAGGAATCTCCAAGATGTGTGAAAGTGTTGCTTTGTGTCCATGAAGAAGGCAGTTCACAAGTTTTGGCACACCAGGGTATTCATACCACCTTGAGGTAAACAAAACTTATCCTAGCTCAACATGTGTAAGGTTACACACTGCTTTTAGAGGCAACTCTTTCTCCATATGATCTGTACATGGTAGCCCTGCCACCTAATCAGGGGTAATAATTCATATGCGTTATTTAACCTCTCACATTACTGGAATGAGCATGTCTCTAACCTTTGACCAGACGGACCAGTTGTCAGACTTCTCCCTCCCTCTACACATCTTCCAAAAAATGCCAGGACAATTACCGTCTCCAGGTATTCCATCAAATTTAAAAGACACACTCAAAGTGGCTGCATGGGACATGAATGAAAAAGTCATGACTTTGGCAGCTTGTAGCCCTCTCATGACACTTCTGCCATAAATAACTTGGAGGGGAACTATGCAAACGTAGCTGTTGCTGGTCAAGGCTGCGTTGAATATCATTATATGGTAGAAAAATCTTTAGAATTTACTTTAATCCAAAACCACATTCAGCGATATGCTGCAGGTGGGATGCTTAAACTATTTCATAATGCTCAAAAGATTCATCAGAACAATTTGAGGAGGTGTATTTGGAAAAAAACATAACGTGGATCAACGTATACATCAAAATATGAATTGTCATCTTTCTTGTTATTTCTACTAGAGGAATATGTTGAACTTATGTATCACTGAAGTCCTTATTCTGATTTATTATCAATAAACAAAGGGCTGTAGACAACTCCCATCTTCTTCAGAAAATTGTCTTCCGTTACTAGAGATTAAATTCCTGTTTTCTTTTGATTAAACACTTTGCAAAAAAAAAAATCCATGTAAGGAGAGATTGTGATGTCACAGGCTAGTTTAGAGAAGACAATAAGCGTGCAAGAATCTGAAATGATTTCTTATATATTTGTAAACTTAGATTTGTTTCACTGTAGACCTAACTTAGCCAATATAAACCATGCCAGCTCTCTGTTGAGCTCTGTGAGATTTGTAAGGCTTAAGTGTATTTATTTTAACTGAGTGACAACTGGCAAAGTCAACTGCAGTCTAAAATTAAAAACTACGGATATATACTGTTCATAGTTATGTCTAATTCTTCATTGAGACCTCAATGCATGAAAGCCTTAGAATTCATTACTCCATTTTGCAAACAATTTTCATTGAAAAAAAATTCATGTAGATGAATAGTGCAAAGTCTGGTGATGCAATTCTGAGTCTATAAGGTTTTGGGATTTCATAGCTATGAGAATTTTTTTTATGATGGTGTTTTGACTGTAAAATGAAAGAATATGAGCACCATATGTGTCCTTCCCTTCTCATTGATTAGACATTTATTCCTAATACTAGAATACTCTAGTGCTATGTCTGTGTTGGGATTGAGAAGTGCAGGTTTTAAATATATTGCATCAAGCTTTCCAAATGAAAAGAGAATTAGTGTTGCATAACTTGAGGACAAAATTTGCCTCAGAGTGACATCTCTGCTACTGAGTAAAAGAGAGCCCTGAGGCGGCCCTGGTGAAGCTGCCCTAGACCATGTGTGCTGTCCAACTGTTAGCATCACTCTTGGCTCAGCTGTGGGCTGTGCCAGTGCAAGGAGTCCCACAAAGTGCCAGCTGACAGTGCAGGGAATGGCCTGTTCCACACATTCTTCCCATCACTCTACAAGGGAAGAAAAATTCAGTTGTGTGAATGTGAGCTGTGCCACAACTTTAAATTTTAGGGCCGCAGAATGGTTACAGCACATAATTTTTAATATTATAGACACAGATACAATCTCACAAAATGGTGTTTGCGTAAAGCTTCTTCTAGAAATATGGCACTATATGCTTGTGGAATAAGCGGCTGCACACTTCCAATCAAAACTATCATTAACTCAGCAAAAATTTTTCTCAGGTGTAAAACCTCTTTCTAGAATTTTAAAAAATATTAGGTAGTCACTGGTTATTCATACTTCTTCTTAATGTTAACTTGTTCCCACTACAAGGTTGACATAGCCATCTCCCCATAATTCAGATTAGTTTTTTTTCCCCTCAAAACATGTCCATATTCTAACAGATAATTTGTATTTCATAGCAGTTGATTTCAGGTGGAACAGTCAATACATTTTTATTTTCAGAATAACTTAAAGTCTCCTAACAAGGTTGATGAAGACTGAGAAGAATTTTCAGAAATCTTGATTCCAAGAATGCTTCAAGAACTTGGGTAATGGATGCTTCTTCTTCAAGAGCAATAAGAAATATTATGGAAGTGCTGCTTTGTTTCTGAGATGACAACTGTCAGGAATCTTGTCTTATTCCAGGGAGAAATGAATTGTACAAAGCACGATGCAAAGGAATTTGTTAAACAGAGCAATTTCCTTTGTGTATCTCTGTTGCAAACACCTAAATCCAGAAGGAGCAGGCATGATGGTTTAAAAGAGAAAAAAAGCAGTGCAAAAAAAAAAACAGTGCAAGAGACTGACAATTCCTTTTGTCATAGGGAGATTTTTAACAGTATAATGGGCTTTAAAGAGAACAAATGAGGCTTTAATTTATTGACACTTCAGTTGCTTCCTTTATTAGCTCTTTGTAAACCTTAAGAACTTACGGTGACTTGGAAAAATGGATTCAGGTTAAGATTAGCACTGTAAGGTTAGGATTTGCACAGCAGCTTAGAACCCAAATGTCATTTTGACAACAAAGTACAAAGTGCATACATTAAAAACACAGCTCTGGCACTTAAATATCTAGGAGGAAAACTCACAAGCAGCCATGTTTCTGTGGCTACAAGCCATACACCTGGCTTATTTCAAAGGCTTTCATGCCAAATTGTCAGGCCACAGCCCCAGTGGAAATACAGACTGCATGATATCTTACAAGTGTTGCTGGGTTGGATCATCCTTAAAACATGGCAAAAATCTATTTAACTATAAAATATATATCACTTTGAAAGAAAATTGGAAGTGTGCCAGCTTCTGTTGCCTTTTAGTCCAATGGATAGAGACCGACTTAGATGTGGGTGGTTTGGTTTGGGTCTTCTCCCTGCCTGGGCTAAGCAAAGACTTAAAAAAAGATATCCCAATTACTAGGCAAATATTCTATGTATAAGAAGGGCTTGGGAGATGAAGACAGCATGACAGTCCTTCCAATGGTACCATTCTAGAAGAAGAGACAGGGGGATTTTCCAGTGTATAATATAACTGGGTATTAGGAACAAGGTGTTCAGTAATTTTAAAACCTGTCCAGCACCAAAACTGAAGGTCCTGTAGAACTTTCTTTCACAGGAGATTAAGGATTAGCGGATACAAATTTTTAATTTTTGTGCCTGTCATTTTTTTTGTTCTAAACTCAAATGTACAGAAACCTAATAGTATGACAACAATTAGGAAAAGACTGAGATGAAGTAATTTCTTACTTTTAATCATAATGTAGTTTTGTTTTTTCTGATTTTTTAAGTTCCTCATATTATTTAATTAATACAGCCCTTAAGGTTCATTTATACTTCATGTAAATCAAATATAAATGAGCTGGAGATATTACCATGGGAAATGGAATAAAATTAATTAATATATTACTTGATTAGTTCTTATCATTAGTTATTAATAATTAGGGTTTTTTTGTTTCCTGTACAAGTATGAGATGCCTGTACTATAGGAAAATGCCATAAAAAGTTAGTGTGTTTTGTTAAACATCATTCTTGGTCTCCAGATACCCCAAATTATCAGCTATTATAGAAGGATTCACAGTCTGCAACAGCCACGTGTTGGTACTATTAGTCATCTTCCCTTGTTGGCTGTTATTTTTTAATAGTGTATTGATTACCAGGGAGAATCAGTATGCTTATCAGAAAGTGTGGAGATTTTTGGCATGTTAAACAGATGCGACTTTTGCACAAACATAGCCTGGTTGTTAAACCACCAGTTCTGAGGAAGATCTGTTATCTGCTGGAAGGATTCCTGTAGAGTTTTCTTCTCTTGTCATTCATACTTATTCGTCCCGTTTATCTTCCTCCTCCCAGATAAGGTCTGACAACAAAAGTGGTAATACATGGTATGACAGCCAAACATACAAAATCAATTTCTTGAAGGCTGTATATCCTGAATACTATTATGTTACACAGAACCAATACAAAACATCATGAAGCCACCTGCGAATTTACTCCCTCCCTGCTTGGTGTGATTTCTGAAATGACAAAATTTTTAATGATTAAGCAGCAATCTTGCACTACCTTGGTGCATTTTCCACACTAATAATGTCTTACTGTGAATACTCCAGCACTTAGGAAAAAAACTGATCAGTGAAAATATTTTGCAGTTCAAAAACCTATAAAAATATACATTAATATTCACTTCAATTATACACATTGTGTGGTAGACATAAGTAATTTGACAGAAGCAAAGCAAAATACTGTAGATATAGCCTATATAAACAAGTCCTTTTTTTGTCTTTTGTTTTCTTTTCAAAGAATGTAAAATACTAAATGCTTTAGAGACTATACTTAGACAACTTAGAAACCTAATGTAGGAAGATTGGAGCTATGTATGTTAAATAGAACTCCCAATGAAAGATTTTTTGAATCAGCATCTTAAAGACTTTTAAAATTATATTGCTAACAATAGTGAATCGGTTAATTTCCTCTCATTAAAAGTTCGGTTTTATGGGGAGTGACATTTGCATTAGTCTCCAATCATTATAAGCACTATAGAAAAATGGGAAATATATTTAAAAATAGCTCAACACTGCTAAAACTTCATCGAGAAAAATTCACCATGAAATATGCTGCTCCCAATGGAAATCTAGTACAAGAAAAACCCTACTCCGTCCTTGCAAGTGTCATGTTTAATGAGCGTATTTGACAAATTCTGAGATCTTTAGTAATACATAATGACACAGAACGATTGAAGCAGACTATTAAATATATTCTTACTGTTCAGGTTCAACTTAAATTCCATACAGAACAGGTACACATTTCATTTTAACTGGTGATATGAAAATCCCAGAGCAACATGTTTATCAATTTATTGTTTAGCAATTTACTGCAGTTAGATGTGTCACACTGTCCTATCAAAAATGGAGTTTTAAGAGAAAATTAAAGAAATTCCTTTTCTTGGTGTGTAAATTAGAATGAACACTATGTATACATGATATAGACACAAACACTGTCTTAACTGTGTGACAGAGTTTGTGAATAACAAAGAAGGAACAACCACCTTTAGGAAGGACCTAGCATTTTCCACTTTTGGCCATTGATTGAGATGAACAAGAATATTTCATTATGTATTTACATAAATGATTTCCACTCAGACTTCTATATGAACTTAATGGTTTCATCTTTTTCTGCATTAACTGCTGACAACATGGATACTCAAGCTGTAAATTTAAATTGACTTAATGTAAGTTTAGTGTAGGTTAATAATTTAACAAATGGAAAATGCACTTTTTGATTAGCACGAAAATTTGAGCGGATGGATTTTTAGGAGATACAAAACACCAAAATACCCAATTAAATTCTGTTGAACTTTGGCTTTGTGATTTTTCCTCTTCATTTACATCTTGGGCAAGGTTATGAGCTGAGCTGATATCACTGAAAATAAAGTTAGGCCAAAGAAGAATGTTTTTTAAAACTATCTAATACCATTGGGATACAAAAGAACAAAATGAACCCTCGCTAATTGAATAATTTTCTTGCATATCTCGTTTATTTTTACTGTATTTAGGATTTGAAGTAATTTCTGTGTATTTTTTGTACGTAATAGACATGATGAAAAGCCTGGTGACACCTCAGACAACTGTAATAATAATAATGTAAAAAAAAAAAACAAGCAAGGGAATTTTTTACCAACTTGAAGAATTTTGTTTAAGTAAATCCTGCATAAAAAATGCATGTCCTTTACCTTTTGAATCTATTCTGAACCTCTGCTGTAAAATCCTTGATGATAATGTGCTTCAATTTTGCATTTTTGCAGACCAAAGCGTTATTTTTATTATTATACCCAAATTTATTAAAATGCATAGTTAAAAATAAGTCAGAGAAAATTCTACTGTAAGCAATCTACTTTCCATATGGGTTATTAATAATAAAAGAATGATGCTTGTCAGTGATTAAATGTTTCAGTCTACTATTTTTCAGAGTAGTAAGCAGAACATTTAATATACTGCCCATTATTTTTCCTTTTCCTTATTTGAATCTTCTAGTAAGCACACACCATGACAGCAGGAGACACAACAATGACTGAATGTGCACAGCTACCACTAGATCATTCTCCCTCTATTAAAAACCGAATTGAATGTAGCAATGATGTCCTCAGTGTTATTTCTGGGTCAACATCATATCTCTCCAGGAAAGGTGTTTTTGTTGTTGGCCTGACTCTCCCTCTTTCTGATTTAACTGACATAGTTGAAACCATGCCAGGGTGCAAGAGCATTTTGAGTTCAGCAATGAGGAAAGCAGCTTGGGTAAGTGCCATGAACAAGCAGCTTTCCGAGAGACATGTGGAGCAGAGATTCAGTGCATGGTATTTTTGAAACGAGGAAGACAAGCACACCTCCACAGTGAATTCTGTTCTTCCTCTTTCCTCCTCTTTTTTCTCCCAGAGAAAACAGAAATCAAAGACCATGTATTATGTTATATTTCATTCCCCCCAAAGCACTACACTAAATTTTGAATTAAAATCTGAAGATGGAAGTATCTAGGTAAAAAAAAAATTTGTGGTAAATCCTATGTATAGACAAACTTTTGAGTAAAAATGATTCATTTGCTTCAAGGTAAAATGAGATTTTCTTCAAATAAACCCAGAAAAAAAAGAACTGTCATAACATTTAAGAAGAAAATGGTGTTGCTGCAATAATACCTCCTTCTGTTTCCCTTATTAGCAAGATAATCCAGCTATTAGGTACTTTATTATTGTTTTCCATTGTAGGTATAAAACCTCGAAGCAGCACAGGCAGGGTTCCTGTGTGCACTGCACTAGGGACTGTGCAAAGAAGAACAGCAGCAGGCAATTTAGACTTAAGACAGCTCATCAGCTAGTGCAGACAGACAGAGATTGCAAAGGTGCACTGAGGTAGTGTTAGTCAGTGTGAGTGACAACAGTTTTGTCAGGGCTTGTGTCAGCATTGCAGAAAAGGAAAGGCAGAATTTGTGATTTGAAGGAAAACAGCAAGGTAGGTTGGCAGGTACTTATGGGGTGTATGCGGTGTACCTTTAGGTTATGGATGAAATCATGAAAGTGCATACTGGAAAAATTGGCTGAAAGCATGAGGGAACCAGCTGGGGGATAAATGAGTCTGGGTCACTCTGCATCTGAACAGTCCTAAAGCCATAGAGATATTTGTAGTGTTTATGTGGGTTAAAAAAGTGGCCCAGCAACAAAATACATTATGATATGGTGACTGTCCTTGCCAAGTCTATAGAAAAAGCGTGTTTTAGTCATTGAGGCATAAATTGAACCATTTAACTGGGGAGAATGTATGTGTAGAAAAAAAAAAATACCTGCATGATTTTTTTTCATTTGAAAAGAAGTTCCCTCAAACATTTTCTCCAGGAAAAAACAGTTAGTCTATAGTAATAGACCTTAACAGAGATCTGCACGTGAATTAATCTTACTGCATGCTTAGTAAATTAGTCAAAAGGAAGAAATAATACCTAAAACTCTCAAAACTTCCATTGTGACATTAAAATCCTACAGTAATGTGATAGAGAGCAGCAGCTTGTGATGCATGATTTCTCTAAGAATAAATAAATATTTTTTTGTCAGAGATTTTACACTAAAAAGGAAGGAGACAGTGTGCATTTGGTATGCTCTAGGACAGCGGACGGCTAGCAAAAGCTTCAAGACATCTGGGGAAAAAAAGGCAGGGAAGAGGAGGAGGAGGGAAAAGGAAAGCAGGAAGCTAGGATGTTTGCAGAAAAAATAGGTTGCAGATTGGCAGATTGGTTACAGGAATTTCCTTGAAAGCTTTTTGGCTGCCCTTTTTTTTTTTTTTTTTTTTTTTTTTTTTTTTTTTTTTTTTTTTGACACCAAAACACCAGTCACGCTTGTGTAGCTGAGATTATGTCTGTGGTCTTCACCAGTTACAAAGGGTATGATCTCTTCAGTGCAACTTGTTCAATGTTCACTAGCACAATTCTCAAAATAGGCTCCCAATCAAGATCAAATATAGTTGTGATTTGCAGTCTGTATTGACTGACAGGCCAGCTGACTGAGACAGCTGGTACATGAGAGTCAGGCTTTAAGGCATTCCAGAATTTCAATTTAATTTCAAAGGTTACACTATAAGTAGGCACAAAATAAATAATTTGCATGAGGACAAAATCTTTGGAAATAACTATGGTATTCATAAATTATACAGTTATAGAACAGCCTCTTGTTTCTTTTGTCTGAGCACAGTAGAATTGTTGTCAGTATAAAATAATATATGAATATGTAATATACATAAGAAACATTACAAATGCCTGTGCAGAAGGTTTGCTGGTAGTAATATTGGTACAAATGATGAGAAAACACTATGTCATCTACATTGTTGTATGTATGTATAAACCATATAAACCAACTCCACAGAATTTAAGAATCCCATTTCACCCTTACCATTACCAAGTATCTTTAAATATGCCAACATTACGGGTCCACATCATAAAAACCCAGCTATTAAGAATTCATTATCTAAACATGAATTAAAAAGTCTATTTCAATGGCCACTATCTTTGAATTGTGTCACTTATTTTAGACACAAAGCCACCTCCGTTCTACACAAATCCTGATTAAAAATTTCACAGCTAATTGTTTCTGTCTGTGACATGTAATCATGAGCAGAGATCCTCTTTGTATGGAATGGTTAAGCCCACCATCAACTCAGGCAAACATCTCTTTCTTTGATATTTGGTGAGGTTTTGAGAGACCTCAGATCTAAATAATTCTAGTACTGGTGGAGGATGTTTGAGATGTTTAAGAAGTAGACTTCTGGGACAAATCCAAAAGGCAATTAGAGCAGCTAGAGCATAATTAATAGAAATAATGAGGAAAATTTAGTGTTCTTCTATAATCATTAATTCAGAATGGATAAACCGTCTCTGAGCTTCCTACAAAGGAACACAAACACTTATTTTTATGATATTCTAAATAGCACGTGCAAGTTTGGAATACAAAATCTTTGCAAAGTTTTCATTCAGTAAGATTTCACATTCATGGCTTCTCCCCAGCTTGTATTTCAAAACCAAGCAAAGCCTGATTATATTTCCTTGGCATGTGAGTGCGAGAGAAGAGAACGACGTGAAAAATTCCTCCTCGTTTCTGCGGGCATGGCAAGCTGGGCACAACGACATCTCTTCCCTGTTTCTGTGTGACAGAGGACCTTCATGCTGGGCGCTGATGGGAGGAGCTCAGCACTCCCTGATGTCTGCTGTCTCAGGACCTGAGCAAGAGTCTACTCAGAGCACAGGGAGAGGAAGACCCACCACAGACCGCGGCTCTAGGGAAGGACAAGGCAATTTCATAAAATGCATCAATACAGAATAGAAATCTAAAGCCAAGGGGACAATTAAGAAGCCTGTTTTGCTTGTGTTCAGTTTAATGACCCAGGTGGTTTGGAATCCAGGTTTGAGTAGAAACCACTGAATTTAATTAAATATCCACTTAAATATCATTCTATTAAAAATAAACCCACACCCTTTTTACTGCTGCTATTTCAAAAATTTAGTCAAAAAAGTCAAATCACAAGCTGACATATGGAAGCTTTCTCATAAAATAAATAATATATGGAATCCTCTTAGAGATAAAAAGACAAACCATTACTATTGAAAAAATATTTTTCTCTGTGCAAATATTATGATCTTTAATAATTATGCCAATTTTTCATTTATAGTCACAGATCATCCTGTAAAATCATTATATGTCTTAACATTAACTTTGATTGCATAAATATTACATTAACTTTGCTCATGTAAGTATTGCACAATCACCATTTAAATAGTTATGAAGGTGACTGAATAGGTTCCAATTGAGTATAATTTAGCTGGGGTAGGAAATATTTTTCCTTTGGTTTTTAAACAGTGCTTTTGATTTAGTTATTTTATATACAGACCATTGAAGTTTTAATTATTTAATTAACTCACAAAGAAATGCTAACAAGGGCATTTCTACAAGTGAGAGTTGAGGCTGACTACTACAAAATTATCAAAACAAAACTGTATCTTCCCTTCTATGGGATGACCCAGAAACTAACTCAGGTCCTAATATGGAAGCCCTTTTAACACATATATCATAAGCTTGTGATTAATTGCCATGATTACATTCACTGGATTACCTTGCTGTTAAATGCTTCTTCCATGCTTAAGGCAGTCTGATTTATTGGATGGGTTTAAGTGTGTCTTTCACACGTTGCTGGATCTCAGCTGCAGCAAGCTCTTGGTACCATTTCCAGCCAATTCCTCTATGACATGGAGAGCTTTGATGCTTCTGAACAAATGGTAAGATATTGACTCACAGAAGCTGAGGCCTTTTACGCTACGTGCCTATCAAAGAAAGCTGTCAACAGCTGCCTTGAATGTGCATTAGCAGAGTCACAGGGAATATAGGAACTTCCCGTAAAGCAATGCTGATAAGTGGCAGTTTGTTCCCTCCCTACTTTGAAGAGAGTGAATATGGCTATCAGGGTGGGATCTACTCATCTACAATACTTGTCTGGCTCACTTACTTGGCCTTTTAGAACTATTCGGGTGACTCTGTATTCTTTGCTAAGGTAATTTTCACCCTTCTGGTGTAGTCTCTCAAGGGTATCCATGGTGGGACATTGCACTTCTGAAGAAAAGGCAGAACCTCGTCCTGTTTCTTATTTCTGAAGGTGCTATCCCTCACTTTAAGGGACAAAGAACCCTCAGTGTCTGTCAGCTGCATTTAAGAACATAAAGCTTTTTTGCATAGTTATATATCATCCTAGGAAGCCTCTCTTAGGACAGCAAATGTCCAAAGCTAACACACTCTATATAACTGCTGTATCTGTGGATGCTTTTCATGGATATGCACTACCCTTTACCCTTTTCAAGAAGGATACCATTAATGCCTTCTCCTTTGTAAGACAGATTCTCATTAGCGAGTCCCTCTTATGAGACTCAAATCTCTCAAAACACCACAGTTCTGATCTGAGCACAGCGAAGATTGAATGAAAAGCAGTAGTCCTATATTTATTAAACCTTGTCCTTGGTTTCTCCATAATCGGTATTCCTGCTCAGAGGTGTTCCGTACCACTTCTGTACTGATGTCTTTTACTCTTGCCTGGCTTGGATACTTTCTCAGCTTTCAAAGCTGCTTCCATGACTTTTTTTTTCCCTTCCAGAATGAGAACTGGAATCCCCTCAGATTTCTGCCTCCTCCCCCTCCTAAGCCTTCTTTCCTCTATGCAGCAGCCTGCGTGTGGCAGTCACTCAGCCACAAGAGATTGGATATATCAAACAGGGTTTCATTGCAACTAACTAACAGGACTGGGATTTTAGCTGAAGCTATAGCAACTATTATAGAGATGCAAAATATTGTCATCAGAGATGATTTATCCAGTAGGGACAGGGGATTTCTGTGTATGTGTATTGAGATAAAGTTTACTGCAGGCTTTTTAAAGTAAAGAAGAGTTTTTACATTGTACTTATGTTAATTTTAGAGAGAAATTTATGTTTTTAATTGTTTAATTGTAAATACTGTTTCTGAGGCAAATATAAAGATGGAACAATTGAAAATTACTTCAATGACTAATTGGCAAACACTGACACATAGTATTTCTGCCACCTTTTTTTTTTGTCTTCTCTTTCTTTGGAGTAATTATAACTCTTTTAAATTCAGATAGCATTTTCAAAACACAAGTTAATATAACCAATAACTTTGACTTTGTATTATATTTTCGAAGCCTTTAGAACATTAACATATAAAACTGGAATAATGGTACTTAACTGTATTCATACATTAAAGTCTGTTTACAACATGCATTATACTTTAGTTCTTATATTACAGTTTCTTCAGAAAGCATGAATAACTCAAGTAGACAGAACAGCAATTGAAAAACAAAAATAAAGAGCAAATGGGAACAGATTTCAATGTATCAAGACAAAACATTCAATTCGCTGGAGGATATAGTATTGAAAGGGACATTGTATTACCAGCCTCTTTTACAATATTTAACTGTACAGATGTTTTAAATAAGTCTTTGCCTTGCTGCGTTTCAACTAAAAAACACTTTCACAGAGATGTAAGTCATAATTGATCATAACAAGCATGAATTATCTATAAATAACCTAATCAGGATTCAGCAAGGAGTTGCATAAATGAGCCCTTCTACATATTTCACCTTATAATGAGACACTACGCAACTAATGACTTATTAGTGCCACGGGCAATGAATGACTAATTAGTCAATTCAAAAGTGACTTTTTAAGGGTATAATTGCTACCTTTCCTAATTTCTGAAGGTTAGACAGAATTATGCCATGTTGGCATACTAGACCTGATAAAGTAACAACTTTGTTTATCAACAATGCGCTAAGAGCAGGGGTGGTTTTTGAGGGCAAATTTCCCAAAGCTGAGAATGCACTCCTATTATGGGTTCATCAGAATACCTTTGAGTACTTTATGGTGAATCCTGTGGAAATTTAGGACAGTGGCAAATGAGAGCTGGGAGTGCCCAAGAAGATTAAAGCACTTGGATCCCACACAACTGCTGCTGTGCCCAGAGTGTGCTGCTAGCTTCGATTCATTCCCTCTTCCAGCTGCTGCTGTCCCCTGCCTCTTCTAGCTTCTCATCTTCTCTTTAGCATTTATGTGTCAGCTTGGGAGGGATACGGGCTTGACAGTGCTCAGGCCCCTGAGTGGACAGGACATTGCACAAATGCTTGTAGGAATCCTGGAAAAACATGCATTAGACTAAAACAATTAACAAAAGAGTAATTTTCCTTAGTAAAAACTGTGCTTGGTGTAAATGCAATTCTAGGACGGCTTTCAAGGTATCAATAGACAGTATTATCATTCCTGGTAACACACTGACTTCCATTTGCGTGATCCAAAATCCACGTAAGACAATGGAAAGTGTTCTGCTGAATCCAGTGGAATTATGTACGGTAATAAGTGACAGAGAAAATCTTAACCTGATTACAGCGAGCTCTGCATGGGAACAGAAAGATGTAGTGAACAAAGGAGAAGATTGTTCTGCAACACTTCTGTTTTCATATAGGAGAGTCAATTGAAGGACCGAAAGAGGAAACATAAAATCTGTAACTGTATGATCACTTGGCCCTAATTCAAAGTTGTGAGGCAGGAGCTTGACTAGCAGGCGATTTATTCTGCAATTCAGCAATCTCACAGGGTTAATGAGCAGTGTCATTTCCAACACTCCTCTAATGCCCTCTTTCAAAAACCTCCAGGTACAATTGCTGACATGACATCAATTTATAAACTGATGTCTTCAGTAAAGCAAAGCTGCTTCATACACGAAAAGGAAAAAAAGTGGCAATAAACATAGTAATTAATAGAACTTTAGAAGTTTTTGCTTGACCAAATCTAAGTTTGAATATTATTCCTACTTTATGCCTATTATTCGTGCAGAGAACAGAACAATTGTTTCTCAGAATAGCACATCTAACCAAAATCCGTACCCTGAGCTTATTCAGATCACTTGGCAATGAAAGTACTGAAGTTAGAAGTGGATAAGAATGAAAAAGAAATACATCAATAAGCAACGCAAAGGGATCACATCTCTGTATCACGCGTATGCTTTATTTAGGTTGTTGAAATCCCTTGTTTGTGAGGCACAGCCACTCAACTGACAGCATATGGCTTCCTCACATCCATGCATCTGCTGCACTGCTGGCTGCAGGAAGCTGGGAAGTAGCCACTGCACTGCTTGTTCCACTCAAAAGTCTAAGTGGAAAATTAATCCTGATTTCCTACCTCTTTCCTGTTCCTAAGTATTACTCTTAATTTTCCCCTCCAGCTGTCAATCAGCTTCTTCTAAGTAACCAGAGATTAGTTACTAGACACTTCTAATTTTGAATACATATTAAAAAAATCCCATTCTGATATGAATGTCTTAAAGGAATAGGAACACTTCTCTTAAAAGGAAAACTTCAGATTTTGTTTTAAAATACATAGAAATACACACTTATTTATAATTGAGGCCCAATATAGTCTTTAAAGTAAGCTTTGTTCATCATCCATAAGTTATGTCTTCTTTTCCATGCTTTA
The DNA here is from genome assembly GCA_013397075.1 of Rhabdornis inornatus. Lineage (NCBI taxonomy): Eukaryota > Metazoa > Chordata > Aves > Passeriformes > Rhabdornithidae > Rhabdornis > Rhabdornis inornatus. The sequence goes on along the minus strand of VWZS01010074.1, from coordinate 178,619 downwards.
TTCTTGCTAAATCTTGGGTGATATTTAGGTTCCCTCCATACTTTTTCCTAATCTATGAAGCCAATTCCTATTGCCATGCTTCTTATTTATTAAAGTTTCCAAACAGGTTCCCAAAGAGTTGAGCTTTTTCTGGGAAAAACTTCTCTGCCTATGAAGCTATTTCACATACTTTTGTCATGTATATGTGTTTTTTAACTATGCCTCTGTCTCTTAATTCTTTTTACTGAAGATAACTTTTCAGTTATTTTCCCCACCTCCTGGATAACTGGTTGTGTCAGATGCCTTTGCAATATTATTTTGCTATTTTTCACATAACTTCACCGTGAACAGCTTAGGTAGTAAGAATACTGTCTCCTTCCTTATGCTCTCTCTTGAATCGTTTCTGGAAATAAAAGACCTGCGCCAGGAACCAAATTACAATGAGAGCATTTTCTCTCATGCACATTGCAGTGTTATAGCCCATGAATATACATAATAAAAGTGGTAAAGAATTATCTAAATGTGATCCATAGAAGTGTAACATCATTCAACAGCTGTGGTCCTTATTTGTAGCCACTGGCCATTCATTAGCTGAGAGGTTTATTACAATGCTGTTACATTTCCCTGATGGAAATGTCAAGGTAAATTTTGCTAGTGAAACCAACAAGGACATAAAAAGTTCATGTTTTTCTCACAGTGTTGTCCTCTCTCTGTTGTTATCCATGGGCTGGCAGAGGTTGTGACAATGGCTGTGGTCTAACTTGCCTTTTTGACAGAGCTTAAGTTCTTATAAACATAAAAAAACAACCAAAGAGCAAAAGCTCTGCAATAAGGTATATGCATTTTTAAAAGTAATTAAAAAGGATTTGTTTTGTTGTTTGAAAATCATTAGAAACAATAATGTTCAAAATCTTAATTGTGACCTAGGTTGCTTTTATGTTATTTTTCTTCAATAAAACTCTAATTAGTAGCTAATACACAGTTGCACTACACTTTGTATATAAGTGGATAGACAATAAAAACAGTGAGGTTCATTAAAGTGATCAAAGAGAACTGCATACTCTCCACTCCTTTCAATAACTGTTCTACAGAGAGCTGGAAGGTTTTTAAAAAGCCTGAGCAGTCCTTGCCATTAACATATTAAGTGAGTATAATTACCCAAATCAAGAGAACACAACTTGTTTGCAATGAACTTTCCAAATTAAAATCGTTTGGCTGCTAACACAAATGAGATTCTGTTCATGAAAGGATCATTATAATTAAGCAAAAACTAATACTTTAAACTACCATGAACCCTTAGGACAATGACCTGAGTTTGTTGGAGCTGTTCTTTGTAATATTGAAACCACTAAGTCTGATTAGATGGTTTTCAGTTTAGAAAAGATGCTACTGAACAGCATGGATCTAAATCCACGTTATATTCACTGTGAAATTTATTGGGTGCAAATAGATCTTTATGGGTTGCCACTGAACTGAGTGAAAAAATGTGATTAACTTTTTAATTACAGCTAAAAATTGCTGGGAAAACTGTCCTGAAATTATGCATGAAGATTCAAAAACAGAGAAGCAGGAAATAGTACAGTAAAAAAGAGACGAAGCAAAACCATGAGGTATTGTCACAATCAAAAGAGAGAGAAACCCATGAGATACATGTCTAGATCACTAAAAAACAAAGGGCAGAATAAGAGTAACTGAGAAACTACCCCTGAGCTGTTTTCCTCATGGGGTTGTTATTGTAAAATGCTGGTTTGGATTCTTTAAAAGAGAAAAGTAAACAGAGACACTCGTTATGTATTTAATTCAGTAAGAATGGTTTAAGATCATGTCTAACTGCTTTTTAAATGCATATAAATTTCAAACAGGTGAAATCCCTGAGAATAAAGTCAGGTCTTAAATCTGAGGTTTTGTCTGAAAATGGAGCACTGAGGGAAGACTCCGTGAAAAAATACAGAAGTTCAAAAGGAACAAGCCAAGTGGTTTTAACTTTTAAAATAATAATTGTGTAATAAATAAAATCACAAATTTGTTAATAAGATATAAGTAACAAAATGCCAAATCACAATAAACATTGCTGGCTGAATTCAGGTTCAAGATTGCTATGTTAAAGGCCTGTTACAAAGATAGGACTTTTTTAATTTGAAGGGAAAAATACCATATACTTTGATAAGATTGTTTTCTGAACATGAAAGAGTAATGCTAGACATTTTTAAATCTCAGTTAAGGATAGTGAGAAAGAAGAAGGAAGAGACTGTTCAAGTACATAAGTCTCAGGCTTATACAGAGAGAACCAGAAGTGCTTGGTTTTGGTTAAAGACTTTACAGTTTACTGGAATGGGATTTTATTAATTAGAAACAAGATCTTTGGTGTTCATATTAAAATATGTTTCCATGATACAACTAGGTCAAATTGTCTTAATATATTGATTATGATGTAGTATAATGGAGTACTGCAAAAGCATAAGAATAGTTTTGTTTCAACTAGTAGCTATGATGGATGTATTTTAACATGAGCAAAAACAACATTAAAAGTATTAAATCATTTCCCATTACAGCACAAATTTGCACAAAGCTTGCAGTGGGAAAACTCAGGAAAAAAAAAAAATTCGTTCAGCGAGTCTTTGTGGGATCAGTCTCTGAGTCAGTTTCTCTACATGACTGATTTTTCAAGTAATAAGATGTAAAAATACTTACAAAAACATAGTTGTAAAATTATAAAAGGTTCCCAAAAGGCTTAAATTAACCTATGTTGTATCTGGGTGTATCTACACAGATATGTACCACCTTTGTACAAATCTGATAGCACCTGCAAGCTGCCTCCATCACCAAATGTTAGAATGTAGCCATGGTAGCTGTGAAGAAGTACCTGTGGCTATCCAAGCATTTCAGCACAGTCCAGCAGCTCAAGAATTTGTCTAGCTTTACCACTAGTCCCTCACTGATGCCACTGTCCTGCGTGAGACCCTGTGCCAGTTTTACTTCACCTTGACTGTTTAAATCACTCAGCTGACAAGTAATGTTGTTCTAAGGACAGATACTGCCTAACAGCTGCTTCCAAAGCGGTGGGGTGACGATTTTTTTTACACCTACACATGAACTTAAAAATAGATTGAGAAAGATATGAAAGCATTGTGCTTTCTGTCAGCAAATGGAGCAGCAGAACTGACATACTGCTGTTCTCAATACTCTTACTTTTGAATTGATTAGGAATTACAGTAAAAGCCAAATCAAATTAATAGCACTCTGAGGAATAATGTCAACCATTTCTCTCCCATTATTTATAATCGAAATATGCACACTAATATTTTCCTAATTTTAATATTGATTGTTTTACATGGTCTTGAGGATGGCATAATGCCTGGAAACTGTTTCACCAAATTGCATACTACTCCTTGGATTGTCTCCAGGACAAAGGCCATGAAGTATAATTAAAAGGAGCTAATAATTAACACCCATTAAATGTAAGATCAAGGAAAGGAATGATAAATTTAGTTAAGTACTGCAAGTAGCCTTAGCAATGTTTTTCTCATGGGTTAAAATACCTGTTCTGGTGACTACTAGTGTATGCAAATATGCTAAGATAAAACCTGAAAAAGGTGGCTCATTCTTTATTTCACTGCATCAAAGCCATGAAATCAGTACATCTTAATGAGCACGTAACTGTCCCGTATTCTTTTTTCTACATGCAACCTGTTATCAGAATTGTAACACTGCATTTTACATGGAGACATTCCAGTGCATTTTACATGGATGTTTTTCAGAACTGGTGTCACAGAAGCACAGAACCACAGAATAGTTGGGCTTGGATGGTTCAACCCTTCTGCTGACATAGGACCACCCACAGTCAGCTTCCCAGGATAATGGGCAGACAGTTTTTGGATGGAAACTACACAATCTTGCTGAAAAACCTGCTTCTTCGCTCAAAAAAATTCAAAAATTTACTTTGGTGTAAGCAATTTTTTCATAATACAACAGAAAGAGAAGAAAAGGAAAATTAAATCCACTAAACATGCTCTGATTTAATTGCTCATAAACTAAATGTACTCTGTCAAGCTGTTATCGTTCTACTCATCCTATGCATGAACTTTTACTGAAATATAGGGAGGGTTTGAGTGTGCATGTTATGTCTTCAGTTACTACATACACCAGCAGGCTGCCAAAGTGATTTTGCTTTCACTTGCACCTAAGTAAATTAAGAGCAAAACTACTGAATTGCTGTCTTTGATGGAGATATGCGATGTGGTAAAGCTGAGAATAATGCCAGTTCTCCTTGTATTTAAATTACCACATTAATGACCATCTATTTTTAATGACTATAAATAGTTGAAATACTAGCATATCATTTCCTAAAGGTTACTTAGTCATTAATGTATCAACACAGCATGGTAAATAATGCAGTAGAAAACTCCAACATCTAAAAGTATGCCAGGGTCACAAATGACAAAATATGTATATTCTTTTAAAGTCTGTTTGTGATACAAACCTTGAGAAAATAATGAGCAACAATATATTTATCTTTCTAGTACATCTTTATGAATATGACCTCTACCTAAAAACATGTTTATAAACAGGGATTTATAATTGCAAATATTAAACTTAACTGCTTTCAAAATATGTAAGTGACATCATCTGCACTATAAATTTTGTGGTGCCCACAACCCCTTTTGGAGTCATCTATAATAAATTTGTGTCTGTGGAAAAAGGCAAATATGAAGAAAATAATTAAAGTTGTTGCAGAGAACTACATGCTCTGTTTCCATAGACATAGAAACTGCTGTCTTCTTGATGTGCATTTATTCTTTCCTTCATATCTTCCACTACCTTAAAGGATCTGCCATATAAATATTTCTAATGATTAGTCAATACTGACAGTGTTGTCATCAATCATTTCAGAACAAGTACTATTTTACACAGTAATCACATAAATCCATCTTCCAAGATACTGTAATTCTTCCAGACACGCCTCTTGATCTTTGGCAAGGTCATCTCATTTCTTGAAGCCTTCATAGAAACACAGTACATGTCAAAACTCAAAGATGGATGAATGGAAGAAAAAAGTAGATTCAGTTTAAAAAACTGTCAAAGTAAGCAAACCTATCTCTTTAACAATCAATGTATAAAAAGCATTTGTAATGAAGAGTCTGATATTTGCTGTTAATATCCAGTATTACTAGTGCTTCCTCTACACAGAAATAAATCACAAATGCTCATTTGGAATACTGCTAGGAATTACTCAAAATTTGCCACAATGCTTTGGAATGATATTTTATCTTTTACAGGTAATTCTCATGAGAAATGTGTGTACCTGGTTAAAAAGTATCTGTGCATCATTTTTGACTACAAGAAGGAAAGAAATATATTCCAATTACCTTAGATTTATAGCTGTTGCATCAGAATCTAGGACATAATCAGAAGTATTACAGAATCACAGAATGGGAAAGGTTGGAAGGGACCATAGCAGGTCTTCTGTCTGCCCTTCCTGGTAAAGCAGGGCCATCCCAGAGCACATGGCACAGGATTGTGATCAGACAGTTCTGGAATATCTCCAGTGAGAGACACTCCAGAGCCTCTCTGGGCAAGCTGTTCCAGTGCTCAGTCACCAGCACAGTAAAGATGTTCTTCCTCATATTCAAGAGCAACTTCATGTGCATCAGTTTCTGCCCATTGCCTCTTGTCCTCCTGCTTGGCAGCCCCAAGCAGAGCCTGGTTCCATCCTGTTGACACCCTCCCCTCAGGTGCTTATAGACACCGATGAGGTCACCTCTCATTGTCTCTTCCCAAGGCTAAACAGGCTCAGTTCTCATTGTCTAACATTAGTATATAGACAAAACTTTAGAGCATTATGGGCATATCCCTGTGTGGCTTTTCTTCTAAGAATTTCCTTGTCTTCTTTTGAGCACAAGATACAGTCTTTACACAGCATTTTGCCTTTATGTTTTTATATTTGAACTGTGGGTTTTTAGACGAAAAAATACTAAAAGCAAAACAGAACAAAAATCTTTCACTGATTGCTGCTGTTTTGCTTAAAAGTTTGTTTGCTCTTGTTTGCTTAAAAGTCAAGAGAAAAAAGCCAATAAAGCATAGGGAGAAATTATTTCTGCAGCAACATCATTATAGACCAATTGCTAAGAAATTAATTTATGTAAAACTGCTTTACAAGAGAAATTGTCCACCAATGAGAATTCTTTCACCTGATGGAAAAAAAGGAATAATAAAAAGACACTGATTTATGAAATGATGCAACATATAGAAGAACAATTTTCCTTCTAACATATTGTGCACATTTCTGAATTTACAGGTCACCTCAGTTTATCAATTAAGAACAAATCTATAGTGACACAAAGAGACATAAGTAAGTAGGAATAGTCATCTTGGAAAAACCAATTGTTACTTGAATAGAGTTTAATGGCCAATATCCTGTACTGAGGAAGAAGCTGTTGGCTCCTTGAAATGATGCTAAAGTTGCAGATAAGAGTTGCTCAGAGCAGAAGATGCCAGAAAACAGAAAAGGAGTGAACTGGTAATATTACTGTTAATCTATACAACATGGTTATTGTCTGGTGAAATAGCGACCAGTTAATAGTCTGCAAATAAAGCCCACATACTTAAAGTGTTTACTTGGAGATAACACAAAATAAAATAAATGTATAAAGCACATACACAAGCTGGTACATGAGAGGTGTCCTGGAACATTTAAGTGCCTTCACTGCAATATTTCCTTCATATATTATATCTTATCTATACTGCAGTAGCAAAGAATTATTCACTGCCAGGCAGCTTGATTCAAATTAGGAATGCAGTAAGGCAAACTCATCTGAATTCCAAATATTTTAAATTGATATATACAAAAGAAGGTAGGTTCTATGTCTGTGTCACAAGACGGAAATCAAGAAAATACATTCAGACCTTTCCCTACCACGGTTTTCCTCTGTGACCTTGAGGAAAGAGTTATGATCTAACTGTTAAAGGTAAAGAGCTGAAGAATATCAAATATAGTTTCTAGACAGGTCAAAATAAACAAAGTTAGATTTTTTTTTTTTTTTTTCTGACAGAATGCCATTAAATCCATTGCTGCATGACAGTGTGCATGCAAAAGGTGACATTGGATCAAAAACTGACCAGGTGAATTCTGGTAAGAAATATGTTGCAAAGACTGAAAATCCAGAACTAAAAGTCTGTGACACTCAGACTGCTGCTATTTTGAACGGCATCCCATGGAAGGTACTACAGCCTATTGACCGTACTCTGACACTCTGCTCCAAGCCATGGATGCACGTAAGATGTCAGACTAGATGGATCTTTGGTGTGGCCATATTTGGTATTTGTAGATGAATTTTTAACTTTCTGTCTTGGGAAGTGCTTTACTGTACATACTACAAAACATTCATCTGTTTGAGAAGCTGGGTAAATATTGATGTAGTTGCCTCACAGTGAATATTATGTTGCCACAGTTTCATTGTTGCTACTGCAGTTAATGTAATGCTGGCTTATATATGCATTAGTTTTTATTCAACATAGAAATAGCTTTAGATATCTGTGATGTACTGGCACAAATTAATTATGGACTATAATGTTATACCACAAAATACATTTTGGGATGAGTTACAGAAGCTGTAACTCTTGGTGCAAATACAGCTGCCTCCTACGAGCATAAGTCACAACATAGTGAAGGGGATACTCTGCCACCTTGTGCCAAAGGGTTGGAGCAAAGACAGGACTGTCAATGCCAAAAAGCTGATGCAGCATAAAATATATTGCCATAGAGATTCACTACTCTATCAGAGTTCCATATCCCACTGATTTTCAAAAATAAAATTCATCCAGGAACATTGTCATATTACCATGGTTTAACAAGATATACTGAATTAGCTGGGCAATTTTAAATGTTTGTGCACTTAGTCTTAGCCAGTGGCAAATATAAGTTAATGCTGTTTAGCCTAGCCTGAAATGATTGAAGTTCAAGCAAAGCTGATGAATGGTTACATGTTGAGTGGTAGTAACCTAATTGTGTGTCTGAGTTCCCAGGTTCCTAAGTCTGCTTAAGTCACTTTGGAAAATTGGATTTTGCCAGTCATCTATAACAAGATTTTGCAAGGTATTTAGACATTTTGCTCTCATCAAAATCAGTGGGAGATAAATGTCACAGTGACTTTAAAAATCTTGTTTTTAAAGCCCTGTACTGCTGAGCAGAGAAAATAGAAAAGTAGACCTGCACCTGTAAGTTGTTTTTGGACAATGACTGATTCCTGGGCACAAGAACACAGTGATGACTAATTGAGGACAGATAGACACAAAATGCACTCATATAGAACCTCAGAGCAGGATCAGGCCTCAAATATATTTGTTAAGGTAAAGGTTGAGAAGGAGAGGCTGAATTGCAATAATAAGATAATACTTAGCTTAGGCTGATTGTAAATAAAACTGTCATGGTTCTGAAGCTCTTGAAAGTTAAAACAGACCAATAATTATGTATGCCACCATTTTTTTCAAGGCAATTGTAGCCAGCTGGTTTCTTGGCATCATAGCAAACATGAATAAAAAAGATATTTCCTGTATTTTGCATTTCAGTATTTAAGGAAAGTCCAAAGTCATGACAGATGGGGGCTATGGTCCCTTTTCACCCTGTTTAGATGGTGACTAGAGAGTCTGACAGCATTTAGAACACCAAAGAAGTCTCTGTGTTATTGCTGGACCTTAGAGGTCAAAGAGGAAAGCCACAGCCCAGGGAAGAGAGGGGTGACAAGGCTAGCTGGTGTCTGCAGCAAATAAAAGCTAAAATGAATAAATCCAAGAAATGAAATAGTGATGAAGATATTTCCTTCTGAGCTATATGAAGAAAAAAGACAAGAATTTTTAATGTACTGACCAATGCCATCGAAAATTATCCTTCACTTTTCTTGGTAACTTAATTTAGAAGTGAGTGGGAGTTATACACCTGTTATATGTGAGAAAAGGGAGTGACCACAGAGCACCTCTCTTTAGAGGTACTTTTGAAATATCTGAGATGGTAAAGTGCAACCCCACTTGTTCAAATGCTTAGCGTGCTTGCAGATGCCTACAGTGTAATCACTCTATTAGCTACCTAACAGCAATTTCATTTAAAACAACCCAATAAAGCTAAATATAAAAAAAAAAATTGAACTATTTAAGCCATAAGTAAAGATGAACATGCCAGAATTAGTCTCTTCCTGAATTTGTTATCCTTTCCAGTCTTTCAGAAGAACAGAAAGACAAGTGGGGAGCACTGGTTGAGTCTCACTGCAAAAGTACCAATCCTGGCTAGTGTTACTTAGCACCTCAACATGTAAAAGACGCTGTCATATTTTATCTCCAGTACTGTATGTGTTGCAGATTTGAGGAACTTTACATAATAAAAATATAATTCCTGCATGATGGAGTTAATTCCTATCTAGGACAAGTTGAAAGTGTTGCATGTCTCAAAATACTCAGCTAATGATACTAACAAAATTATGAAAAGGTAAATATTACAAAGCATTCAGAAATGAAACTGTGAGCTACAGGTGTGCTATTCTTTTTCTCCCATAGTATCTAACAAATCTTGCAACCTGTAATGGAACCTTAGCCTTAATTATGCTATTCTTGAAAAGAATAGTAATAAAATAAGTGGTTTTTGTCCTGTCTTATACCCTTATAGATGAGAATTCCAATGTGAACATTATAATGACTATATGCAAGCTAAGTATCAATTTGCTTGTGTGAATGGAATTTCTCATGTGTATTAGTATGATACAGGATATGTCATTGGATGCTTCTTATACAGAAATCACCATCTAATATACATTGCAGTTCTCAAGACGGACACAACTGGCACCATCACCAGTGTCTTATTAAAATCTTTTTGTGCCTTCTCTCAGGCAACTCCACACAGCACTGACTCCTCTCCTCTCTGCAAGTTTCTTTCTTCCTTCTGCATGACTGACTAACCCCAAGCTGTCCCTTAGCCAGCTTCTGCTTTGAAATATAATAGCCTGACCCTGTCTGTCCCTCACACAACATATTCTCACCTTGCCTGTCCCTTATCTCCTCACACCACAGCCAGCACACTCCACCCCAAACTGCAGCAGACTCTAAGTCTCAAGCTCCAGCTAACCCACATTTATAACACACATCCTCATTGGGCAGGCAAGGCTGTTTTCACTCCTTGGCAATCAGTACAGCTGTAATTCGCTGGGGAAGACTGCCTTCTGCACTATCCTTACAAAACACCCTCCCATAAATATACACAGTGCAATCTTGTTAAGTCAGTTGTTAATATTCCGCTGTCACAATTTGGAAAAGATTTTCAGATTTTCGTTCCCCTTAAGATGCCTTGATGCATAATTCCTTGGGAAAATCTGATTGTCCCGAATCGATTATCAAATATTAGACTTATAATAAGCAGAAAATGGAAGGAAAATCCTCAGAGTATCCACAGATTTTCACAACTGTATCATTTCCTCCTAGTCCACTAACAATGACCTTAAGTGCTGCTATCACTTCAATCTTTATCACATAGCAAAGCTGACTAGTGAGATGGCAGATAAAAGTCTTCAACCCTTGTACGGATTTAGGTCCTCAGTCTGGTTTTTGAAATTATCTTGAAAAAAATATTCTTAGAGATGTCTGCAAATGACTAAAATGCTGCTTATCTCTGGGGTTCAGCTGATACTCTTAGCACAGAAGTTATGAAACTCTTTGCTGCCATGCAGAATTCCTTGGAATTCAGGATGTTCTGATAGCCTTAATTTCTCCAGCTCTCCTGTTGTAGCATAGAATAACTGTGGCTTTCTACTTTTCACGCAACCAGTAATATTAAAAATTTGTTAAGCATAAAGGGACTATAGTTGTAGGGCTTCCATTAGGGAAATGAAGACATTTAGTCCTATTTAGTCCTACTTTCCAATGCCCTATGCTTTTGCACATCTATCTATCTATCTATCTGTCTATCTATCTATCTATCTATCTATCTATCTATCTATCTATCTATCTATCTTATCTATCTACCTACCTACCTACCTATCTAATGTATCTAATCTATCTATTTAATCTATCCATCCATCCATACATCCATCCACCCACCGATCCATCCATCTGACCTTCAATTCTTCTGTTTCATTAAGAGGCAGATTGTAATATAATACTACATTGGGAGTTGTGAAAAACTAAGCAGGTGTGGAATTAAGTGTGAATTTTAATGTTGCTGCATATTTCTGTGTAAAAATTTCTGTGTAGGTATTTTTGCCTGTTTTAGAGGCAGTTGGGAAAAGTCTTCTCATTTCATGCTTCTATAAACTGTTGGACGTTACGTGGTAAGAAGTGCGTTTAGCTTGCTCTCACGCTGCAATCTGCAATACAGGCACAGTTTTGGGCTATGACATAAAAGAAATATAATGTGATTGTAATTTAAAAATATAATGTAATTTTAAGAAATTATCACATTGCAGTATTTTGGCTCTCACTGAGTGAATGTTACATGATTTCTGTGAAGTTTCAAGGAATCCAAAACATTTTGATAATTGTGTCTATTTACATTAATTATGTAATTATACCAATTGCATAAATAGAAGGCGATACATATTGACTGAAGTCAACAGCTAATTACCAAAATAAAAACAACATGAACCCAATCTGTGAAAAAAACTGAAAAGAAGTTAGGTGTTTATTCTTCAAGTATGTACAACAAACAAGTAAAATCTCTCTAGTCCTTTTCCATTGCTGTCTTTTACCCAAAAAGGGACTCCTCTCTCAGACACAATATCAGGAAAATTTCCTTATAAGTCTCCTTAAGGCTTGTTCCATATAAGAAAGCTAAACTTGAAAAAATACCTAAGTGTTGAACAAAATAAGAGTTGAAATACATTCAGTAATAACACTTACTTGAGTAACATGGCTGCAATTTTGTTTTGCAAATATCTTAGTGCAAAAATCCTACCAGAGAAGCATGGATATCTGTTACTGGGGTAAGGAATCAGTGTAAGGCCACACCCAGTGATTTTGAAGATTTATCAGTTCAGCAGGGCCTGGAAGCTACTCCTTCCGGGGTTTCTTTAGGTGCCATCTGCACCGTGAGTACATAAAAGTGTTGTAAATTTCCATGGGTGAAGTCTTATCCATTTCTTTGCTTTTCGTACATCTCTTGTTAGTGTGTGTAGGATGCTGCATTTCAAGAATTCCATGTAAACATGCAGGTAAACACTTAAATAAAAATTACTAAGCAAATGCTTCAGTTATACCATAATTCACCATTCAACTAAGGGTCATATTTCCCATACAAAATCAACCTCAGAAATATTTCTCTGTATGTAGGTAATGTAAGACAATTTACAATCCTTTCAAATCTGTCTTCCTCCTGGTTGAACCCCTACCCATTTTTTGGTGCCTGAAGGACTTAGAACTTCTGCTTCTCTAAGAAAAAAACCTCAATTTGTGTTAAGAAAGTAAGTCAGTGTTGTTGTGATGTATATATTTCAGTCTCATTGCAACTAAGATTTCAGCTTACTGTGTCTTATTTGAGGAATTACTTATAGTCAGTTAAACATTCATTTTCCTCCCTTTTCCCAGAACAAAGACTACTACTGAATTTGGGTTGATGTAGGGAAATGAAAATTACTCTTTTCACTAAGTCATCTCTGTGCCTTGAGAGCTTACAAATTATTCCAATGAAAATTGGTGATATTTGTTCAGGAACATGCTAGACAGAATCCCTGACGTCTGTGGACCACTTATGCAGAACACTGTTTCCTATGCCATTCTAAGACAGTGACTCTCTTTCCATGTTTTCTTGGCTGTGGATGCAACACAGGGCACAAACAGACCACTTGCAAGCCATATTGTCCATAACAATTTAAAGAAAAAAAAACTACAATTCACAGTGAAATATGATTTATCTATTCCAAATTACTTATAGCTTCAATTTTCTTTTCCTATGGAATTTCATGCATACGTGTGTCGCAACAGCGAGTCCTTAAAATACGTATTCATACTTTCTTCTATTTTTTTTCCTGTACTAAGAAAAATTAGCATACTCTTAAGGACACATATTGTTAAATTATAAAAGAGTTGTGGTAGATTTAATTAGGGCACTTAAAGGCATTTGCTAGCAACATTTAACTGTAATCGACAACTTGTCAACATGATCCACCATTTCCTATTTTCAAATGACTATGGGAGAAAGAAGTGAAAATACCACTTAATGAAACTGCTATAGGACTTGCCATTAGTTCATGCAGGAAAAGAAGCTACCCTAATAACAACCAGATTTTCAGCTTTCCTTTGAGTTCATTTTTGCAAGTTGTATTTTTGAGTAGGGAGAATTGATTTCTAAACTTCAGGGTTTGCATGAGGGTCTTATTCTGTCTTTTCTGTGAAACACTGAAACATATTTAAATTAAATCTTGAAAGCAGTGCAATTTTGGCTAATGATTTGCATTTGACTAATGATTTAATTTTTGCAGTAGAAACAAGAATTGTACATTAACAACTTCTAAAAATTCTTATCATTATTATTTGATTATTACTGGAATACTTGGAGATTTTAACTAACCTGAGCGATTGATTTTTTTCTTTTTTTTTTTTTTTTGGGCATCTATTGCCTGCATTCATTTAAGAAATGTTATCTCCTCTGCTTTCTGTCAAGTCCACTGCAGGAAAACAGATTATCAAAAATAGGAAATTCAAAAGAGAGAGAGTGGAACTATAAATTCAGCAATTAAGGAAAGATCAATATCAACTGTTTATTACAACAGCTGAAGATTAATTAAATTGTCTAGCAATTTTAAGGAGTTATAAACCAATGGTGGCATCCTCATATAGCAAAAAACTATCAAAGTCAAGATTATACTAGGGTAGATAATATAAACACAATAAAAAATGGGGAATAGCTGAGATCAAACTGTCAGAGACAGCCAAACTGGATAATGTCTTAGGTAACTCCTTCTGCAGAATAAAAAATCAAGTTTGATGGTAATTATAAAAAATAATTAAATTGATTATTTCAAATCATATAGTTTTGGAATAAACTAAACACTTTATTTACGCATGAAGAGATCAACTCCGTTTGAAAGTATCAAGAACTTTTACTGGGATTTTTAAGTGGTTGCTAAAGGTCAAGGAATATATTTTCAATGACAAGAATAATGGATGTTGTAGTATAGTTCCTAACCATAAAACCTTCTTAATTCATGCTATAACACTAAGGTTCAGATTCACCCTATTTGCACTAAATGAAAAATATATCTTTGCATTTTCTGTTTCTAGCCAAGGAAAGAAGTAGGAATCCCTGACCATGACTATGCTATCTAGGCTCCACTGTGTCTAATGGTGCTAAATGGAAAAAAAAAATCTAGATCCATGGACTTTTCTGCTTTGAAATATAATTTGACATAACTATGCTTCAGTTGCCTGCCTACTTATAAATCCATGAGATGTTCTTATCCCTCATTTACAAGGAATAACCACACACTTTAGAAGTGGATTAAGGTAAAGCATGTTAGGAGCTTGATGTCAAGTTTTTAAGCAATAGGTGCTCTAACAGCCTCAAGAGACAAATTTACTTTAATGCAAAGATTTTATCAAGACCAAAAGTGATCTGATTTTGCAAATTACCATGCATCAGCTGATTTTGGATAGCTGTCAATTCATATGGTCTTACCTCAGGACACAGTTTGGCAAATTTCTTGACGTAAGTAATCACAAGCAGAATTTTAAGCACATGCTTGAATCCTTCTGAGACTCAATACAATTTGAAGTTCAAAGTTAAGCATATGCTTAAATATTTTCTTGAATATGCATGAGCTGCTCAGCTGGGCCATTCAGTGAACATGCCTCCTCTTAAAATTGTTTGCTAGAATATTTGCAGAAAGTGAATCCACTGAGGACACAGACACAGACAAGGTTTTTTTTTTTTCTTTTAGTTCAAATGAATGCTCATTAATAAGTTTTGCAGTATTTGCTTAGCATTGCTTAAGGGAATAATATCTGCCAACTGGCCTTGCCATCAATAAGAAAGTAACTAGATGCTAAATGTCAATATATATCGCTCTCTCCAGACTACACACGTCAATGAAATTTGAAAGTAAATTACTGAACATCTGGCTAGAACTATATTTTTAAGAAGTCTTTCTAGTTCAAGTCAGAAAACCAGAGAATGTCTCCCCTCTACTCTTACTCTGTTAAATACATCTGCTGTATTTAACAGCTGCCTATTTCCAAAAACTTTGATTGAGCCAAGAACTTAAGAGAGCATTTGAAGATTCAGCTCACGTAAAAAGAGTGGTTGCAGGGCTACAAGTCACCGACAAGAATGAGATTTTCCATGGTTCAGCAGCTGCACACACTGATTGCAGAAACCTGTGCCTCTGGCACAGAGATCAAGTGACCAATGGAAGAGAAAGGAACCACAGTGCAGCTCCAAACCTGCAGCAAAATAGGGCTAACAAAAATCCGAAATTTTTATGAATTCCAAAGACAAAATATAATTTAGTCCTTTGTTAACTATTTCTTTCTTGTTCATATACTGTAAGGTAAGAGTGTACATAATACAAGACTTAGATATTGATGTCATGCCTTTTACATCAGAAATTAGGTTGGGCTGGTGTTTATGAAGTCTTTACTAGAAGTACCTACATAGTGACAGTATGGAAAAATGTCAGATACTTAACATGTACCATAATATTTAGGAAAATAAGATTTGAATTATTTTTATAACTTAATAAACATAGTTTTAAAAAAGTAGTCTTTCCATTAAAAGAGTGATCTCTTAATTTCTGGTACATTTTAACTCCTGTGTTGTCCCAGAGTACCAAATTCCATAATGGACTAAACCTATACTGGGAGAAAATAGCATCAATTTGTACTGAAGTGCTGTGCAATTCATTGTGCATTCACTATTACTGATTGCTGTACATGAATCTGGTTATTCTTGATCTTGTTATTCTGCCTATAATATACTGTTTAATTATCCAAAACCCATTAAGGAACACTGATGCTTAATTATATTTAAAATAAAATTATATGAAGGATATGATAAGGTTTAAGCTTCTTATTTTTACGATAGATCTTGAATGTTAGTGTAGTGACATTGAGTATAAAGGTAAAAGATTTATGAGACTTACTGATGTGCACTGCCACTCATGTGAGTTATGATCTACCTGGAAGCTGTATTTGTGAGTAAACAGATTTGCTAACTAGAGCTAATTGTGTCAGATGACTGCCCAACAAACACACTTAATCTAAACCCTGATTCCACTGGGGAAGATATTGCTGAGCACAGAAGTTGCAAATTTTGAATAAACCTCAGAGTGGAAGGCAAATAAGAGGTAAAGTGTGAAGGTGTAAGGTGTATTCACCTTCTACATGGTTGAAAGCACAGAACATATTAGAGATTTGACAGAAATTTAGGTGATAGAGAAAAACCAAGACACATGAATGCAGTGCTAGAAAAAGTGTGCTGATTGATCTGTGATGCATATAGGTAGAAATAAGTGATTTATAGTTTTCACATAAAAAAAAAATTGTTGCGTGGTTACTAATATTCCATTTGCAACCCTCTGACTTCAGAACATAGGAACAGATATTGCCAGTGTTTACACTTAGATATAAATAAATAAACTGGGTGCATATATCACTCTTTGTGGGCGAAGAAAAAGAAACTGTTCTGAAAATTCTGCTGTCTGCTATAATTACAGGTAGGGAAAGATCACTGTTGTGAAGCGGTGTGGTTGCCACCAGTGAGCAAACACCTATCCAATTAATATAAGGGGCTTCCAAACCATGCTTGCTTATTGATGTGTATAATCTGAATTGCAACAAAGAGCCTGGAAGACTGTTAGAAAATTGAAAGGAGTATTTACAGCCCTATGATTCAGACTCCTTTACCTGAGAATAAACAAGCCATTCTGTGGAGAGCAAAGCCATCAGCAAACACTTGAAATTTATTAAATACTTTTCTACAGCTTATTCCTCCATCTCACTAATTTCTGCAGCTGCTGCTACAAAAGCATTTCAATTACAGCTGAAAGGAGAGGTAGCTTATGCAAATCGTACAGGGAAAAAAGACCCTGTGATATTCATCTCTGGTGTAGTCCAACACATGAATGTTTGTGTGACTTCTTTCCACAGTCGTTGCTGATTGACATTCTGGCCATGGCACAAATGAAAGAACTCCCATTATCTTTAAGGAATACGATTTCACCTTTTGCTTTTTACATTATATAACTGCAGAGCTTCATTGTAGGCGGGAAAGTTGTGAACCTTTTTCTTCTCTGTTACAATAAATTCAAACTCAAAGAAGATAACCATAGCCTTAATTCTAAATGTCACTTGAAAACAGAAACCAAAACTCAGTGTGGACAGGTTTGATCAATTTCAATTAAGGGAGTCAGTGAGCGCATATAATAAACCAAGAATATGCTGTGGTCTGCCTAATTTTTTCTATGCTGGGACAGAGTCTCTCTCCTGGACATTGTGATCAGATCACACATTCTGGGAGGTTCATGGAATTTCCTAAGTTTCTTTTGCAATGATCCAAGTAGTACAATCTAGATTTCATAACCATGAGGAAACCTATACTAACTCAGGTCCAAACTGTTTTCTGTGTTTGAGATCTCAGAAATATGTCTTGTCACCTGGGACTTGCAAATGAGGTAGATGAGATCTGTTATATTAGTTTCCTCTATGCTGGCTGCACATGCAATGCACAGCACTTTATAAAAGAACCATCAATGAGGAGGAGGCAGCTACCCTTTTTCTTTGTCCTAGGTTAGGAAGACACTAAAACATGCAGGTGATTGCTCCTTTCCTGGAGGCAACTTATGACGAGCTTTGGGAATCCTCATTGGCACACATTTCCCACAGCACAGATTCCCCCATGAGTCTCTGGTGACTCAAGAGGAAAGTCTCTCTGGGCTTCTAAGGAGGTGCTGTGACAGTTTTTGCTGTCCAAGCAGCCAGTGAGCATTGGTGATTAGATAGGTTTAAAGAGGAGGAAGGTTTCATAAACATTTTATTCCAGACTTACTTACTAGAACTTTCAATATTTCAGTTACCTCATTGCAGTTTATTTTCTAATAAAACATGGCTTAAGGAACAATTCTATTGGGAGTTTTTTTTGAACAGGTTAAAATAAGGTATTTACAACACAAGACCATGGTTATCCAAGAGTTGTCAAACGATCAATTTTTCACTAATATTACTGAAAGAAAAAGTATTAGGACTTTCATCTCCCTTTTCAGCCATGAGGAACAAGAATCTGTGGCTTGCTGCTCCCAGATGATTATCCCGGCAGCTGCCTTTTCTGCATTTTATTCTGCAACAGAATCTTTGCATTTCATACCCTTCTGCAGGATAACCTCCAGGATGGAGGTATCAAATGGTTGAGATCAATCTTAGCCCTCTTTAAACCTAGTTCACAGGCACAGGAAGGAGAAAATATATGTCTTATACTCTAAAGTCACACAGACTGAGATTATTATCTTTTTAACATCCAGATAAAATTTGTAATTTTTCTTACAGATTTTTGATGCAAATATCTGAAAATGGTCTGTTATGTTTCACTAAAATGTTTTCAGACTTTTAAAAAACTTTCTATGCATTCTTTGAATAGGATAGAATTTTTGATAGACATCTAGGAAATGTTGTCTTGATTCTAAACGGTATTGTTATTTTGCATCAAAATATTTCTCCTCTGCTCTGCTCTCCTCTTCGCTCCTGTCCTCTCCTCTTTCCTTGTCTTGGCTGTCTTCCTCTCCTTAAAAGCCACCTCCCCCAAAAATCCTAAAGCAACACTTTTCCACACTTAATATGTCATAATTTATATTCCAGTCAAGAAAAATAGCACTTATTTGTCCATCTGCCAAAATCAAACACCTTTATCTCATTTTAAATCAGACTGTCAGAGGAAAATAAAGATGTCTTTTTTCAGGAGTATGGTAGGTAGGTTGTGAAGCACTGACATGCTGTATTGATCATTCAACAGTGCTAAGTATGAAATAGCAGAGCAAAATTAGTAAAGGAGTCTGTTTTTTTTTAATCTGGAATAGCATAATTAAAACGTATTGCATAGCTGTTTTTATTAGTCTGCTTTTCCTTCTTTCTATTTGTCATTTTACCACTTCAAAAATAATTTTAGGGGTATGTTAAAAACTTATGTATAACTCAGAACTCACATGAAATTAGGTAGTTACCAGGAGTCTCTGGACAGTAACAGCACTCAAAAAATTGATTTCGTCTGAAAGTGTCTAACCCAAAGCACCTTAGAATGAATGGAAAGTCAATGACCTCTGTAGTACATGGGAACAGAATTTAGTTTCATAACATTTCCAAAGCTGTGTCATACTGTTGTTTGCCCGCTTTTTGTCCTATCATCCAGTTTCATAAGTATTTTTTAAGTAGAATACAATAAGTAAAAAAAACCCCAAACCAGCTACAGCTATGTATGTTTATGGAGATCAATATAAAAAACCGCATTTGTGAAATTCCAATAGCAGCAAAAAAAGTTCTAAAATAGAATTTAATTTAGATATTGAGCTATGATTTATAAACATAATTAAACATTAAACCTTTCCCACAGATATGTTCATTAAATATGACACTTTTGTATGCTGTGCACTTATTTGTAACGGGTTCACTTTATTTTTGTACCATTTTATTTTATCCTTTGGCTATTTATATAATATCTAGTGCTGCTTTATTTAATTTATTCTATTTTAAATCCATGAAGCACTTTGATGAACTGTGTTCCATATATAAATTAAATGCTGTGTAAATAATGCCTGAGGTGCTGAGATCCATTCCTCACATCAGACAACTAATGAGACACCCTGAGTGAAAGACTGCCGTTATCTTTCAGAAGAGTTTGTGTTGGGCTCTTTTTCTTTTACAAATCATGTACTTAAAAAAGAGAGAAATTATGACGTTTGATTTTACAGGGGCTGTTAACAGAACTGAAGTAAAACATCTCTTACTGGTTCAATAATGAAACCACATGATTATACAGCAGTTAAATGTATTTTAGTGTGTAACACACATCTGATTAATTATTTGAAGATTAATAACCACGTATTTTTTATAACAGTGCTATGACAAAGATGAAACACCAAGCTCCAAAAATGAAAGGTTATAATTCATTTACTTCTATGCTCTACACCTGCTCAACAGCTAAAGGATTTACAGAGTGAAGTGCAGGATGGTTCAAAGCCAAATAAATCTGTGAAGTAATCTTTAAACAAAGTGGCATATTATCTCCTAAAATTTTTACACAGATAGTTACAGAAGGTACAATACAATACATCAGATTCGATACAGATTGAGTTCTGAATCTTGGGTGATCTGCAGCTAGGTCAAAATACAATGACTGTCTTTGGAAAAGGATTGCAGAATTATTGTACTCTAAAATAAAAATAGTGCAAATGATACTATTGTATAGTATATCTTATTATATGTAAAGCTTATTGTCTCATCTCAAATGTACTGATCACACTTGTTTGTTTCCTTTTCCATTCTTTTAAGTAATTAGTGGAACTTAAATGATGCAAATATGTTTAAATATTGCATCATAGAACCACAGAATATCAGGTTGGAAGAGACCTCAAGAAACATCTGGTTCAACCTTTCCTGGCAAAAGCGTGGCCTAGATAAGATGGCCCAGCACACTAAAGCTGAATCTTGAAAATGTCCAATGTTGGGTAATCCACCACATCCAGCTATGAGCATGTTCATGCCAGCTAAAGAAACTCTTGTATAAAAGTATTCAGTAGCACACAATAATGCACCTAACCATGTTGCAAACCTAATTCATTACTATTATTCACCTTTCCTGATGCAATTACCAAATACACTGAACCTTTGTGGAACAGAAAATTCCCGCTCCTTTGCTGAGGTGTTACTGCTTCACATTAGAGATCAGACAACAAACTTGAGTATCTGGGTCTGTAACAGATATGTTGTGCTATTTATCTGTACTATAAAATCTCTAGCACGTGTCTCAGGTACCAGAGTCTAAAATCAATATGAGATGTTAAGAAAGAACAATATACGATTAGAAATTGTGTTTGTTAAAAGTTAAATGAGAGGATAAACAGCAAATTATTACCATTAAGCAGACTCTGAAGATATAACATTTATCCAGTATAGATGCTTGCATAATAGGTAGTTAATGAGTTGCTATGTCTCAAACACTAGTAGCTATTCAAGTGGTCAAGTTCAAACAGGATGTGGCTGTACAGATGTAGGATAGGACCTTTTTGGGGCCACTTCCCCATTCTGGTCAATGGTGACAACCCAACATAAAGGACAGCACAGGTGTGGCGTCAAGAGGCATGAACTGCTGACTGAGGATCAATCCAGTAGTGGGGGATCAAGAATACCAAAGACCCTCAAGGCCTTCTGATGCATTTCTTGAAGGATCCAAGGAAATGAACTTTGCATGCGAAGTCATTTGCATGAGAAGTGATAAAACATGCTCCAGGCCAGGGAAACGTCTTCTGTTTCTCTAACTATTAGAAGATAGGGGCAAAATACATATTGATTTCTATGCCAAGCATGTAGCTTTGAAAGGTGTTATGTATCTTTCTGGCTTTCGACATTTTTTTTGGCCATATGCATCTACAAATCTTGGGTGTTCCCTTCTATATAGGAGTGGGATGCAACAGCTGTACTGGTGTCATGAACAGGATGCTGCTGTGCTGGAGAGGGTGCAGGTGGGATGTGGCCACTCCACCCATGAATAATGAGGGGGAAATGGTGGGAAGCATCCCTTAACTGTTAAGGTTAACAGTAGGGAGGGATCTGAGCAGTGGTGAGTCATGGTGACCCAAAAAAGTCAGTGCTTGACTGCTATCCCATTTTGGAGCGATTTAGAGAATATGATACAACATCATATTCTGTACATCACTGGGCATGTAATGGACAAATGGAAGTTCAATAGCAAATAGCAATGAAGGGATCTTAATTTCTGTCTTTGCTGCTTTTTGCTTTACTCATTGAAGAATACATCTGTTTATGACTGCTACAATGAATTCCTGTTTTAAACACACTATTTTGAAAGGCCTTACCCTGAAGTTTCCTGTTAGTAAGTGAGCAAATTTCAGAGTCACTGTTTCACTGACTGCGACATCTTTATCTCCAAGGTGATATCTTTACAGAAGGTCAATTCCCAGCTAAGATTTCTCCATACTTTTTAAGAACCCTATGCTCTTTTCTGTATTAAAAGAACCTTTAAGGGACATGTGGGTTCCTTCTCTTCCTTACAGATTCAAAACACTTTCTGCAGCCTACCTTTCCTAGTTGTTTTTTCTAGTTTCATCACTTAGTATTAATGTTCTCAGGTTCAGCTTGTTGTGTTCAAGTACAGTGACAGAGGATGTGAAATCAATGTTTCTTTGTAGAATTCCACTTTGGATATCAAGTATTTAACTATTTGCGACTTTTGGGCACTAAAGTTAGGCTTTTTCTCCTTGATACCTGCAGAAGTACTAGAAACTGAATCAACAACAAAGAAAGAAAAAATTTTTTCAGCAGCTACTAAAGAATCAAGAGCAATGTCAGCAATGCTACAATAGTGCAATCTTCTTTGTTACAGTATCATTATGAAAATTTACTTAATAGCATGATTATTTGTGAGCAATATAAGATTTCTGAGCCAAACAAAGAAGAACACTAAAGATCTTTAAACACTCTTAAAATATTACCTTATTCAGAATTAGATGCTGTCCTGAGTTGCTAACTGTGCACCTAGATAATAACCACTGGGATTGTACAATTCAAAAGCCACACAGGAAGTATGCCGTAATTTCTGATTTAATCCAATTTTTGCAATAGCGCCTTTTTTTTTTTCTTTTAGTCACAAGGTACTATGCTAAAATGAAAAAAAAAATGCTGTATGTTCATTAATTTAAAAGGCAAAAAGATAACTGTGAACGTTTAGTCCTACATCCTACCTGATATAATGACACAACTAATCTAGATTATGTCTTTTATTACTAAAATTTACAGAAGCCATGGTGGAAATAGATGCATTTTACAAAATGAGTATCTTCAGTTCATTATTTCAAATTCTATCACATAAGCTACACACTTTGTTAAATCATTCTAAAGTTACTTTCTGGACTATTTGAATAAATGCCTGTGAAAAATAATCTAGAAAACACCAAGTTAAAATAATCATCACACTGGCTCCCTATGAACTCAACTCACAGCTGCTTTTACAATTTGGTACCTAAAAGTCTTGATTGAAGTTAGATCTCCTATGGCTTTGTGCCTTCATCAGCACAGTGAGAATCAAAAGACGCCTTAGGAGTTGTCTTGATTTCGCATTTGCAAGTTTTCAGGTGAACTTGCAGCCCCCATAACTCACACTCCGAAAGGAGACAAACAAGCAAACAAAAATCCAAACCTCAGGCAGTCTTATTTGGCATTTACATTTGTGAGTCTTCATTTCTCAGATCGTAATCTCTTATAAATTTTTCTTCTGGACTGAAATACTCCCTGCTATCAAATTTCTTTAATTTCTATGGTTAAAGTATAAATTAATGGGCTAAGACCCTTCATTTTCTTTCTGTGCATTTTTTCCATTAATTTAATTCCGCCTGTATCATTTCAGTGAACCTCATTAATTTTGAAATCTTTTCTGGAATTTTGGTGACAAATGAATGCAGCTCAATGGAAATGAGAGGTCTCAGTAGCAAGTACAAACATGCATTGTCAGTATATTTTCTCAAAAAAAAAAGTGTATACATATGTCATCTTTTTGTCTTCATCCTCATTTTCACTAAAAATACATGAACGCTCTTTGTAGAAAAAGGCCCTAAATGTTGAACTAGTCTCCGTCTATTCTGGGGACTTCTATTGAGAAAAATTTGTACTCTTACAGCACCATCAAAATCTGATTAAAGGTGTTGGACCTTAAGCAAATAAACAAATCCACCAGTACACAAATTTAATTTTGTAACAATGAAAACTTACATATTAGCAGCCTAAATGAAGCTTCCCCATTTCAGGCATGTTATGAGGGATCATATGTATTGTACGTCTACTGCAGGCAAAAGATCCCATGATGCATCTGTAGAAACTAACTGTTCACTTAAATTATTTACTTTTGCTTCCCAGACCCAAAAGAATTAAATAATTTAGATGGGAAGGGTGAGATCCTTCCCACCTAAATTTATACATTTGCCATATGCATGATCTAAAATAGATCAAGCCATCTAAACTGCTTGTAGGTGGTAAGGGGAATGTTATCCAGAGGTACAGTTGTAACTAATCCAAGACAGAAAGACTGGCAAAGAAATCCATTGCTGAGTACTATTTTCTCTTGACCACATGTAATATCTAAGCTAGATGTAAACATGCATGTTATGGACACCAAAATTGGTGAGATGCATTGTATCTATATTAAGGGTCTTTATGAAGTTAGTGGGAGAAAGTAATCTAACATCCTGGGGCTGGGATGGGGAGGGGGAGATGGGGACCTGGGGTGGTGGCAATGTGTATTAAGGAGCTACGATGAAAAAGGAAATACTTATCACGCTTCTCTATGCTTGAAAATGAAAATTCCCTTCAAAACATCTCCACCACTCTAACTACCTGTGCTAGACACAGAATGAAGATAAAGTAGACAGATGTTGAAGTGACTTCAGGAGAAAAAAATGCAGATTGTGAATTCTTTTTCCTCTTTGACACCTGGGTAATTTCCAAAAGGGTGAAAGGAAAGAGGTAAATATAAAGTATAATGGTAACGTCTCCTCAGAGTATAATAGGTCATTACTAAAGTCAAGAATTCACAGCTGTGTAAGTGCGTGCAGAAGATGTGCAAGCTGAGCTGAAGATGTAAGGTTAAAACCAGCTTAATGAAGGAAAGCTATTATCATGTCCATGAAGAGTGCCCAGTTTACATTCCTCTTGGTGACAATGGGACTTCATTTGACTCACTTGGGAACAGCATTTCCCTGCATTGGAACAAATGCTTGCAAACTCCATTTTCTGTAAAAGTGTGGTATTCCAATAATGGTTTGGTTTGGAAATAAAGTATCAACACTTCTTGGCCCAATATGATTGCCCATTTACTTATCTGCCCTGAGAGTAGAGCAAGGGCTAGGGATCCTTGGTTGCCAGACTTCTGGCTGCAGCAAGGGCAGGATGCCCAGCATGCAAATATGTGAAGGTTATCAATAAAACTGTGCTTAATGTTTGTGTTTGTGTTTGTGTTGGAAATGGAGCTAAAGTCTTCCTAACAAGCATGATGGTTGACAAGAAGCATCGCTGCCAATTGTCAGAAGGCTAAAAGCACAAACAGCCTGATAATTAGAGGTTGATCAGCTGAGATGACTAAGACTCTAATATTCTGAATTAGCAAGGGATTGAATGGAATTTGACTAATTAGAATGTAAGCACTTTACTGAGAGAACACATGTCTGCTAAAGCGGAGATGGTTGAGATGTAGGGTTTCAAAATTATAGAGGTAAGAAGGCAAAAGGCTTGTTCTGATAAAACTGCAAGAATATTTGCACTGAATTGAGACAAGGTTAAGAAGCAACTATTTCTATGTAAGAACATAAGTACCCTTTAATTAATTCAAACTGCATTAAAATGCAGCCTTTTATGCTGTGTCTGAATATTTACATGACATACAGACTGGTGGCAATGGGTTCTTTGGAAAAACAAAGTTTTTTTCTTCTGTAAGAGTAAATTGAAATTTTTTCATCTTTAACAGCCCTGCATCAAGTCATGTGTTGCAATTATAAAACAGTTCTTTAGTTTACTGTTTGTGTATCTGTTCTTCTACTATGCTAGAATTTGGAAACCTAGAGTATTAAATGTAAATTAACAGTTGCACCTTTAAAGTTCTTTGAAGCAAGCTGCTCTAAGGAGACCTGATCTAAGATGGGCATACAAATTGTCACGAAGTCCCTCTTAGCCCATTAGCCTGTCTCTGATAACTGCCAAGAATACAGGCTTAAGTAAAAGCGCAGGCACACTGTAAGAAGAGCTTAGTGTTGAACATGAATAATGTGTTCCGTCTGGTGCGTCCTTTCAGATTCCTGCAGTAAGTAGCCTGAGTTACAAACGGCGTCTAAAGCATTAATATCCAATCTAAGACATATTCTTCATGAATTTAATTATTGTTTCAACTTATGCATATGAACAATCTCCTAATCACACATACTGGATGAAAGCAACACTTTTTGTTAATCAATATAGACCTGTTGCCTGATATTTTAACTGTTTTTCCCCTAATTCCTGTATTGCAAGAAACTTAGAGAAGCTTTTCTACTTCACCATCATGCCATTCACAATTTTCAAGATCACTATTGTGTCCATTTTCCAAGATAAATAGCCACAATTTTTTCTCTTTGCACATTCAAAATATTTTCCTAGTTTCTGATAAAACTTGACCTTCCTGGCAGTTTTGTACTGCCCTCTTTATAGTAAGTCCCAGAACTTCTCCAAAAATTTTCTGTGTCCAGCTCAAAATATCATGCTAAGTTAATGATATCTTTTATGAATTGTTCAAGTTAAATTATATGTCAATTTTTATATGAAAATCTTTTGGAGATATATAGGTACTTACAGTATTCAATAGGTATGTTATGTATTTTTTCTCAAATTCTGCCTAAATACATAGCATTACATCTACATGAATACATGATCCCTCTTTGGATTTGTTGACATCTAATCACTGAGTTATATTTTTAGAAATTTGTTTATGATGACTGTTTTCAGAGTGACAAAAGTTCATTTAAAGCACTTCATATATTTGTTCTTAGATGTTTAGGAAGAGTTCTGTTCATATCATTTTGCACTTATCATCACTTAATTGAATCTTTGTTTCTATTGTCTAGTCACTCAGTGTTTTGGAATTCTGCAGTTCTTCAGTTGTAATTTTAGTTTTAGCTACCTTGGGTAGTTGAAAGTGTAAACACTTACCTATTACTCTTTTGCCTGTTCATTTTTTTCTGATAATTTATTTTTGTGTTAAATATCATGTTCCTGGCAGAAATCCCTATGGCACATACAGAAGAAAATCTATTTAAGCCCAGTTGTTGAAATCAAACAATAATCTGGGTATACAATGATTATTATTCATATTGCTATGGTATTTTTTATTTTTGTGCACATTAAGAAAACATTTCAGAATTTTTTCTGTTCTAATATTTCCCTTCTGTTAATACTGTGTGCAACTTAAATGGTTGTTTTCAGATGCTGCTGTCATACGCTTTCTACAAAAATGCATATTCAGTATCACAAACTGGATTTCCTGGAGATTAAAGTCAAATCAACTGCATAAAAGAAGCAAGAGCTGTAGCTATTTAAATTTTTCTAATTTTCATAACATAACATAAAATTTAATACCGTTTATATGTCTGAAAATCAAATGATTTATCCATTTTTATTAAGGATGAATAATTTTATTTCAGTCTTTCCTATGTTCTGATGTATAAAAATTGCATGAGTATGACAGGGATTATCATAAATTATTACACAATCAGATATCCCATCTATGAAAGGATACAGTATGGTTAATAAAATTTGTACTTGATTTTTTTGGTTTTTGGTTTTTTTTTAAGTTTTCTCTTTCTGTTCCTACTAGTCCTTGACAAACATTTCCCTTGCACAAATATGCTTCTACACTTACCAAAGAAGAGAATTGAACTGTATGTTCAAGATCTCTTCAGCTTGACAGCAAATACCTAAGGAATTGGAGTGTTCATGATTTTTCCACAATCATTTGTTTAGTGGAAACTGCCAACTCCTTGTGTATCAGCATGACCTCCTTGTCACCTGACAGAACTGCAAAATTATTTTCCTTGCAGCTTTAGATTTCCCATCCCAGGGCTAGTATGAAATTCCAGGATTAACTGCCATGCAAATACAATGCTTTTATTTCAAAACAATCCTTTTCAGCCATCCTTTACAAGCACATTTTCTCTTTCCTGTCTTTCCTTATCCTGCCCAGAAAAAGCAGTTATAGCAGTTACTTTAACATAAGTAACTCTGACCACATAAAGAAGAGTAATTACTCAGACCACTGAGAGGATGTAATGTCTTGTTATTTTAGCAGTTTAAATACTGTTTGAAAGTGTAAGCGGCAGCAGTAACACAATAGACACAGTTTATTGCATTTTTTTACTATTTTTTTTAACAGTTGCTAACTCAAAGACATTTTACTGCAGGATCTGGCTAAGTGTGTATCACCTCTAATCATTTCCAGGATGATTATTTCCTAATTCCTTTAGATTTCCACACTGATCATCATTTGTCTTAGCCTAATGTTTAACTGCTTACAAAATATACAGAGACAGCTGTAATTACATTATTCAGTCTAACTTTCAGTTTGTGTGCGAAATAGACATAAGGTCTAAACTTCTACAAATTCATACTGCATTTTGAAAGGGGAGATTATGCTTTCTAAATGTAAAACGTGTAGAGAATATTGGGAAGAGTCAGAAGGGAGAAAGATGAATTTGGTACTTTTAGAAACCATTATTTTAAGATACAACCTACATTTTTTAGTTGGATGTTTTCTTCATTCAGAGTATTGATAAACTTCCTCAAAACCTTATAAACTGACAGGTTGTGCAAGAAATTATAGTCATGCTGTAAATTTAGGAGGGCCTGTGTTAGTAGAAGAGTGCAATATTACAACAGGTATTGTTAACATTCTGGGACACTCAGTTTGTGCCTTAATTCAATGTATATGTTAGTTAAAGGACAGAATTTTATAATTTCTTTGCCTATTAAAGACTCTCTTAGACTATTCACCAATGGGAAGTAACCCTAGACTTTGAGTTAAGTATCCTTTTCCGATATCTCCGTGAACCATAATTTGGAGGTTTCCATTTGCTTTAAATGAACACTTGTTGAGTTAATAACAATTTTTTTTACTTTTGTATAGACTACCTGGCTCCTGAATGCTCTCCAAGCTTTGTAATATATACCTGCCTATGGGGGTGGCACTTGAACATGGCTGCCTGTCCAAATAAGATTCTAGCTTTTAGTCACACCCTGAATTGGGAGCAGCTGAAGATCATTAAGAGACCAAATGTCAAACAAAGGTAAGCATTGTCCTTAATGTGTGAGAAGAAAGATAGGAGGCTGCCATGTCTGCTCCAAGTAGAGATTAATTAAGGGTCCTAAGGAGAATGTGCAGAATATCTTCTTCCTTCTCACATTCATTCAATCCAGTGAGGCTCATGCTCTCAAGAGATATAATATATATATGTCTGCACAGTGCTTCCTTAAGAAGAGAGGCATGCCCCATTTATTCCTCATTTTTCTTTCCAGCTAAGAGCATCACAGTCTTCACCAGGCTCCTCTTAATCTCTGCAGAAATGCGTGCATCATAACATTTTTCACCTTTTTCCACCCTTTGGGAGGATGACTCGCCTATCTCTACATCTATCTGTAGATACCCAGAAACAATGGTATGTATGAAACACAGACATCACCTTGAAATAACCTACCTCATGGAGGTTCCAGCCTTACTCTTAGAAAGGTAGAAAATCCTACCCTCCTCCATTGATGGCAAAAATAAAAACCTAGTCCTGTCCTTCAGAGGTCAACCAGTGTGATAGATTGAGCAGAGTGTAAAACCCAGCCCCATGCCAAAGGGAGGCTGGAGCTGCTTATCTGCTAGTGATGGTTCTGGATATATTAGGCTGTAAAACCTCATCTAGTTGTCTGGGTGCCAATTGCTTAGTTAAGCCACATTGCCCATAAACTCACTAAGGTAGCCTTCAGCTTTCTTCCACTGATAACTCTCCCTTTTCATTCTTCATATGTATCAGAATTAAAAAGTGTATGTTTTGTTGGGTTCTGTTTAGTTTCTGGTGGGCCTCCTATTTTGGGTTCATTAGATCATCAGACTGAATTGAGAACCAAGACAGACTTCTCAGTGCATTGAGGATTTTGTCTCCTCCATGCAGTGTGACATTGTATCCCATGTGGAGGGCTGCATAACCTGAAACAGAACATTTTGCTGAAATTAGCACATGTGCTGGGCATTAACCATAGAGTAAATTCAACACTACTACATGGGTATAAGACATGACAGACTTTGGTCTAGGAACCTTATGGTGTTTATATATATATGTGAAATATTGTTTTACATTTTTCGGCTTCCAAAACCCAGCTTGAAATTTGATATCTTAATATGATACAGAGGTTTGGAGAACGGTAGGGCTGCACTCTCATTTGACCAGCCAATTCTATTTCTCCTTTTCTGGATGTTCCTGCTTTTATAAGGTAATGTATCACAATGAGAGTGTCAACTGCATCATGTTACAGCTATGCTAAATCCTTCTTTACACAATGATGTCCATTATGATGTCCTGATACTAGCAGGCTGAGTTATGAGCTGGACATGGAGTGTTGTGGAGTGCTGAAGCAGTCTGGCAGACAGCCAGGGACATGGTACAGCAGAGTGTGCTTGGTGGAGTGCAGCAGATGACAGCCCATTGCTGGAAATTGCAGTTCTCCTGTGTCGTGCTGTTATGATAGGGTGAAACCACTTGGCAAGTGGTGGCTGTGATTTTATGGTACAATTGAACTGCAGTATGAAGCAGGATGAAATTGCTTAACAGCTTTAGTTTGTCAGGATTTGACTTAAACTATTTTTTTTTTCTAGTAATGAACTAGGTCAGAGTTATATGATTCAGTACTCCAGGAATGTGGCCATTTTCTTTTTCAGTTATGAGTCTAGACATGCCTAGGTATTTTTACTTTTGCTTGCTTTTAGTTTGGAGAAATAGCATGAATTTAGAGCAGATATAATCATGGTACTGTCTAGCATATGATATTTTAGTTCAGGAGAAAGAATACTAGTGTTCACACAATTTCTATCTGTAAGTGTCTTTAGTGGGCTTTCTACATTTAATACTGACTCCTCCCTAAGTTGTTGCTGTACATATGCACGTCTTAATGAAGTAGCTAGGCTCCACTCATCATTTCATACAAAAGCATCTCACTAGATCACAGTTGGCAATTCCTTTGATGAATTCCTGGAACTGCTGTCTGGGGTTAAACCATGACAACAGGAAAAAAAATCTCACATGAATCCAAGAGCTGTGGAAAAGAAAGACCTTCATATGGCTTGGAGCCTCTTGCCCTATTCTTCATTATACTATTTTGCAATGAAAATCCTGCTTATACAGAAGAAATATTTTCCTGAATGTAGATGAATTTTAAGGAGATGATGTTTTGCGTGGTTTATGGTTGACATTTTTTTGTAGATTGTTTCTCTGTATGTTTGTTTTCTTTAAAAGGATTTAAAGAAAACCACTGTAATAGACAATTATTTATATAGTAGAGAATTGCCTAAACTGTGGAACCTTTCTGTATCCCATAATGCAGAAAGGAACAAGAAATTAAATATGAGAGAGCAATTGTGGAAAGAAGAAAGTTTTTTTCTTCCAAGTAGGAGAGATTTAGTTCTTTAGTCATTATCATTCAATATGTGGATTGTGGAGTTTTTCTGTCTAATGTTCTCAATAACAAGTTGTCACTGGGTTCTTCACCAAATATCTCTTCAGTCTAACCCACAATAAAATATTTAACTAGTCTTGTCTAAAGATAGCAAAAGCATGGGCTATGCTACTAAGTTTCATATCTGAAAAGATGTGAAAAGAATGTGGTATTTCACAAGAAGAATTTTAGAAAATTTTAAATTTAAATTTTAAAAAATTATATTTTTTTTATTTGGGAAAGTTTCCATTAGATTTTCTCAAAACACCTGAAAATGTAGGAAAACATATTTTATTTTTTTACTATCCAAGTGTCTGGCAAATGTTCTAGATTAGGAAGACTGCCAAAATACCCACATGCCGTCATTATCTCCTCACTTTTTATCTCTTTTAGACATGAAAAAGCGATTTTCTTTCATCAGTGTCCTGACTGATGTCAGTAGAATATTTAATACAACAGAATGATGTAAAACTGTGCATCATCAAGATGCTACTCGTATTTCAACTGACATCTCAACACCAAATCTTAGCAATGTAATAGACCCTTAGATTTAAAAAAGATGACAGAAGCTTGAATCTTCTTTAGTGTGAAGAAATAGCCCAACACTAATTTCACTTAGTCTGAGGAGAAAGAATGAAGGAAACATAGGATGACCTTGTCCACGGTCACATGTATGACTAGTTTTATG
Source organism: Rhabdornis inornatus (assembly GCA_013397075.1). Lineage (NCBI taxonomy): Eukaryota > Metazoa > Chordata > Aves > Passeriformes > Rhabdornithidae > Rhabdornis > Rhabdornis inornatus. The sequence goes on along the minus strand of VWZS01010074.1, from coordinate 146,500 downwards.
ATCCAAACTATCAAAAGTACACAGTGGTTTCATGACAGCATAAGCATTAATATTTATGTGACATCAAGAAATCACCTGGCAAAGAGTGCTAATGTACTGCAGCTGGAAAACAATAATCATGTTTAGATAGTCTGTCCTACCATTTTCTATTCTAACTTTCCCAGAACCCTGAAGAAAAATCAAAGTGAAGCAGTTAAAAGTCAACTGACAAAGTAAGACTGACTGATGTCATCTACTTGGAGTTCAGCCTTCAACATGGTCCCACATGACATCTTTATCTCCAAATTGAAGAGATGTGGATTTGAAGGGTGGATTACTCAGTGGATAAGGAATGTGCTGGATGGATGCAGCTGGAGATTTGTGGTCAATGGCTCTATATCCAGATGGAGGCCAGTCATAAGCGGTGTCCCTTGGGGTCTTTCTTGGGAATGGTGCTCTTTAATATCTTTATCAATCACATAGACATTGAGATTGAGTGCAACATCAGCAAGTTTGCAGATGACATGAAGCTGAGCGGTGCAGTTGACAAAACAGAAAGATGGGAGGCCATTCAGAGGAAAATGGACACACTTTGGAAGTTGGCCTACAATAACCTGAGGGCAAGTGATGTACTCATGTCAATCCCAGACATGAGTAGAGACTGGGAGAAGAACTCATTGAGACCAGCCCAGCAGAGAAGGACTTTTGTTTTTTTGTGGATGAAAAGCTGGATAAGAAGAGGAGCTGTAGCTGCTCCATCCATTGAAGGGTTCAAGGCCAGAGTGGATGGGGTCCTGAGCAACCTGGTCTAGTGGGAGTCATCCCTGTCCATGATGGTAGGGGGAGCAGGAACTAAATTATCTTTAAGGTCCCCTCCAACCCAGGCTTTCCTATGATTCTATAAAAAGTCAACATTAAAGGTTCAATATTTTTATTGACGACATGGATGAGGGTATTGTGTCTTTCATTAGTAATTTGCAGACGACACTAAACTGGGAGCATGTGTTGATCTGTTGGAAGGTAGAAGAGCTCTGCAGAGAGACCTGGAACAGTTGGATGGATGGGCAGAGTCCAATAAGATGAAGTTTAATAAGTCCCAGTGCAGTGTCCTGAATTTTGGCCACAATACCCCTTGCAATGTTATAGGCTGGGGACAGTGTGGCTGGACAGTGCCCAGGCAGAAAGGGGCCTGGGGGTATGGCTGACAGCCGACTGAACATGAGCCAGCAGTGTGCCCTGGTGGCCAAGGAGGCCAATGGCATCCTGGCCTGTACCAGGAATAGTGTGGCCAGCAGGAGCAGGGAGGTCATTCTTCCCCTGTACTCAGCACTGATGAGGCTGCACCTTGAGTGCTGTGTCCAGTTCTGTCCCCTCAGTTTAGGAAGGACATTGAGATGCTTGAGCACATCCAGAGGAGGCAACAAGGCTGGTAAGGGGCTTGGAACACAAGCCCTGTGAGGAACGGCTGAAGGAGCTGGGGTTGTTTAGCCAGGAGAAAAGGAGGCTCAGGGGTGACCTTATCGCTCTCTACAACTCCCTGAAAGGTGGTGTTAGTCAGGTGGGGGTCGGTCTCTTTCTCCAGGCAGCAACGGACAGAATGAGAGGACACAGTATTAAGCTATGCCAAGGGAAATATAGGTTGGATATTAGGAAAAAGGGTTTTATGGAAAGTGTGATAAAGTACTGGAATTGTCTGCCTGGGGAGGTGATGGAGTCACCATCCCTGGATATGTTTAAAACAAGACTGGATGTGGCACTCAGTGCCATGGTTTAGTTGAGGTGTTAGGGCATGTGTTGGACTCAATGGTCTTGAAGGTCTCTTCCAACCTATTGATTCTGTGATTCTGTTTCACAAGAAAAATTTTAAAAAATACTTTTAAAAATACTTTTTACAGGAGTTAGCTTCCAGATCTTATCATGCAAGAACTTTACCACACAAAATAAAATGTATATATGTTTTCTAAAACTTCCATGTGTATCACTTGCATAAACTGTTTTCTTATTAATAGCTGTTATTTATTTTTCTGGGTACTAAACTGTATTAAATGGGATAAAATTTAAAGCTACTTTTAAACTTCTTCCCATTAATGTTTATCATTAACCATTTGATTTGTGTTTGTCTTGTAGTTAATCAAGACAGTAGTCTTAATTTTCTTCCACTTAGATGTGTGTTGATTTCTACCTTTTGAATTTACTGCATAGTGTGATGTGCTAACATTCTCCTTTGTCTTATAGTTCCATTTCATAATATTATACTATTACAGGAACCACCTTCTATGCTGTAATTTCTGTGCATTTTTGTGTTATAGCTGTTCTGAATTTAGCTGGTAAATTTTAGACTTAAATTATATACACACACACACACACATATACACATGTGTGTGTGTATATAAATATATATAAATATATATATATATACACACATATACACACACACTTTAATTTTAGTCTTTTTACATTTTGTACCTTCCAAGGCAGTCAAGAGCCCACAAGTTCTTGATACCAGTACAATGGTATCATTCAAAGGCCCGTGGAGAATACTGAGCCTCTACTCTGAATGTGACACTATGTTCCAAACAGGAAAGAAACTGGACATGTAGCTATCATTTCAGCAAACACCACAGTGCAGCTTCTGCTCCTTTAAAGTTTGCTTGCTAGGTCCAAAAAAAGTTTGGACTATAACTGCAGAAAACCTTGAATTTTCCATGGTTTTGGATAGTTCATCCTGCAACTGTAATGTGGAATCCAAGTACACCGCTAAGTGTTATGCTTACACCAAATCATAGAATCATAGAACATTAAGCTTTGGTAGGGACCTTAAAGATCACCTCATCCCAACCTTTCTGCCATGGACAGGGACATCCCTCATTAGACCTGATGAATACATAATGTATAAATAATTATATACATAAAACATATACCCTCATACAAATATATTAGCCAAGTCACTGTGTGGTCAGCCAGAATATCTAAGATGAGCCATCTTTAAGCATGAGTGTATATTTATGGTTATCTGGATAAATAATAGTGTCAAATGAACAGTAAAAAGACACAAAAAGTAACACGGAACAGTTTTTTCAATATACACTGCTATCCTGGTAGTAATGGTTTGTAGAATTTTTTTTCCTTTTAAATGAAAACATGAAATTTTAAATCAAACTATCCACAGCTTCTCTCTTATGATAGTTGCAACCCGTGGGGAGTCCTGAGTTTATTGTATTGAGGAAAGTATCCTGTAATATATTATTGCTTAACTAAGAGTAAACTAAAAGCTGTAGTAACTTTTGTTGTTGGCAGGAAACCCAAATAATGCACTGTGTACGGCTTATGAGCTGGCTGATATTTAATGTAAAAATACATAGGCATCATAAACAACCTTTTCTTGATTGGTTTCAAATCTTATATAGCTTTATTTTATTTGAAATTGTGTACACAGTTCCTATTAAAATACATAGCTCAGGAAGAAACCAAATGTTGCCACAAAAATAATGCAGTATTTTATGATTTAATTCATGTATCACACCATAACACCTCATTCATAAATCCATCAAAGAACTGTTTGCTCATGGGAAGGATTTTTCTGGATAGGAACCTATTACAGCAACACAGTCATTTTGAATTTATATTTTTTGACTACACAAAGCTAGGAACAATGAAATTTTGTCCAAATGCTTAATGAATTTAATAAAAAATTTGTGGTATCAGTCCCCTAAAGTGCTTTCCAGTATTTATCTTATTTTTATTCTGGCATAAAGGTTGAGGAGTTTATCTCTTTATTTTAAATTTTTGTTCCTCCTGGAACTAAAGGAGAATGATAGCCTCAATATTAGGTTTAGTGCACAGAGAAAGAAACAGAGCTTGAGATTAACATACTCTTTATTCAGAAAAAGGAAATTGCCTTAGGAAGGATTTGAAACTTAATAAATCAGTATCAAGAACAAAACAGAACCCTTTATTGTTGTGCCACAAAGCTTCTTAAGGATATACTGATGTATTTCTACTGTCTACATGCAAAAAATGTAAAGTGAAATGGTGATTATAATAGCAGAGAGACACTTTTTCTTGACTATTCAAATAGATAGTTTTAATCAGGAATCTGTTGACATCTATTTCCAATCACCTCATGAAAACCTAACTGTGACAGATGGCATCCAGCCTGCCTGATGTGAATTTTACCTGCTGTATATTCACTGATGATTTAAATCTCTGATACCCATTTCTATGTGCTTCTACATGCATATCTTAGTCTATCTATCCTTATCTTGAATTATACTGCATGTAAAAAACCTACTCTTCTGGCATGATAATGATGGTATAGTACAAATATTCTATCCTTGGACATTTTATTTCTTACTTTTTTTTTTCCAATTTAATTTCTAGGCAGAATCTATGACCTCTCTGGGCGTTTCAGTTCTTTTAGGTGAACATCTCTCGTCCCTCTGGACCCTGTCAGAAGAATCCTTGGCGCAGTTACAGCATTCAGTCCATTTCTTTTTGAAAACTCCATTTTTCCACTTTCTCATTCTCTTGATGGAATTTGAATTCCTTTTCTTTCATTTTTGGACAGACTAATTTCATTTGCCTCTCACTTGATATTCTGCTTCAGCAACTAAGTCCTTTCTCCTTTCCTTTCTCCATTTACACATTCTCCTACTCATTACCATGTTGTTGGTGTTCAGCATTCCTCCCTCACCTCACACACGTGGAGGTGTTATCTCTTATTCGCCTCCTTTCATTGCAACAGCCATGAAAGTGCTAAAGCAGGAAGGATGCCAGCATTTTAAATACTGTGTTGTCTAAACCTGAGCAGATGGTCTTCTAATCTCCTAGGAAGAGGAGGCTCAAATGTGTGATAGTTAAATTCTTTGAGGTGAATTTGTAGAAAAAATGGAGCGTTCTGAAATACATGGTGCACTGAGGGCAATGTTTTGAAAGGAAGCTGAGAGATACTTCTACTTTGATTCCTCCCCTTCTTTGGAGCTTCACTCTAAAATTTAGCCACTGCAAGGTGAGGCTTTGGCCATTTTAATTTCACATAAACCTGACTATTATATGTCCAGGATGAAGAGCACTTCATCCTTTCTACTTAAAATCACAGAAGCTTTCCTCAGTAAATAGTGTTCATCTCCCAGTGTCACTGGTGCATAACCTCTCTCTTAGGGTTCCTCTCATTGAGGACCACTTTTGATATAACATGGTTTTATAGTCTTGCCTCAAAGTTCTGAGAAAAATGCTAAGTTATTAGAAAGAGCTGTGAAAAAATACTGAGCTAGAAAAGAAGAGTAAAATGACAGGCAGAGGTAAGTTTGCTGAGACAGGGATAGTTGGTACCTCTATGATTCCAAGACAAAAACATTGACATGAGAAGGCATAAAGATGGTGTATCAGCAGCACTGAGGACTAGCAGTGGAGGCTGTCTGGCCAGCACAGACTATAGCCAAAAATAACTGTTTTATACTCTCCCAATGTGTACATCTGTCCTGCAGCGTCTTTGTTCATGGTAAAAGTTGTTTGTTCATGGTAAAACACAGTGATGCTGAGAAGGCAAGTTACAGACATCAGCTGAGCAAAAGCATCAGCCCATCAGTCAAGCCAAAATGTCAGGTGATGATTAACCAAGAAGATTTACATAATAGCTACTGAGTAGGAAGCTTCTCCCTAGAAGTAAATATCACTGAGAAAAATTTGGGCCATAAAAATTCTGAACATATGTAAATGGAGAGCTGAACATTTCACTATCATTCTTCTTTCAGTGATCACTAGACCACTATGCCACTAGTACAAAAGAGAAAATGTTACACCAAGGAAGCAAAGCAAAAAAAAATTTACTTTGCAATGCCATTAAATGACTGATATTGACCCTCCTTGCCCCAGTCTATAAAAAAAACACTAATGGAATATATAAAGAAAATACATTTTCCTATTGCAAGCATATTGTACCTTAATGATAAGACTCTGGATTCAGAAATTTCTAGGCAGATGTTTTTCCCTCCTATATTTGATATCACATCATCCATGATGATTCAGGTAGCCACTTTCATCCACAAGTCCACAAATGAAATCCTCTCTGTTAGTAGTAAGGACAGAACTCTTTTTCATTCAATTTTTAAAAGTCAAATGACCACATAGATCTATGAACTACTAAGCATTTGATCAATCCTTATTTAAGTATATTTTAAATAATGAAGATTTGTGCAGGGCAGTATTACAAAGTGACTGAGACAGATTTCTGTAGGATACACTTATTTTAGCACTTTATAGTAGTTCCTGCCCTTACATTCCTGAATAAATCTGAAATAATTAACTTGGTATTAAATCACATTATGACTTTTACTCTTCTTTTTATCATTTAGGGATGCTCTTTTTTGAGGTAGCCAGGTGAGACAAAACCTTTTGAAGACAAATGTACCCAAATGATCATATGTCACTAAAAACTGAAAAAAAAAGCAAACTGAAAAGCAAATGCACAGGCCTTCTTTGAATCCCAAGTCAATACCTACAAAGCCTGGAAAATAACCAATTAAGACTGAATTCAACTTTTATTCATTGTATGAAATAGTATTTCCCATGAGATTGTTTCTTGAAATTTAAAATTTTACCATGAAAAAATACTGCATATTCTATTTCCTTTTGCTATTTAATATATATGTCACGATGTGACTCTAGAAAAAGAATATATCCATTAAATGGCAAATCATTTTTGTAAGTGTCTGATGGAATTCAGATGATTTTAAGTTGTTCTCTGCGTTTGTGGCCTAGTTTTGTCCAGATTATCTGAATATTTTAAAATTTATTATATCATAGCATAGTTTTTAAATATGAAATTTATATGGCTAAGTGCAGAGATACATGTTTCTGGTACAATGATAATAGTGAGTTTTTTAACATTCTGGCATTTTTAACAAAATTTGAGGCCAAAATACTGGTCAACAGTTTTCATGCTGCATGTTTGTTTCATAATGACTGTTTTTGAAAGAATAAGAGGGAAGGAACGTGGAATGAAGCATAAGAGGGAGAGGTTGTTTGAGAGGTCTTTTAGTAAGCAGTGCTGACTGTAGAGGGGAACTCGAGCAGTTCCTTGGGATGTAAGGTGGAGATCAGACGTGGAAAGATGACAATGAGCACAGTGTCTGATGGCTTGCATCAAGAGGAATAGCTTGAGAGGGAAAATACACAGCTGGTGTGAGCAGCTGAAGCAATCCAGGACAGGAACATAAAGGAGGAGCAGTGGTTGTAGGGCTTTTAGCACAAAAGAATAGATATAACAGAGATCCATAGTGAGGCAGGATTACTCTTTTGGCATTCTTAAGAGAAACAAGAAATCCTAATGACATCTTTCCCATGTTCTTGAACACCTTCGAAACCTCCTGAATAAAACATGGGTGTGCCAATGTTATACTATATAATTGGATTTTTTAAACTCTACTTTACTTTTTAAACTTGTGAAATCTGAGGCCAAAGAAACTTAGGCTGCTTTAAAGGAATGCTATTCTCTTCTGAAAGTCAAATACACATGGCTTATGTAACAACATAATTGAGATTTAACTTACTGCATTAGCTCAGATTCTTTCTGTGTTTATTTGTGTGATCTATTTTGTTTTCCAGTCACTGGAGTACTGGATATCTTCATAATCTTTCAGATTTCTATCTCTACAGCATTCTTGTGAACTGCAACTCAGCACTGGCAGGGTCACACCAGTGGCTGTGTCCACTTCTGAGGTCCCCAAGACAGGAGACATGTGGAGCTACTAGAGAAAGTCCTCTAAAGGGCCACAAGGATGCCTGCAGCGCCTCTCATATGAGGAAAGGCTGAGGGACCTGGAGCTGTTTAACCTGGAGTAAAGAAGTCTTGGTGGGGGTCTCATAAATATGTATAAATATCCAAGGAAAGGAGGTAAAGAAGATGGAGCAAGGCTCTTTCCAGTGGTGACCAGTGACAGGACAAAAGGCAATGGGCACAAACTAAAACACAGGAAGATCCCTTTGAACATCACTAAAGACTTTTTATCTGAGATGGCGAGCAAGCACCAGCAGAGTTTGTCCAGAGAGACAGTGGCATCTTTATCCACAGAGAAATTAGAAAGTCATCTGGACATGGTTCTGGGCAACTGGATTTTTTTAAAAAGTGGCTTGCACCAAGTGACTTCCAGAGGTCCCTTCTGACCTCAACCATCTGACTCTGTGTGAGAATAGTACCTCACAGTGTTTCTCATTTCTGCATTTAAAAATATCAGCAGTAAGAATGGGATCCAGACCATTTAAATTCACCAGATCTGTTTCAGTCTGACCTGGAATTTCCCACAGTAACTACAGCTTACCGATATGTGACGCTTTTGTGTTCATGTAAGAAGGCTGAAATCAGAGTAAGAAGAACTTTTGACCTTAATATTTATATAATACGCTTATATTCCCAGCTTATAGGAATTACAAAAAAGCGGGGGTGAGAAGTGTTTGCTTTCTTTGGGTTGGGTTTTTGTTTGTTTGTTTTAATTTCTTGTGCATTACCTTTCCCATTTGGCCTCCGAATTCCCTCTCACCCCTCATGACCCCAACTGCTGCTCCCCCGAGCCTCCCCAGCCCCTTGCTGCCATTTGTCACCTGGCAGACAGAAGAAGTAGGTAGACCCCAGGGCTCTGTTTGTCTGCTGTGGAGGACAATCCCATGTCCTAATTCTGTCACACATGCCATGAGCTCACTATCACTGCTTATTATAAACTGTAGATCTGCATATAGACTTGTAATAAGAAACCCCATAACCTAAGGCTTTCATAAAAGTGGACCAATTTTTAGAGACATCGCACTTCAGCAGCTCTCATTGACCTCAGTGATGGCTTTTTTGTTAAAAGGTGTGCAAAATACACTGTTAAAGCCAAACACACAAGAGAGTATTTAAAAAGATGAGTAGCCTTAAAAAACAGAGCAAAATAACCAAAAAAGAATTACAATATTACCAACTGATTTAAACTTCATTTTCTGAAAAAAAAAATGTTTTGAAGTTAAAAAGTGAGTACATAAAACCTTAATTATCACAGACATACCACATATAAATAAACATGTATTTACACATATATGTTTCCATCAATCTACCTTTAGCAAAGTGAGCCATCTCCAGTATTTGACACTTGCTATTTATGATTTTATACCTCGATTAAAATGTGTATGTGTACCCAGGTATGGCATTCTGCTATTATCTCTGCACAATAATAAAGAGTCTCCACTACAATTTACTCTAGTTACTTGTCACCTTTCTGAAATAGCAGATATTTAGGGCTGACCAGCTCTTAGTGAAGCAACACTAAGTATGGAGCCCACAGTCTTAATTTAGGTCCCCAAGTTAGATGCCAGAAGTTGGATGGTGTGAATACCCCCTTCAGAGAACAAGCCATAAAAGGGAACAGCAGCTATGTATAGAATGCAGAGAAGACTAATATAAATGTCCTGAGCAAAAATGCTCTATGTCTATATTTGGCGAGTGAAAGCTTGTTCCAGGGAGTTGCTCACGTGCTGCAACTCCAGTGAGAGCTCCAAGAGAAGCTCTGCACCTCCCAGCACTGGGCCTTAACAGACTGAGCATTTCTATCTGCTGCTGTGCTCCACCTTGCCTGATCTCAAGCAGAGTCACTACAAGAACAGGGATTACACATAATTTCCCTCTACAGTACTTTGAATTATTTAATCAATGTGCTTTATTCCACAAGCTGTTCCAGCGATGCTTGTGAGGGTTTAAATCAGAAGATTGCACTGTTACATGAGCAATCCTTGGAGGAACAAAGCACCCTGCTGTATTCTCAGTTAGAAAAATGCCATATTCTGCTTAGAGACATTGCACAAATGATGGTTCCTGGTCTGACATCTGACATATTATTCTAATATTCCCCCAGGTTTCATTATGATGTCACATTGATCATACTGCTGTTAGTAAATTTTGGAACAGCTCACTTCCTGCTGGCAGGTATGGTAAGAGAAGATCCAGCTACAGCTGATACTAGGCATCTGTCATTGCAACTGTCAGGAAGATAAATACAATAGAGTTTTACTGGCCAGACAAAATTTCCCAGAATTTTTAGCTTCTATGCTGTGTCTCGACATTATTATTAATGTTAAAATGGATACTTCAATTATGAACATGAAATGAGATTTTTAAAGTAAAACAGTTGTAAAAAAGGATGCACACCTTTCTTATTCTAACAGCATCATTACAGTCCTTCTCTTTCACCATCAACATTAGTGACCATTTTCAATTTTTAATTCTACAGCCCATACTACTATTTATAAAACACTTCAAGAGTATTTCAATAGTAAAATAATACATTTTTATCTTTAAAAAAATATTTTAATTCCACTGTATCATTTACTCTGTTTATAATGATTTCTTTTAAAACTGAAATATTTACCCTAAGTTAATTATTGCTTTCTGATGTTCACCAATTTCAACTGCTTAATAAACAAACTTCACCATGTCTTTCAACATATATTTTCAAGGCAAGAATGCAGTGTAAAGGAGAGACACAAAAACTACAAACAAGCTTGTAATGGTGATTTAAAGCATATTTATTTCAACATTAGTCCTAGAATTTCAGGACAGGACCCTATTATTTGGGTTCAATTGAGATTATTAATTTTAAAATGGCTTTCAATTCAATATTTAGTGGCTGTTGCCAAAGGACCTCTTTAACTAAATCAGAGGCCATGTATAAAACTACTTGATTTGGAAGATTCATCTAAAAATAATGTAACCTTTGAATTGGGCAGAATCCTTTTGAAAGAGAAAATAATAAATGCAATAAGGCACAGGTCCATAAATGGTGTGCACAATTTTGGACTCAGTTAAGAAACAAATGACTTGTAATTCTGACTCACCAGAGGAAATCAAGGAAACAACCAGATCTGTGAGGAGGATGAGCCATAGTTTCCTTGTTGTGCTGGCCAGATACATAGGATTTTCAGCCAGCAGCAGCAGTTCACATCAGTATCACAGGCACTGCTTTTTAGTCTCATATTTGTCATTGCCTTTCTCCAAGATAATAACTACTTAATTTCTCTCACACTTGGCATCTCCTTGGGTAAAATGAGTTAATATTTTTACATTTCTCTCTAATGTCAGGAGAATATTTTCGTAAAATATTCTGAGATCTGTTTACATAAAGTTCTAAAAATGTTTTATTGTATTCTAGTACACAGAGAGAAGTTTCAGACATCTCAGTTGCAGAATTTGAGAAAGGTTTAACCTAAGACAAAGGTTGTATCTGATTTCTGCATTTTGTATTGTTGATGTTTATAAGAAATGCCAATTTGAATATTTCCAGCAAAGTGTCACCCTCTGGACCAAGTTAATCTCCCACTATTTGCCTTGAGAGGAGGGTCTCTACTCTGCCTCCTATTTCTCATGAAAACTTTCTTTTATTTAATTAAATCAGGTGGTTTTTTTCTTGTAAAAAAGTATTTAAGGTGTACAGGATTTCTCAAAACATGATGAGATTTTAGCATCAAGGAATTAGACTACATGGAATATTTTTTTCTTTTCTTAATGATGTCCAACTAATTGAACAGTTCACCCCTATCTGGTCTTCAGCATCATCTTCTAGGTTTTTCAGGTATTAGCTTTAGAAATTGCTTTCTGTGATGGTATCATGGCCAAGATACAGGTTTTCATAAATTCCTAGTTCATAAACATAAAACAATTTCAGCAATCATTATTGCTTACATAATACAGATTTCAGGGGTTCCCTGAGGTTAGTTCTTGTCTAAATGTGGTTCAGAACAAATGATTGTTACCCACAACCTCAGTACTGTCACAAACAATTTTACTTTAGGTTTTATTTTATAAAGAGAATACACAGAGTTTCCTCAGTCTTTTAACATACATTTTGCTTTTCACTGGCTTAAACACTTTATGAAATTTCTCTGTACTCTTTCTGTATCAATATTCTTCATGTAGTTTTCAGGTAGGTACAAGATCACTGGGGAATATTATCAACACTAAAGACTGAATTAATTGAAGGACTTTACCTATGGATTGATACAGGTCCATGCATTAAGTCTGAGGACCTTTTTTGGATTTTGCCACTTTACTTTCTAGAAAAAAGTAAAATTTATTTCAACATTTATCAGTACTCTAATTTCTGTGTCAAATGAAAACTTTTTTTATATATGTATTTTTGTATATATATTTATTCACTATATATTAACCAAAAGGAGAAGATTCCTTCTACATTTTTGTTTGAGATGTAGATGATGATTTTGTTATCTAGCCCTTTTGATTTATTAGTAAATTTTTATTTCCCCATTTTTCATATAAAAATAAATAAGAATGCAAATTCTTTGTCATACATTATTTTCAATATAAAATATGAACAATATTTATCAAAACAATTTTTTTTTCTTATTCAAATGAAACTGTGTTTTAAGAGAACAATTTTTCTCTTCTCTTTCTGATTGTTTTTTATTACACTAACCTTGGTTAATACTTTCTTAATTGAGGTCCATTTACTGTTGTATCACTTTTCCTGTAAGTTTGTACTCCCCAGGTTGGCTTATTTACTCTCTTTAGATAATGGTATAAGAGCAATTATCTTCCATGCCTTTCTCTAGTTGTTCCAAGGAAAATAAAAAATTACTAGCAATAATCCAGAGAGATCCTTGATTTCCAGGCTCTTAGGTGCAAGGTAACTACAGACGGTAACTTGAAATTTTTTTACTTCAATAGCTTCTGTTTGACTTCTAGTTACAATTGAAGCAGAAAATACTTTTCCTTATCCTCTGCTGACACGAGAGCATTTGGCATTTTCCCCAGAACAGAAGTACTTATTGAACTGCTTTTTTCTTCTTCTTGAGAATTATTACTATGCTAAACCATTTCAATTTTGAGTGATGTATACTCTAAAACCATACCTGTATCATAATTAAACTACAGTCCTGAGCTATTTATGTTAATTCATGAAGTTATGCAAACCAGTTTTAGATATTTTAAGTCAAATGCATGAAGCTCTGTGCAGCTTTGTGAAGTAATGAATATTCTCTGCATGACAGGCAATCCTAATTGATAATCAGTATCTCAGCAATCAATATTGCTGCGAAATTAGGAAGTCTTAAATAAGTTTGTTTACGGATGCACATGCATACACACAACACATGCACAGTCACTTTCCTTTTATACCTGTGACTGACGGAAACTGAGCCCTCACCCGAAAATATCTTTCAAAAGACTTCAAAGCTTAGAAGTTTTTACAAGAAGTACAGAAATGTCCCCATTTTTCCTTCCATATGCTGGGGAGATGTGAATAATTAAAGTTCAATTCATAGGTGTATAGCACCTAATGCACACATTCATAGTTATTATTTTGATTTTATAGTAGTATTGCATTTGCAATAGACACATAAAGGACTACAGGAAACGCAGGGCTCTAGAGATACTGGAACATGAAAAACAATTTATTCTAATGAGGATATGTAGGAAGCATCAAAACATTTATAATATCAAAGAAACACCCAAAATTAACTTGAAATAAGAAATAAATAAGAAACAGACAACATTCAAATGTCTCTAGGAAACACGATGCCATACAATTTAGAAGAAAACTAGGATAGATAACAATAGCTAGAAGCCAGAATGGTTTAGGATGCACCTGTGCAAAGAGTTTTTTCAGGTTGCTAAATATAGGAAATACATTCATGCTTGATATAATAAAAGATCAGACCTTTTACTTCAAAGAATCTAAGAGGTATAAATAGGAAGAGAGGAAAAAAAGTGTGTATGTGTGTGCACATGTGGTATCAGTTTATGAAGATACAAGCCCTTCTGACGCACAAGGGGGTAAAGCTCTAACAGGCTGCAGTGCTCAGAGGAAGGAACTCTGGAACTCTCTGTGTCTTATGCTGGTTATCATGTATTTCTACTTTAATGGCATGGTTGTATATATCTAATCTGTGTGTTGTCTAGGTAAACAGAGCCTACACTTAGGGCAGATACAACTTCACAGTTTTATTCTTTTATATTGTTTTGACAGAATCCCCTTTAATGAGGACATAAGACTGTTACCAGAAAATTCTTAAAAATCCATTTATCCTGATGAAAATGATATCAGGCATCTACATCTGGACTGTCTTGTAGTTTTGTGAAAAGCACTGCTAGCTGTTTTTATGCCATACTTCTCTGTAAGCAGAGATGAGATCAGCACAGGATCTTAAAGAAAACTTGAAGTTCAAGCCTTATCCTGTGTCTTTTTTGCTCAAGTCTGCTTGTAATGGTCTGCTTCCTCCTTAGCAGAAATTCAGAATAGGGCACAGTCAGATATACATGATCTTTATAAACTGGTAAAACATGCTTAATGTTCAAAACACTTTATTTCCTTTCATTATTTTAAACAACATTTAAGATGCGCCCAAAAGAAATGGTGTGTTGCAGAAAATTACTCAGGACTCTCCCTTGAAGGAGGCAGTTGCTGCAGTGTAAAGATGCTATCTAGGTGACTGAAAGCAACTAGCCGTGGAGCAGAGGAAGCCAGCAGGGAATACGCATCGGCAGTGCCTGAGTGGTGGATGACCTTTGGCTGCCTCTATGATCTCAAAGCTGCAGTTCAATTTTCCATTTCAGCTTTACCCAGTGAACAAGGTCAGCCTATACTGTCTGTGACAGATTGATATCTTAGATGCATGGACATTTCAAGGGGTGCATAGAGTTCCTTTACATAATCCTCCCTTCTCTTTGCAGGAGCTTTCTTTATTCTCTTTATTAAGCTACTGTTCATTCATTTTCACATTATGTATTTTCAAAAGACAAGACAAAAGCAATACTTTAGCAATGATTTAGGGACAGCTTTAATGATGTGATATAGCATCTTTTTAGTTTATTTTAAAGCTTAAAATCCTCACTGTTGCAGCAAAAGGATGGTGTAAATTAAAGTTAAAATGTTGACTGATGAGGTTGTTATATATCACTTTTGTGTGATGTAAAATCGCTCTGGCTTTTTTCTCAAGGGCTGTTTTTTTATGAGACGGAATTACATCATTGCTTCACAAAAAGCACAGAGGCACCCAGGGTGAGAAAGAGATTACTGTCAGCAGCCAATGGGAGATACTGCTTCTTAGCATTACTCCATGAAGACATGCTCCTAAGGGCATGTTTAATTTTGAGCATCAGTGGTCCCACTAAAACCTTGAAAACTACTCAAGGGATTAGTGTTCTTTTAGGATGTCCTTGTACATTTGGGACATTTGGGGGACAATGGCATTTATGAGCAGGTTTCTCCCCCCTTTCCTTCTCTCATCCTTCTCTTTCACAGGTTCATAATGCACCAAAACCAATACCCTCTATTCAGTTATCTCTGCTCCAAGCAACGTAAGCACGCCAAGGACAGCAGCTCTGACTCAGCTCCTTTACTGCAGATGTCACTTATTTTAGTGTGCCTCCATGTGCATTTAGAGGGGCACTGTGCCCACCCAGAATCACTCTATTAATGCCTCTAACAAGGGTGAAAACAACTTTGTACACCAGAGTGGTGTTTCTGATCATATATAACCCTTTCCTTCTAAAACTCAGGTTGACCAGTTTATTTAAACAGAAATAAATTCTGTCATTGACAGTGTAGCACGGTATTTTTAACAACAGCAAAAATAATAATTGAAAGTAAAGGAATTTCATGGTGGAAATAACTGAAGCTTATTTAGTTCAGGTTTGATTGTATCCACAAGGTGCAGTCTTCTTGGATTATTATAGAGTTCTGGCCTTAAGAAAGAAAAAGGGCCATAGCAAAAGTTTCAGAGAGAAGAGCTCATGGGCTTTTGTACCTTCATCTACAATTACTTTTTTCATCTGCCACTGCTACACTGTGTAAAAGAAAGAAGACAAAACCACAAATCCCCCTTCATAGACCAGCAGATCTTGTGAGGGAAGAGGAGAAGAGGGTGGCAAAGTGAACGTGAGGTCTCTGTGCAGAGACAACTTTTCTGGCAGACAGAACAGGTGAAGGCAGGGGTAGAAAGGTTGCTTGCATATGCCAGCTGTCCCTTTAGAGCTCCAGGACAGCATATGAGCTAATTGCAAACTGTCCTGAGTGGCTAAACTGCACTGACAGACAAAAACCCCTATTTGGTGGTGTGATATTTATATAAAAACCAATTTAGAACTGTTTAAAGTGGACATAATACTGAAATGATCTGCTAGAGCTGAAACACTCAGGTATCCCTTCTGTCTTAATCAACACAAGACACACCAAGGTCATGTTTCAGAAGCAGCATACAAATTACAACCTGTTTCCTTACAGGAAGACCACAAAAGCTGAAGAACATATATACAGAAGAAAAAAACCTGATGAATTCTGCTACTATCAAAGCACTACTTAAGGCTTTGAAAATTCTTGACTATGCTGTTAAATATGGCAACATTGACATCTACATTGGTAAGGTGCATTTGGTGCACTCATTCTCAGCCCATTTCTTCTCCTTACAAAGGGTTGTGGTTAGAGGGTTGTGAGAGATAGTGGGTGTAAGAAACTTACTTTGATTAGGACAAAGCAGTGTCTAACCAGGATCCTACACAAAGAAAATGCAAGAACTAAGCTTATCCCCTGTTATAAATCAATGACTTTGCTTTGGATCTGAATCAGTCAGCTTCTTTGCAGACACTGTCTTCTGAACACTCCTCTTTTATAAACATTGCAGCTGATGAGTTCTTTTTTCCTCACTTTCCTCACACTCCTTGTCCAACCCTGCAACTACCTCTGTGAAGTCTTTATTTCCTGTCAGCTTTCTAATTCCAGGTGCTGTTCCTTCCTGCAGGTCTGCTTTCTTCCACTGCTGGCCACCCAGCAACCCTGAGTCCTAAAGGAGGTGCAGTAAAAATCCCCAGCAAACCACGAAACAACAATACAGAGAGTATCAGATTAAGTAGCGGTGTCTTGGAAAGGATAATGCCTTCCTGTTCTCATAATCATTTTAGTTCCCTCTGTGCAGTAGCATGGACTCCAAGAAAAGAAACAAGGCTGATCTTGTACTCCAGGTCTTTTCTATGATGCAGATAAGGTTGGTATCTGCTGCTCTAGATGCATGTAACAGGAACCAAGTACAAGTTTGCTCCTTTGAACAAAGGCAGTTGGTTTTCTGCAGTGTTACTTTGTCTGTCCTTCACTGGATGGATGAGTGCAGGGGTTCCTCAAATCCTTGCATGCTCTGTGGACTGCCCAGACTCTGTCTGAAGGACAATCTTCAGAAAGTCAGTGTAGTCATGCCTACTTGCACATGAACTATTCAGTGTGCTTGGACTTGAAAACATAAGAAGAGAATGTCAATTCAAGATGCAGCAAAGAAATAGTTCCCAGACAGAATTTACAGAACTCTGAGAAACCTGCTCCCATTCCCTTCCTTTCCATGCCAACCCCGGCAGAAACCAGCACCATAGAGCTGTGGGGTATCACTGATCCCATTAATGCTGCTTGGTTCTTTATCTGCCTCTGACAGAATGCATACAGAAGTCTCTTGCTTAATGACTGGTGGAGCTCTGACCACTTTCAGTAACAGTCTTTGAGACTGACAGCCGTCTGCACCTGAAGGGATCAGAAATATCTCTGGGAAACAATTTGAATCCTAGCTCTGACACTGCTTGTCTGTATGACATTAGACATATCAGCATCTTACCTCAGGGTGGTGTGTAGGTGACTGTGGAAAATAATAATGCGTCATCCTAAATCCCCCAGAGACTGGTTCATACATCCTAAGCCAAATTGCCTGAGAGAGAAGACTTAAATCATATTCTAGGGGGTATTAAGCTCTGAGAGATATCAGAGTGCTTACGAGGTCTAAGCTGAAGACTCTTGCCAATTCTATTTTGAGAATAAGCTCTGCTAGCTTTCAAGAAAAAGGTTTGGAATGACACAAAAAGCAGCTCTAAGGAGGCCCCTTTTCTTTCCACTCTTTGCTACTGTTTTTCTGACAAACGATGTGACTCAACCCCAAAAGACTGTACTAGACTGAAGCTTCCTATGAGAGCCATATTGATCAATGGTGACATGCCTACCTAACAGCTCCCAATCAGAGTTTGATTTATGCTCCTATGTGCTACTATATATAGTATACTCCTATACTCTCTGTCCTATTTTCAATTATACTCCTATATGTTTTGTTCCTATATGCCATAAAGAAGCTCTACCTGGTTTAGCAGGATTAGGAAAAAGTAGCAGCTGTTCTTCTAGCTAAACCTATTTCATCTTATTTGAAAAGATTCAGCAAGTATAAAGATATCCCTACACTTTAAAAAAGTGTTTTGTCTGTGCTTCTTTCAAGAAGCCTAAGGATAACTAAGATCTGGTTCTCAGTAGATGAGAAGGATGAAAATTCAAGGAGAACTCTACTCTGCTGAGCATCAGAGGAAGGAAAGTAAGAATCTGAAATGTCAAGGATGAGAAAAATATAGAGAGATAAATTTGAGAGATTAGAGAAGTACCAGTGGAGAGCCGGGCAATGCTTGGAGTGACAGTGGGAAGACAGTGGGAAACAAAACAACTTTCATGTCCTTCAACCTAACTTTGTGCTCAGAATAGCTGCAAATGGAGATTAAGTTGCTGTGCTTCACTGAGACTGATTGCTATTTATAGACCCATATTTGTCCTAGTTCTGCAGCATTTATGCATTTTTTCTTACATTAGAACAAACACTAAAACCTGAAAACATTTGCTCTCAGTATACAATTCACCATAGAGAAAATATTTGAATTTTAAAAATGGTATTTTGATACAAAGCTATCCTTGATTTTTAATAATTTCTAGATAGGTAAAGAATATAAATTTTTACATTATATAGTGTAAGAATTACCATTTGTAAAATGTTTTTAAAAACTGAATTAATTATATCTCATTTATTTAGGAAGTAAGTTTTTGACATTATGAATTGTGCTGTTTATTTTCGCAGAGAAAGAGAGAACTTTAATTTTTTATTTCTTTTTCAGGTTTTCATCTTGCATCTAGAAATTATTCTCGCTATTCAAAAAGTTGAAAATTTCAAGGTATTCCTAATATTCCTTAGTAAAATAACTTAACAAATATAACACCTATCAATTTACTCAGTGTCCTAGCTTTCATGTTTTTTTTTTTAAATTCAAGCTCATTTATGAAATTATTTAACCATATCACATGTCAGTTTTTAGTCAGAAATTTTCATTGTTGTAAAAAATGAATGATGACCTGATGTAGTTTGTTTCAAGAATCAAAAATAGAAGATTGTGCATTCACAAGACAATAATTTACTGTCTTTCTGGAAACATTCCAGTAAGAAATAGAGGAACTCAGTTTATCAGTTACCGAAAATAAAATCAAGCAATCATCTTGAAACCTTCTAAATTTAAATCTTTAGTTGTTCATGCAATCAGATTTTAAATAAATGATTTAATTAAATTTTACCATAGTGAATAAGAAAAGAAAAATTATCTCTAGAAGAAAACAAAGCTACAAAACCAGAGATGAGCGACTCACACTGTGACAGGTCATCTGCATCAGTTATTAAGAATGTAACATTGGCTTAAATGTTAGGTAATATAAGAAAGACTGAATTTGGCTGAGAAATGCATTCCAGCACAACAATTTTAGTATCTGAAAATATTCTAAGGTATTATTTGACTAGAGTATGGCGGTGGGACTGGCAGAAAGGAAACACTGGAGCAGTAGGCAGGAGGTAAGAGGGGGTAGTGGGAGTGACAAAGCTGGGGAAGTAGATATGAGAATAGCCATGAGTAAATGCAGAAATGTAAGATGCGTAAAGGCAATTGAGAAAGCTGCCTTAAGATGAACAAGATACAGTGCTAGGAGAGTTTAGATGATGGGGTATCTATAATAAATGACAATATGATAAATTAGGAAAAACATGGGTCTTGTTTCCTGTTTAGATGATTTATAACCTCAGAAGCCTGAAGGCTCATCTTGTTATTGTTCCAATAAGGGGACAGGCGTGGAAAAGACTTCTGCCTTATTATTTGTTCTGCTGTGAGAGAAAATAGATATAATCACCAATTTATACCCTCTATTTACAGCAGAAGGTTGTGCTGATTACTTTTGAGGGGGGAAAAAAAAGACATGGTCATCTGGAACGATGCCTAATGATTAAATAATGTAATAAACTATTGACGCATCTTTTCTCATGTAAAGAAGAGGAAAATGAAGTGTTACAATAGCTCATATCAGACATGAGACACAGCCAGGTCTTTGTACCCTATTTAAGAAGCACTCAGCTCTCCTGGCTGTGAATGCAGAGCCTTGGCATGCTCCCTACCCTGACTCACCCTTCTAGTTCATCTCAGATATTATGAGGAAAGAGACAATGGTGGCCACAGGAAGAGATAGGAGGACAACAAAGAGGAATTGAGTGAGACTACAAGGAAGAGTAGAAGAAAGATTGAAAATAAAATAACTGCATTAATCTAAAGAAAAAATTATTTAAGCCAATTTAAACAGCATGTCTTGTCCTGATAAGAAAAATGTACCCTTGGATAAACATCTTAAAATCCATCATGGCCTTTTTGCATGAGCTTGCAGGACTGTTAAATAAGCCATGTGTTAAATTGTGATGCCTTATTATAATCCTTAATTTCCTCTATGATGTAGGGATATTTATCCCTCTCATCTGTTGTGGTCTTTTAGTTTGAGAGCATGAGTTCCCTAAGGACTAAAATCGAGGGCCAGATTTCCAGATTGCATAAAATGTTGGAAACATCTTGACTCCAGCAGCACTTCTGTTTCAATGGTAGCACTAATAACTGGTCATGTTTTTTTATATACTGCCTAACACTCTGCAGGGTACCACAACAATGACTGTCATTAGGAATTCAGGAGAAAAAAGAAATCTACACTGTGGAGATACCCTATTTTTCCACAAGAAAAAAAAAGATATTTTTGCATTCTTGAAAAACAGTGAAAAACATGCAGTAAGTTAGACTTGATCTTTACCAATAATTAGATGTGCATCTTAAGTAATTTTCCTAGAAGGCTTCCCATTTAAAAGTCTACTGTCAAAACATTTGATGGTGTTCAGGACTTTCTGCTCTCTGTAAAAAATCCACAGAGATATATAAAAAAAAATTTAGAAAATTTGCATGAAAAGTGTAGTTTAAAATTACTTTTGTCCTTCCCATGTTATTACAGAATTTTGAAGAACATCTGTGCTTATGTAGTCATATTAACAAAATAATATTGAGGGGGAAAAACAGCTCCCCGATCATTCCTTATAAAACAGTTATACTTTCATGCTGGCTTTATAACTGGCTCCATAATAAAATCCCATAGAAATACTACTGCAAGGATTTAAGGTCTTTTCAAAACAGGTTATAGGAATGGATGCATTATGCCCACTTAGCATAATATGGGCTAATGGGCAGGGAATTGAATATTTTTCCTTAAAAATAATTTTAAGGAAAAAGGAAATGCAGAAATTCCATTCTTTAACCTGATTGTACTATAAAAGGCAATCTCATGAAGAAAATATCCTGTAATACATTTTACATGTAGATATGTTTTATAGTGAGTCTCCCATAAACAACATGTGGTAACCCCCCCAAACCCTTAAGTAATAAAATAAAAGGATAGAAGATGACCTTTTTCTGCTCTCATATATTAATGGATTTTTAGTTATAATACTAACACAAAAAAAGGTCATAGAATGCTAAGATCCATAAAATGCCTTACTGTAACAGTCATATTTAAGGAATTTGTATGATTAACATTACACAAAAGTGACCTTCCCTTTAACTTACTGGTATTATCATTCCCAGTGTGAATGACCTCACTTTGAGATATCTTATTAAATCACAGCATTTTAGAAGACACTCCCTTATTTGCTCCTTAATGTAATTTTTGAGATACTGTAATCCAATGACTGCTATAATAGCTGTAAAGCTTCCTTTATGAATCTATAGGTGACCTACTCACATTGCTTACTCTTGAGAGCAAAATAAACTGACTCTCCTGCAGCAATTTTTATTGTAACAAGAATTTTCCACTTCTTCGCCACATCACAACTATTTTAAATAGCCTCAGCACTACATTAGAACATTCCATACCTGAAGGATATAAAGGAAGGATATATAGGAAGGATATAAAGTAAAAAACTCTATAAAGTATAGTAGAATAAACATACAGCTATGTGAGTGAATTTGTATTTTTTTATCAAGGTCAAAAACTGAGTAGAAGCAATGTCCTAACTTTCTAAATCTTTAGGTCTTGAAACTGAGTTCTAATATTTACCAACCTGTAATTTTATACTGTTTCTTGGCCAATTTAAATGAGAAGTAGATCCCACACAAAAAATCAAACAAAAAACCAACCAACCAAACAAAATCTTAAAAATACAACCATAAACTGAGACTCACAGCTGTTCTTACTTGTATTTCAGATACCTCTTGTTCCCCCCAAAAAGTTTACTTTCATTAGCCGAATTCTCTATAGAGCAGAGGAGCAATAATTCTACAGCACAATTTACTTTCCTGAGTAACCTAAGAGGATATATGGACAGAAGGAAAGACAACTGTGTAGCCATCTGGAATATAACACAGATTGCCTCCAGCAAAAGAACATAAGGAGCTAATTACCTTGAAGGTGCAAACTATTCAAGTTGGGGTGATAGCCTCCCACATCATTCACATGAATAGCCCAGAGGAGGTTACTGAAAATAGTGAGAAGTTGCTGATGAAATGGACGGTAACATTTCACAGCACATGCCCAAAGGGGCCAGTCCTCAATGCTAAAACCCACTCTGTCTTATTGGTCCTGAAGTTCAGATGTCACATCTAGCATTGCACCTGAACTGAACTCCCTATGTAATTAAAGAAACATATGAAATTGTTCTTTAGTCACGTCTGTGGCAACCTGCTGCTTTTCCAGCTGTTCACCCATATCGGAATGTAGCAACTGTACATAAAGCTTGAATAAACAAATTTATATAGCATGGGTATTGGTTCAGCTGGATTAATCTGTTTACATGATGCAGTCTTTTGCACATACATGATTTAAATATTTAGGACAGAAAAGGATCTTGAGAACCTCTCTAACAGGGCTGTCTCATGTCCAAAGGGCTTAAACCATAACTTCTTGAAAAAAAGGATTGTTAGTGGACAGCACCTGCATTGGATAGGCAGGTCTGCACCAGTTTCTTTAGATTAGTACTGTACTATAGGGTTTTTTGTTTTTGTTTTGTTTTTGCTTTTTATTTTGTTTTTTATGCATTTACAATAATATAGAAAGATGAGGCTTACAGAAGATTAGATATTTTTATATTTACATTAGTTTATTTTGTATTCATTTCTATTTCTATTAGTTTATATTTTCATATAAAAATTCAGCAAAGTTGAATTCTTTTTTTTTTATTTTACAGTTTTGGTACTAAACTAAAAGGAATTAATTTTTTGCCAAGCACTTCTTGTGATAATAAACTTCATTAGTGTGAAAAGTCAGAAATTCAAGAGAAGAATGTTGTTTTTAACTGAACTCAATATATATTAATTGTCTGAAAATAAGGAGTAAGGTTTTTATATGTAGCTTGATGTTTATCCAACTCTAAATTTTCAAGGAGATTTAAAAGTATGTCAAAGATTTAATCACTTTATCAGAGATAGGGTTGGTTGGAGATAACATTCAGCCATGCCATAGTTTCTTTAAATTTTGATTCATTATTAATAGCCTGATTTAAAGTCTGTTGTATTCCTGAATATTTCTGTCTTTGGTACTCATTAGGGAAATGTATACATGCTTTGGAAAACAAACACATTATCACTGGAAATTTTGTTGTTTATAAAAACTAGTATTTCTTAAACAAACATGGAAATAATGGAAAACCAAACTTTATTTTTAACTGGCTTTATTCACAACTCTTTCTGTATACTTTGCAAAAGTATTAGATTTAAGAAACATGGGAATAATAACTTAATTTTTTTCTTTCCTTTAAAACATGCCAGACTCAGATTATTAGTCAAATATTAATCACATTTTCAGCTCTGCTTTCACCTATTGACAGTTTTAAATTTTGGTGAGCTACCATGCGCTTTTAAATACCTAAAATATTTTCTTGATTGCCTGAAAACACCTACATCCCGACAGAGGAAAAAGTAGAAATGACACAGAAAAATCCGCATCTGTATTTTGGAACACCTCAGAAAATGCCACAGCTAGGAGATACTGGCTACAGTATTCTCACCGATTTCAGTGCATTTTGAGGGTCATCTTGAGACCTTCTGAAAGAGCAGATTTGCAGTGCCAATAATTATGTTATGATTGTGGTGGCAGGCATAGCCAGAGCCTGGTGGGATGCTACATGCCGGCACACACCTACTGGCTCCAGTGAGCTGTCAGAGGCAGTTTAAAGGTGAAGCAGGTGAAGCCCATGGCAGGTCTGAGGCTGGAAAGCCAGTGACTCCCCACAGTGAGGTTTTTAGGCCAGCTAGTCTTTGGGGCTGTCAAGATAATGTGTCTCTACAGGTCAGCTACTCATTAATTACTGATTGTTCAGTTTGAAGAACCATACCCAGTTCATGGTTAGTTAAACACATAGATTTTCTGTAATTATATGTATATAAATGATTATAGAAATCGAAAACAGCAGCACTGCATATATAATTTCAAATTTAATTATTATTATCTTTGTAGAGTTGCTAATTCATTAAGGGAAAATGTCTGTCTTCAGACGTAATTTCAATCTGAAGGAGACACATTGGTTCATATTAAAAAATTATGCCCATAAAAAGCACTAATATGTTTAAAATGAGAGCACAATTTTATATATCTTCTGCTATTTAGATCACTAGACCAAGTGTTTGACATAAGTGTGCATTTATAGCTTAGTGCTTTTACTAATAAGAAAGTTACAGGTTTCAATGTATTTTTTTGTGGTACTAGTAAACTAAATGTTTGTTAACTTGAGTTTATAATTTTTTGATTCACACCATATTGTTAGATTCTAGAGTGTGGGAGAACATATAAACATCCAGCAGATAATTTTGTTCTAGGGTCCAACTCTGTATTCCTTTCACATGTTACAGCATGGCTTTGCATGTGTAGCACAAAATTCTGATCCACAAACAACAGAGTTTTGCTATAGAGTCTGATAGGACCATGTTTTCCAGGAATTTACACTTGATTAATGATTGCAGCAGTAAGACAGAACAGGGAATAAATTTGATGACCTGTGGGAGAGGGAAAAAAAAAGAAAATAAAACACTAATAGCAGATTAGCAATGGATAACATATCTGGCTACTCATCTTTACAGAACTATTTAATACCTTTATTTGCCCACAGAGAGGTATATTTATGAATATCTAGGACTGCTGCTGCTGCATAGCTTTCACATCAGAGTTTTCAGAACAACACTTAAAGTTAGAACCCCAAGTGTCAATACTCCAGACACCAGACAGATTTCACTGCAAGTGACATTCAGATTCATTTTTGAGTCCATGTCTATATAATCATAGAAATAGTTTTGCCTGTATTCTTCTGCTAGGGTTCTGCAAAACTCAGCACATCCTAAAAAAAACTCTTTAACCAGAAATAATAATTAGAAAATGCTTAAATCTACATCTCGTGTTATGCATCTCAATTGCTCTACCAATGATCCAGTTTAAATGAAAGAGTTGGCTTGACTGTTGTAGCCCCTGGCAAAGCAGTTAACCTTATGGTGCTGGACCTTCTGAATATTTTTGGAACTAAATATTTTCCATTTAGAAATCTGTCTTACCTTCTATAAGTGACTATTACAATTTACTAGCCATTTATTTCAGCTTTATTTTACTTTCAGCTACAAAGGAGCTGTTCCCTTCAACTGACATAAATTTTCTGCACAGACTAAAGTGGAAGACATGAACCATTTACTTCAGAGAAACATAATATTACAACTATGATTATATTACCCCTTCAATCTCTAAAAAGCCTTTAATGTGCCAAAATTATTAATTTTACATGTTTATCAAGATAACTATCAGATAACCAGTCTCTGAGAGGGGAAAATATGCATTGTCCAGGAAGAAGAACATTTGGTTTGCATTTCACCGTACTTGACAACAGCAGATATACGATAATATCTCAAAAGATGGACATTCCTGTAATTCACTCTTTTTTCACTTTGGAAACACTCTATTCTGCTGTGCTGGGCCAGTTGTAAAGGATGAGAAAGTTCTCAAACTTGGGAGTCCAAGCCTTATTCCTTGGATGACCAAATTCAGAGCATTAGTCAAAAGCATAATTCTTTTTGTGCTCCAATGCTTTAAAAGGAAAGAGTGATTCAATTATCCATGCTCAAAATGGATCATAGACTGTATACATCCATGTGATGGTTACCAGGATATGGATTTCAATCCCATGTAGATGCCTAGTTCAGGATGCAAGTTAACTTTTCTAGCATTTCTAAATGTACTTGCATATCTTAAAAAACACTACTACTTTAGGTGTACTTGACTGAATGCTACCCGAGATTGTAGTTGAATACAGCTTGGAACCGTGATGGTAAACAACGATGGTGTGCTCTGAACCATGAAGAAGTATCAAGATAGCTGGCCTTGAATTGCAGGCAAGATTAGTTATTTGCTTGTGTAGCACTGAAGTAGTTTTGCTGTTGTCAATCTGGAAACCTTTACCGACACTAACATATGGGTTCATGTGCTGTGTTTTATTGAGCATAAGAAATATGACTTATGAGCTAAACAAGATATGTTCAAAATTAGGACAACAAACTCCTTGAGGTGTGATGCTATAGAAAGGATTATGACAGAGATTAACTTTTTTCTGTTCTTAGAAGAGCTTTTACATTGCAAAGCAAAGATAGTAAGTATCAGTAATAACTCTGCATTTTACATGACACTGAGAAAAATCTTTAAAAGACTCGTACCATACAATAAATTCTTCTTGATGGATTTAAACATTTTGAAATATAAAGGCCTGCACAGATATTTTCACATCAAACATAAATGTAGCTGTTTCCATGTTAGAGGAAAATCAAGATAGCATGTACATTAAAAAACAAATGAAAAAATAAAGAACTTTTGCCACACTGGTCTCTGATTCCTGCATTCTTGACTTTTTTTTTTTTCAGAGCACTGAAATAAAATTAAAAGAATCTATACTTAAATTGACTGTCTGTCCATTTTGGTTTCTTCTACTGTCTTAACAGTTTGAATGAAGCTTTCATTTCTTCATTGTGTTTTCCTAAATTCAACACTCAGTAATTCACAAAGGCCAAAGTGCTGGTTGGTAAATAGAAAACAAGATGATGTGAGACAGCTCTTATTGTCCTTCTTGGGACTGAATGCAATGTAAGCCTACTGATCCTTAGTGCAAGAGGCTGTCAGACCCTAAGGGCTGGATCCATTTCACACCATTTTAATCATCCTAAAGTTAGTTACTCCATAAACTCCAGTTATCTATGCTCCCTTTATAGCCAAGGGAGAGAAACAGATACTCCCAGAAGGTTATGAAAACAATATGCACCCTCATAAGATGCCTTTTCTGTTTTTCAGCAACTGAAAACTTTAATGATTTACGTAAAAGATCTACACCTGCATTATAATCTTAATTGAGATTACCCTCAAGCTAAAACCTGAAGCTAAATGCTTAAGTATGCCATGAAATTGTACATTACTAAGCTTATTTACATATCTTTTTATAGATTTCTGACGTATGAACTGAAAAGCCAAACTTCAAATGAATTACAGGCATAAATCATGTACCAATACATGTACTATGAATCATGTGCAGTTCCTCTGACAACCTGTGCCTGCTTGTATGCATGTGGCTTTCATAGAAACTTCTGTCATAATTTCTGTTTTGAGAAAAGTGAAAATTTACTTCAAGATTGCTAGGGATATTAAAGTCTGAAACTTGATTTGGTCTTGAGAATGACAAAGAGATACTGACTCATTAATCTGTTTAGGAGCCTCTTGTGTTCCTTGTTTTGTTATGAACAGGAAAGTTATGAAAAGAAAAAGAAACCTGATTTTACAGCTGATAAAGAGATTAAAAGAACAACCAGTGGTTAGTTTAATTGGTTTTAAGTTATGGTCTTTCTATGACATTGACTTTGGATTTTTTTTGGCATTCTGTTTAGATGCTAAGTCACTGGATTATTTCAGCACTGTTGCACTGAATTTTTAAAGTGTATTGTGAGCTCTAAATGTTATTTTTATGTTTTTCCTGAAACAAATTCTACTTTCTGTGTACAATAAATACCAAATATCTGATATTGAAATCAATGTAAAATTGATATTCAAAATGTCATATCCCCCAATTGGAACTCAGAAATACCATAAGTAGTTAAGAAAGCTGGTCTTTTTGTGATAAAATGTTCAAGTTTATAGAGACAATTATTCTAAGTAAAGCATGCAGATTTAGAATTTCAGTCATTTTGTAGTTGGCCCTGGGATTCGGCATGTTTCAAAATTCAGTGCAGAATATTAATAAATACAGAAATATGATGGGGTTTTTCATTATCTAATGGCTAAAATTAATTTTAAAAACAATCATACTTTTATAAAGGTAAAAGTTATAGAAACACGATGAAAATGTTGGAGATGTTCTTTCTGTAACCAGGTCCAGTTCCATGCTAGTCAATTTCACCGTCTTTCAATTTTTCATTATCTAGACCTATGAAGCCCTCACAGTAACTTGGAAAAGATATTGTGCCAAAGTAGAAACAGTTACTCAGGCATACAGATTTTGTTTTTCTGTAGTTTCTACTTTTATGTAATCTTTTTTGTTTCATTTCAGCTGTTATGGTAGAACCTACTAAATTTCTTCAACTCCTTCCATTTCTGTGATCTCTCTGTGACCTCATATGCATCAAGACTTCAGAGGTAGAGTCAATGCTCACTTTTGCCAAGAGTAGCTGTGGGATCTCTTAGTGGACTTTCACCAGCCAGCTTAAGCCTAAGACCTCAGTATTTCAAATTTACCCAGCCCTGGGTGGCCTAGCTAATATGAAAATTAGTCCAACCAATTCTGCCTCCATTTTTAATGTATCTCCTATTACTATGAAGTTAGCACCCCACAACATGTCCAGTATGGTTCTAGTCTTAGCTTAGGCATTTTTAAAAAAAAAGTTTTATTGCAATGTATATATCTATATTATGTATATGTTAACTATGGCATATGTCTACGTTACTCAACAGTTTGTGGCTGTAGTAGATTGCTTTGTTTCACAGCAAAATACATTCTTTATAAAAGGTAAAGAAAGAAAAATTGTAGAAAAAGTAAGAAGAAAAAGGGTAAAGCTTCATGCTGTGTGCATGAAGGCAAATGTCTTAGAGCTAATCTGAAGATGTGGACTCACATGAGGACTATGGTCAGCCATACAAGTCAACATCCTGTAAACAGATGGAATAACAAGACAATTGCCTCTCTTGACAGAGATTTGAAAAACAATGACCTACATTTATATTATAAATGGTAGATGAACTAATGATTTAATTAACTATGAGCAATCTTCTAATGGGAAAAAAAAACTTCTTAACTGGATTTTCAAATGTTAGCTCGCAATTCATTAGGTTTGATTTAACTGCCCACGTCATACAGGGGGTAATCTTTGCCTACACAAATTGCTGTTCTGCCATATTTTGGGTGGATAAAACCCCCACCTCTTTTCAATTCATTCAATTAATTTTCAATTAATTCAATTCCAATATTTTAAAGAAAGTGTTATCGACATTCTGTTTTAGCACTGCTTTAAACCAACATTACCAACTGAAAGATATATTTAATCATTCCTTGATGTTTAAAGACTTATAGGTCATATAGTTATGACAGTTAAATTTGATAGTGGTGTTTTCAAAGAAAGGAGGTGGGAACATAGAATTTAGGAAGTCTTAAGATGACTCCAAATAACAACCAACATTTTGATGATCTAGCTAAAATATAAAGTGATAGAAAAAAAATCTGTATTTTCTGTAAGAAATTTTGACAGCCTATGCTGTTTTTAGTCTTTGAGTGTAAGAATCCAAAGCTTTAAGAAGTACTATAACTAAATGCCATTTACCTGTAATCATTGATCCTGGAAATAATTTTATTATTTTTGTTTTGTGGCTCCTTCCTAAAAATAACATTTGAGAAATTTTGACATTATTTAATTAATAATTGTACAACAGTGCTAAAAAAATAAAAGCAAACCAGGTTAACAAAGTTTTTACAATCCTGGCTCTAGCTGGAACAGTAGTTAAAGCCCAAATTCTCTAAGAAAATCAACTACCTAAAATTAAAGGACATCAAGGGGAGCTTCTCGTGTCTTTGTAGATCAGTGTCATTAAAACCTCAGTCCCACTGGCCTTTACTGCTCTGAAGGACTGGATTCAGGAACGTGCCCAGCTTGTCCCCTCTCTTGTCCAGCTGTAAGTGTTGCTCTCGACCCCTGGTTGCCCTGGAGAGTGTTCCTGTTGCCCCAATGCAGGTGCTGGGTCTCCCTGCTCTCAGAGATACAGGGTAGCAGCATGTCAGCTCGCTGTGCAGCAGGACAGGTGGACAGGCTGCCTGCTCAGTGATGCCTTTTGGCTTGGCTTTGGCACAGTCGCCTTAAATCCCAGCAGAACTGCTTTGCTGTAGTCTTAAACTCCAATTTTCTGCCCTTTTCTGTATATTCTCTCCCCTCTGATTTTCTGTTCTTTAGGGAAGTGTTTAGATTTATTTTCCTGGAGCAGTTCTGTTTTGTCTAAGTAATTATCTAACAATTGACACAGAGGTTTGAACTTGGGCTGCCATTCCTTGGGGAAATTCTCTACAGATGAGCCATAAGCCTGCCCTTCATTCTTTAATATTTACAGAAAAACGAAGAGTTCCACCAAGCAAGAGACCACAGTTCATGGAGTCCAAGCAACCTGCATCCAGCAGGGAAGAGCTCATGTCTCCTACATTCTTTTAGATATTCCTTCCACCGTGGATTTTTAAATAGAGGAAGGGCACATTTCCTCTAGATTCTAGGATGATGCTGTGAGGGACACAACTCATGGCTGTAGCTGCTGAGAGGCTGGAAGCATTACTGACTTGACTTGGCTACACATATTTCCTCTCCACCATTATCATTTGCATTTAATTACAGCCAGCTGAAACTGTCTGGCATTTGTTGTGGGTATTCAGGAGGCCTAGGTCCTTGACTCAGCTTGTGATATTTGCTGGGCTCAGCCCTTTCTGTCCCAGTAAGACAATAGCAAAGCTACATGGTCCTGAGCACAGCACACCAAATAGGATCCTGAAGGAAAACACTGAGTTGAGAGGCTTACTTGAAAGGGGCTTGTGCAGCGGATGAAGCACCACGTAAGCCATCAGCCATGGATGAAAACGTACAGATTAATTTAATGATCTTGATGATGTATATAGAACAGAATGTAAGTTTTCTACTACAAGAAGGAAAGCTGCCTCCAACCCTCCCAGCCTTTCTCACCTTTATTCCCAGCTAATTAAAAACCAAACAGTTCCCCATGGATCCAAACAAGGATTCCCAAAACAGTGAAGATTTCCTATCTGGAATTCCTGGATAGCTTATCCCCAATCTCTAATTTACTTATTCTCAGTTTACCTTTATAACAAGTTGATATAAACTTTCAAAAATAACCTGGCCCTGACAATTTGCCTTCTGTGATCAAATAAGAGACAGATTGTCACAAAAGAAACTGTGAGAATCCAAGCAGGCCCAAAAAGCAGAACTGTACTCCTGAGTGCAAATCCAGTTTTTGAACTGAAGAGCAATGTTAGTTTAAAGTACACCACTCTTGTTTGTTCTATCTCTGATGGACGTTTTGTTTTTCCATCTGGGCTCTTTCCAACATTTTTGTTCTGAGCATTTATGAAGCACTCTAAGGAGTCAAGGAGAGAACACTTTTATAAATAAAAGATGTGTTTGTATAATTACTAGGTAGAGAAAATAACTATTTCTGGGTTTAGTTTATTTCTTTTTGAATGCACATATAAGGCCTACATTTTTCCTTTCCACTTTTGGTCAACGGCCAAAGCTCTCTCTTAATATATGAACAATATTTCAAAATATTGCATGGTGTGATAGTACTTGCAGAAATAGTGTTACCTCTCTATGTTTCTCTTTAGGTGGCCAGCTGGAAAGCCTTCTGGATTCTGTGGCACTCTGTAAATTGCTTGGTAAATTGAAAAAAATTTTAAATTGAAGGGTTGGATGTTTTAGCAATAAAAACAAAGCCTTAAGGCATTGGGTAAAACTGATTTACTCATTTTAGGGTTATGGTTTAAAAAGCCTCTTTTCTTATTTCTCTCATAAAATTCAGCTGCAGATCAAAGACTGAATAAGGAGGACAGAACTTCTAGGCCTAGCATTAAAGCAAAAATAAAAGAATGAACTTTGAATATATTTTATTAATTATTTAACTTTTTTTTTCTTTTATTGATATTGAAATAATTTTCTTAAAACAGTATTTTTCTTTAGTAAAAGCAAGTAAGATGTGGTGATACTCTTCACCTGTATCTTAATGATGAAATACTGCAAGACTTACACATCACAGGGAAGAGCATGGCCAGGTTCAAAATTTACCTTCACTTGATCTTTAGTAAAATATTCATACTTTTTCTTTCCTGTAAAAATATACGCTTCTACTAGACATTCAAAACTAAAGTGCTGTGGAAAGGAATGAGTTATGCATACTAAGCAACACAGTCTCGACTACTAAAAAATTAGCAAGATATTACCTCAGAAGAATGTGTTTCAACCCTGACAAATTAAGACTTTTATGGATCCATACAGTATTCTCACACTTGAAAATTTCTTATGTCTAATGTACGTGTTCTCATATTTCCAGTTGGCATCTGCTCACTGATTTTACAGTAAGAGCAGCTATGGTTCAATGGCACCTTTTGAACCCTGTGTCTCTCATTTTACTCCCTCCTTTTGATGCTGTCCCCCTTCATAGAAAAAACTCAGCTATCACCCTGGACAATAACAAGTTCAAGCTAATTTCTGAAGTTTAAGGTAATTGCAAGGGAAGAGAGGGAAAGGGAGCAAAGGGAATATAACAAAGTGTACTAGAAAGGCTGGGAAAAGGTACAAGAAACTGAGTTGAGATTTTGATTTAAGGGAGGTGAAGTATGCGGGGGGTTAGAAGGGATACTGGGGCACAAGAATGGGTTCCTAGTTTGGAATGAGGGGAATTCAGAAGCAAGATAATTTTTTTGCTTTTACAGTGAAATCTGAGCCCAGCTCTAGATCTTTACACTGACATAGAGAAGGGAATGAAACAGCTAGGGAAAAGGGAAAGGAAAGGACTTAAGATTACTGAAACTGGACAGTAAAAAGATGCAAAATGAGCACAAAAAAGGACCTTCAGGTACCTTGGGCTTTCTTCTAAAGTCTTGCCTTCCTATCTATTTCTAAATTAAAAGATCTCCCTTTAATCCACTTGTTGGATATCTAAGGTATGTGATTGGACATTTATTTTTAGAATTAGATAAGAAACAGGATACTCTGTGTGAGGCCAAAAGCCTATTTGATGTTACACTTGATTAATTGGTAGGCTGGCCTGAATTAATTTTAAGATTAACTTTGTTTTATTTCCTTCCTGTGGCATTATGTCAAGGTGAAAATGTATTGATTTATTAATTTATTTGGTCCTGGCACACTCTGTGTATTCAAGTTAATTTATAAGTGGGTTGATATAGTCTGGTTTGGCACATCACCTTGATAGTGACTTTTGAAAGGTACTGGTTAGTTCAATTGCCACTGAAACTCTTCACGCAGCTGATATTTCTTTTTTTTTTTTTCCTTTTTAAATACTGCAATCCGATGTAGAAATTAATTATTATGCTGCCACCCAGTCCGAAGGAGGACCCTTAGTTAAGTATAGCTTTGACTAAGGAGGATTCATAACGATTTACACCAGATCACAAGCCAGTCCTAACCTCTTAGCATTGTAACTGCAATCTCAGTCATTCTAGGAACCACAACAGAATAGTAGTTTCTATTCTACCATCCATTTCCTGAAACCTTTCTGAACAGTCTGTCATCTTCTGAGAACAAATAATATGAACACAGAGCTTCATCTTTCATTTCTCGCTTTTTGTGCAGAAAATAACTTCTGTGCAAAATGAATTGCAAACTGCGTCTAATACAAAACACTAACAATCAACATAGTTTTATGAGGCACAAAAAGGGGTATAAGAAGGCAGGGGAGAAAATAATATCCTATTTCATTAGACTTTAGAAATATGTGACTCAAATATTTCAGTAGTTTAGTCAACCATAGAGAAAAGTTTTCCCCATTAAAAAAAAAAAAAGAAAAGAAAAAAAAAGAAAAAAAAAAGTGGTGTGGTTGTGTCATAAACAACTTAATTACTGAAAGGCCTGAAAAGACAGAACTTCCCATTTGCCAGTGAAGCTACTCTCAATAAGGACAAATTTCCAGCTGAAATTGCATTTGAATTGACACCATTACACTTCACTGAAAAATTCTCTCCATATAAGCAGACCAAATTCTAGGAAATGATAACATAAAAGAGCTCTCCAACAGCCTCCTTCCCTTGACTTCAAGGGAAGTATAAGAACTTAAAATATCGCTGGATCTTTTGGAAATCAGACTACTGGTGACTGTGCACACAGAACACTGGGTAATAAAGCTGCTTTAACTTTACGGAAATGTAAACATTTCTGTTGAAATCCTGTCTTGTTCATCTCTCTAGCTACTTTTCTATAGGGAAAGAAAATATTTCCATTTGAGTTGAGCTGTTATCTCTGAAAATAAAGGGTTAACACAGAAAAAGAGGAAAAAGGTGGAGATGAAAAAAGAGAGAGAGACCATACTGAGTGGGAAATATGGGTAAAAGATGGGAATGGATAAATGATGCATATAGTGCTGGTGAAAAGTAGATTGATGAGAGTGGAATGTGGTACTGACTGTGAATGCTGTGTCTGAGATAAAATTCGTAATGTTTCTAACAAGAACCTTACAGTTCTGAGTGGAGACACCAAAATGTGTGATCTGCTTGCTTAAATTATATCATCCAAGCACACAACATGTTATACTAGAGTCAGTAAAGCTCTTTGTTTTAAGAAGGCATGTGAGACTCTGTATCTGGGATACTGGATGCTAGTAAATCAAATTATGTGCCTACAGTATGACAATACAATGCTTTTATTCGCCCTAATGTAAAAAAGAATTGGGTTGTGTAGGATAATAACTTAAAATAATTTCAGGAATTCCAGAATTCTCTCTACATCTATATGAAGTCTTTGCATGCAGTGCTAAATTATAACGGGGCAAAGAACTACATTTTAACAAATATTAGGGATTATCCACAGTAAAGCTAGTGCATTAATATTAAATCATACATAAAAGAGCTAATATAAGGTTCACTGCAGCATTTTGTATTTTATTTAATACATACCACTTATTTTTTCTTTTTTTTTCCCCTTTTTTTTTCTTTTCTGTTTTGGGATTTTTAGTTAAAGAAAGACAGAAGCATAAAAGTGAAATCACGTAGCATCTACAAGAACATTAGAAGCAAAAAAAAAAAGTGAGAAAACACAGAAGTTGCTGGATGGTTCAGGCTGACAAAAGACATGGAAAAGTCTAACACCTCAAGGCCTTCTTTTCTTCAGTGTCTACTGAAACAAGGGTAAGACTTCAGGACTTCCAAGTCCCTAAGAACAGAGGGGAAGGGAAGTCTGCAGCAAAGACTTACCCTCAGTGGAGGGGAATCTGCTTGGGAAGTATTTAAACAAAGTAAAATCCACAGAAGCTGATTTGATGCACCCAGGAAGGGTGAGAGGGGAGAGGGATACTTGGTGTCATTCCAGGATCACTTGCATTAATTTTTGAAATTTCATAGAAAATGTCGGAGACTTCTGGAACTGGTCTCTTTTCCAGTTCTGAGGACTGGAAGACAGAAAATATCACTCCTGTCTTTAGGAAGGGCAGAAATGCAATTGGCAGAGCTACAGGTCAGTTAGCTTCATCTTGATCCCTACAAAATTAATGGAGTAAACAACCCAGGAAACCATCTCCAAACATATGAAGGACAAGAGGATGAGTGGGAACTGCCAGTATGGACCCAAAATACTTCTGCAATGAGATGACTGGTTTGGTGCAGGGAGACAGAGAGAGGGGGCTGATTTGTCTTGATCTCAGAAGGGTCAAGACAGGATACAGCAGGGTATCCCACAAAATCCTCCTAGCAAACTGATGAAATATAGATTAGTTTTGAAAACTGGCTAAACTGTTGGGCTCAAAGGGTTGTGATCAGGAGCATGAAGTCCAGAGGAAGCCCAGGCACTAATGGCGTACTTCAGTGGTTGATACTGGGGCCAATACGTTTCGTTATCTTCTCTGTTGACCTGGACCACAGGACAGAGTGTACCTTCAGCAAGTTTGTAGATGATACAAAACTGAGGGGAATGGTTGATGAACCACATACTTGTGCTGACATTCAGAGGAATGTCAGTAATCTGAAGAAACACAACTGCTGACTGGTTGGGAAGCAGCTTTGCAGAGAAGGCTCTGGTAGTCCAAATGGACAACAAGCCTGCAACATGCCCATGCCCTTGTGGCAAGGAGGGCAAACAGCCTCTCCAGGGTTGCATCAGGAACAGCATCACATTGCCTGGAGGTTAAGACTGTGAACCTTTGTCTCTCCTCAGCACTAGACAGGTCACATAGGGAATGCTGAGTCCAGTCCTGAGCTTCCTGGTATAAGCAGAACTTAGACATAATGGAACAAATCCAGCGAAGAGCCACAAAGATGAAAGGTATTGGAGCATGTGAGCTATGTAGAGAGGCTGAGAGAGATGGCGTTGTTCAGCCTGGAGAGGTAACAGATCACAAGTATCTTATTCATGTGTATAAATTCCTGGTAGGGGTAGAAGTTAAGAACGTAGACACAGACTCTTCTGAATGGTGCCCAATGACGGAACAAGAAGCAACAAGCAGAAATTGGAACACTGAGGGCATCCAACTACAGTGAGGAAAAGTAAATTTTCCCTATATATAAATACTAAAACAATGAATGCATGTAATGATTAAACATTGATTAACAAGCATTATCCAGTATCCTTTACACTTCAGCTATACATTTCTGTTAATTTTGACAGGACTACAGACACTGTTCAAGCCTCCCTTGAAGCATGCACTTCTCTGCTAGCAAGCTTTTGTTTGAATTGGGTATTTGAAAGGCTGAAAAGTCTTCAGTTTGTCAAGAATAAATTGTTCTTTGTCAGTTGACTTCAGCTAGACTCAGACTGAATAATCATAAAAACATTCTAGCACTATGGAGAAATTAAAAGAAGTGTGGCATTTTTAAATGCCCTTGAAACCAATCCAGAAAGTGACATCATTTGTGTTAAAATTCTTCTATATATGTGCAGACAATAATGTTGGATCTTTACAAAACAGGTCATTTTTGAAATGCAAAATTCTTGTTTATTCTTTTTTTGACAGCCTCTTTTTTCCTTATTTCACATTTTTAGTGAGAAACCTGGACAAGAATCTACTTCTTCCCCCCAGCCCTGCTGCTTTCAGCACAGCTGTTGCTTTCTTCATGATCATTTAATGAACCAGGGAAATAGGGACAAATGAGAAAATGGATAATAGCATGAAAAGAAGAAGAAATCTTTATACAGATAAATAAAATTTAATTTGTGAGGAAAATAATTGATGAGGCAGGAATAGCTGTGAGCATTCCTGTAAATCCGTCAAGGAATACTTGCAAACACCACAATTCCTAGGGGACTTTCGTGTGTATGATTAAAAGACAACATATGCAATCCAAATCTAGAAAAGTCAAGGGATTTTTTAAAGATTAAAAGTATTTTTTTTCAAGATTAAAATAAACATTTTATCCTGAAAGGAAACTTCATAATGAAAGATTTAATGCCCACTAGACTAATCAACTTTTAAAAGCAAACAGAAAAAAAAACGTTTCCCCTTGAATCTTTTCATGCTGTTAAATGGAGTTAGTTAGAAAATCTTTGACAGCAGTTCCAGGTCCAGACTACAACACATAGCTCTGATCTTTTACTGTCTGACAGGGCTAAGTTTAGCATTTTCATTGTTTGAGATTTTTTTTTTTTGTCTATTTTCTAGAATGCTGGAGAAAAAAAATATATAAGACCTGTCAAAGGATTAGGAAACAAACTTTCTGGTGTAGTGCTTTCTCTATTTCTCTGCCAACCTACTTTGCAGTATTAAGACGCAAGGAAGAGGGTCTTGAGTGAAACCAAACAAAATTTTTTAAATCTTTTAAAGGTTATGCATTATGTTTCTACTTTCACATCTCAGAACAAATAAAGTTTAGGATGGATTTTCAGTGAAGCATGTTTTTAAATGCCATGATACTTTTATAAGTAAACAATTAATAAAGAAATTAAACATTCAAAGAGTAGGTTGTGAGCCCTGCAGTGTGCCTGGGTAGCATTAGCAGTGGATGGAACACATCCTGCCTATGTCTATGGGGTAGGGGTAGGTAGAGACCTGTTCTTTCTGTCACCACTGCTGGTGTTTTCCTGAATAGAAAGGGGCAAAGAGTGAACAGAGACCACATCCAACCTTAAGTAAAAGTCTCAAATTCAGCAGCTCAAAAAGTTCTGGCTAGGAAATGCTTGCTTGATTGACCTATTTTTTTCCTTCCTCTTCTTTCTATTAAGTTTACATTTTAGGAAGAACTCAAATTGAAACACCTCTCCATCACCTGGATCAGACAGAGGATCATGTGGGACAGATATTAGCCACAGCAGGTAGTGTTGCAAGATGTCTATATTCTTGCTGGATGAGCACTGGGCAGAGCAGAAATGGAGCCAGTAACTCCAACAAAAGGAGCAGTGCCAGCTGCTTCCCAGATTGAGGGAGAAGCGCAGATGAGACTTGAGCTTTGCCAGTCTCTTTTTAAAGGACACAAAACATAAGGCCACATAAAAAACCTCTATTTTCTTGGTGAAGATTTACTGCTTTGTCAACTTTCCTCATGGCAGAATCTAGCCCTCATTAGGTCTGTGTTAATGAGATGTTGCTAAATGTAGATGAGAATTACAGTTCTCATTGAATAGCAATTTCAGCAGGCTGCATTGATACCTTTATGTAGGGGTCATGGAAATAGTATTAAAAAGACAGCCACGTAAAACAGTTAAATACTGAAATTACTTACTGGTATACTGACTGTGTAATGTAGCAGATTTTAAATAAATCTGTTCTAATTTCTTCTTGTGAGAAGGATCATCTTCCATGTCCTGAAGTTCTATCTGCCTGGTCATGTTCCTGGGCAAGTAGTTTTGACCCAAAGAAATAGGACACTGGCTTATTACTTCAGACCAGGATTTGAGTGGGCTTTTCATTTGTCTTTCCTTACTTTAAATCTGGTGAAAGAAATGCATTACTTTTATTTTGGCTAATGGACTTTAATGAAAGTACGATTGTGACTTGGCAAAGAAGTGCAAGCTGGAATGTAGATGCACGGAAAAAAGGCTGAAAAGTGTCATTGGGAACAAGTGAAGAACAGGTGTTAGTGGCATGAAGAAGAGAAATGCTATAGGGAATAAGGTTAGAGAGATAGTTTGGGGCAAAACTTCGAGGGTCTTTCAAGGCAAGGACAGAGTCTGAACTCAAGGTGAGCTATGTGAGTAAAATTAAATAGGATTAACTTCCTCTGTGAGCTCTCCAAATACACGTTATAACAAATTTTGCAATTCTATTTTTTAGAAGTGAAATTTAAATAGACAGAAGCTCAGTATTTTAGACAGATTCTGATCTGCTCTCTAAGAACAATTAATATATCTTGAGTGTCTTAACATAAAACAAGACGTACTCCAGGAGCTGAAACAAGCTGAGGAGAAGAGATTCCCGGGTACAATTGCCATGTTGTGCAGTTTCAAACAGATAATTTGCTCAAGGGGTAGAGACTTTGGAGCAGTGTACTCAGGAGCAGCCATGTGCTCCAACACTCAGAACTTGCTCTCCTTTTCGACCAGAAGTTGTGTCTCCTGCAAAATCCTGGGAAAGAGAATGAGGATAGGAGTAAAGCAAGGAGAAGAATGAATGTTGAAATAAATGTTTGCCAAAGCATGAAGATAGCAGTTGCCATGAACCTGCAACTAAAACTAGTATTCACGGAAAAAAGATTTGTTTCTCTCTCTTTGAGCTACACAAAGCACTGATGGAAGTGCTGCAAGCCTCATCAGGTCTTGAAACAATGGATTATGGTTTTACTGTCACTTCATAGGGTCACTTAGTAATGTACAGGACAGCTTTCATATGTGATTAACAAATTTTGGCAGATATGAGGTGGTGCATGGTTCTATATTTGCCCTAACAGAAATAGTCAGCTAAAAATATCTGGAAATCTAAAGCAAGGTTAGCCTTATTGCCTGAACAAGGTTCAAACCCATAAGAATATGTTTGAAATATATATAGAGTAAGCTACCAAAGACTTGTAACACAAACTCAAAATTATGTCAGCAGCTCGGGAATAAAAGGTAGATAAAAGTTAAAAGAAGACACCCTGGTGGACAACAAGCTCAATATGAGCAAACAGTGTGATGCTGCAACAAAGAAGTCAACAGGGCTGCATCGACAAGGGCATCACCAGCAGAGAGAGGAAAAGTCATTATCCCTCACTGCACAGCACTTATCAGATCGCACCTCAAATACTCTGTTAAGTTTTGGTCCCCATTATAAAGAAAAAAACAAAGTAAGTGGATAGGCTGGAGAGGGTCTAGAGAAGGGCCACAGAGGAGAATAAAGGACCAGGAGGCCTGCCAGAATAGGAAACGGAGAGAGAGCTGGGTTTGTTCAACCTAGAGAAAAGACTTCAGGGAGGCCTTAGGACCATGTTTCTGTATTTAAGAGGTAGCTACTAAGAAGATGGAGATTCCCTTTTTACAAGGAGTCACATGGAAAAGATGAGTGGTAACGGGCTTAAGTTACTCGTGAAGAGATTCTTAAGGGACGCAGGATGAAAATTTTTCACAGTAAGAACAATTAGCCATCAGAATAATCTCCCCACAGAATTGGTAGATTCTCCAAGATCGGACATGTTAAGATTCAGATGGGCAGGGTGCTGGGCCATCTTGTCTAGACTGTGCTTTTGCCCATACAGTTTCTATGATTCTCTGGTTCTGTGATTCTTCTGGGGAGGCTATCCACATTTAACATTCAAGAATGTTTAAAAGGTTGTATATGTTCACTGTTATTCCTCCTGGTATCAGAATATCACCTGGTATGTAAAAGCCTATTGTCAAAACTGGAACTTTCTGCATGAATCTACTGGATTTGATTTGGGTTTCTTTGGACTGATTCCTTGTATCTAGACCTGAGTAAGTACCAGAGAACAGAAATAAGTCCAGAACACATAACTATGCTAGTTATCGGTGCAGCCACCTTACATACAGAAAAATGGGATTTTAAGTCATTGACTTAAAGGAGGTGATTTGTTAGAACTCTTGTACCTCAAATTACTACATCAGAGAAGGAGATTCTACAGCCCTGCAGCCCAACCTTTGACATCAGAGAAACATGTTGAAGCTCCTGCTCTCTCTGCAGGAGAGGCCACAGACTTAAGGTGAGGACAATAACATCCCATATTTCCATTGAGGACTTCTGCAGTTAGGCGGTTGTACAGGAGGAAATGTGGCAACATGATGTAAGTAATTGTGATCAATCCCTTCAGATGCCACTTTCTGAATTGTATAAGTAATTACATAAGAATCTGTTTTCACTAAGATGGCTGGGACCTAGATATCAAAAATGGGTTTGAAATACAAACTCTGACCTGAAGAAACAAAGATCCTTAATTGTTTTTAGTTCCTACCTGTCTCCCTTCCTGTGACTACTTTTCAAAGCACTATAGCGAGTATTTTTTTGTGGGTAAAAAGATGCCTTTCACATTTTTAATTTGGTCTGGAATTTACTTGAGATTTCTCTGTGTAGAAAATCCACACCAATATTTAGAATGAATACTTTAAGTTGACCAGAACCAAAAACAAACCACGTTGTACCTGGAAAAAAATCAGACATTTTTATAATTTTCTTGCAAGCTGAGATAAAAGGATTTTTTCACATAAAGTATTTGTTTGCCATTGTATAAGATAAGAATAACTGACTTGTCTACAGTTATCTGTCTTGTGAAAGAGTAATGATTCAACCTGTAATCTCTGATCACACAGAACATAATCTTTCCCACCAGAGCACTCTTTCTTTCTTAATCACACTTTTCAAAGTCTCTGTTTTTCTGCAACACTTCTTCACTGTGAAATGCTGCCAGGGATACAAAACAGTGCAAAATCATGCTAGCATATTTTGATAGTAAGAGAGCAGCTCTCTTTCTCTAGTTGGACAAAGATAAACACATACGTGTGTACTTGGAGAACTGTAGATATTTACATGTGCTTCTGCACACGTTTATGTACACAGATTTATACACATACACATACACATACACAGACACTACATTTAAGGAAAATATAATGGACACTACTGCTTTAGATCCTACCAGGTGCACTAGCATTTTTTCTTTCAACTATAAATGCTTTTCATATCTGATGTTTTTGATTAGCAAACCAGCAGTATCTTCTCTGGTTTAGATGTTATCAGCATGATACTCTGAGATGGCAGCTGCAATTGGGTATTGCTTCAGAAAAGCCATAATCTGTAATTAGTGACGTCAGTCAACTTATTAAAATGTAATTACAGAAAGCACTTTAATAAAAAACACTAGAATGAATATTATAGGTCTTTTTC
Source organism: Rhabdornis inornatus (assembly GCA_013397075.1). Taxonomy (NCBI): domain Eukaryota; kingdom Metazoa; phylum Chordata; class Aves; order Passeriformes; family Rhabdornithidae; genus Rhabdornis; species Rhabdornis inornatus. Next base: position 103,847 of record VWZS01010074.1, on the reverse strand, counting down.
AATACCATAAGCACAGTGAAAAAAAACCTGCTACTGTCTTTCTCTTTTGTTTTTTTTGCCTGATTGATAGGGTTTGAGGATTTAATTCATTTACCCATCAAAATAACCTTAACCACAGTTTTATTTCTCAATAAGTTCAACTGGCTTTGAAGGTAGTAAAGTCATTAGGGAAAAAAAAAAAGCCTTTACCATATTATTTGGTGTCATATGAGAGGAAAGCATCCTGAAAAGCGTGTGCTTACTAAAAATGTAGGAAGCTAAGGGCTCAATCTGAAGCACACCCAGAGACCTTCAAGGCAACTGAGGGTGGACACATAAATAAATAAATAAATAAACAAATGCAAGGAGATAAAACACTGAGACAGGATGAGTCATTTTGTATCAGTCAGTGCCAGCTCTACATTTGCATTGTGGAAGGTCAATTATCTCACACTGAAATATAGCTGAAACTATGAACTCAGTAGCTCTGGGCACTTAACACTGTTTAGATCTGTACTTTAATACTGAATTTAATATTTTTCCTGAAGGGAAATGATTAATAATTGCATTCAGTGAAGCATACACTTTAAAAGATTGACCCTTACAAGCTGTTGGTTTTTTTTTTCAGGATTGGAAAAAGTAGCTGTTTCCCCAGACAGTATCCACTTATTTTACATTTTTTACACTTCACAAAGCTGCCGAATGTAACATGCTAAAGGCAAAATTTTAAAGATAACTAATTAGAAGAGTACATTGCAATTACAATTTAGACCATTCAGCAACAAATAAGATGTTATTTGACGTTGAGTCTGATATTGATGAAAGTTCAGACTTTCGCCCTATTGAATTCAGTGCCATGTGTCCTCTATAGCTTAACTGGAGCCAAGGAGCAGGAAGGAAATTACACCCGTTAATTCTTCAGTTTACGTATTGAGACATACACTCTGGATCCTTTGGAAATCCTTGAAATCTTTTTGAAAGGGTTCACTCCTACATAGAAAAGGATTTTGGCTTCAGCAATACCTTGCCAGACCTGAGATATATCCCAAGTGTGTTTTGAGAAACAAGAAAATTTAAGCAATAAGAAATACTCACTTGGGTCTTCAAGCCAGCATTCATAGTTAATGAACTTGCCTAGAGATAATGCTGAGTGGACAGAGAACGGTGCACAAAATGGACAGATATTGGTTAGAAACTGTCTCTGGGAATCTAGCTGTTTCTGCATAGAATAACATGTGAGTTTCCTCGTGATGTTCAAGAAAAATGTTGTCATGTTTTCATATCTCAAGTGTGTATCTCATGTCCTGCCAAGACTGCTCACAGCCATGTTCGCTGTGTTTGTATTTTCATATATGGGTCCAATGCATGACAGTGCACACTGAAAGCTTGGCCACCAGCCTCAAAGACTTCCAAAGAGCCATTGCTGGGCAATAACTGTTAGTCCACATCTGCAACAGCTAATCTTGACACTGTGTTAAGTGCAGGAGGCTCTGTGTCCCGTGCTAGTGCTTTCAGAATACAATGGAAAGAATAGGCTGTTCAATCTACTATAAAAGCAAATGTTGTTAAGCAAATGACCTTTACGCTCTCTAAAAATATTCCTATTTATATAGAATTATATTCTATATAAATAGGAATATTTTTAGAGAGCGTAAAGGTCTCTAAATTTATACAGAAGGATATAATGCAATTATTAACATGTTATCTAGTCTGTAATCTGAGTATGTGGCTTGAATATTATTTTTTAGTATTCTGAACATCATTTCCATCAGCATAGTGGGAAACTAAAAGCTGAAACTTGCAGCTGGGCAATGCCTAGTACCATGCTTTTCACTAGAAGGGGAAGGTTATGGTGAGCCAATATAATTTAAAAAACACTATTTATTTTACTGTTGTGAATGAAATGTGATGTGTGCAGACAGATGTTGCACAGTATACTGCATGTCATTTCACACATTCTCTGTGGTAAATGAAGCTTCATTGTTTGAAGTATTTACAATGGAAATGAAATGAAAAAAAATGTTTGAGAAATACAATTTACATTTCCAGTCTATAATTATCACCAGATTTAATGACACAGTCCTTTCACACAGTACTCCTTTAGTTCGTTGAAAAAAAGTTCTCTGATGCTTTGCATATGTTTGAAATGAGAACATTTTACAGTTTTGCAGTTAGGTGTCTGGCTTCTCATCTACTTACCTCTGTCTGAACCTACCAGGTGCCACAGAGGAGTGAAAAAAGTCTCACCAGCAGGTGATACTCATAGTGTCACAGATTCCCTGGATTGCAGGTAAAACTCTTTCCCACCCCTTCTCTCCCATATATTCTTATTTTCTCTAGGGTTAAGAGGACAAGAGATGAGCCAGAAGAACAAGCACACACTTTTCTACACATCCTGCTTAACTCAGCAAGTAAACAGGTCCATTTCCCAGCAAATAAGAGAGTAATGTCCCTCACTGTCACTACATACATATTTATTTTACACAATTCAGAGCCTGAAGAAACTTAAGTGGGACTTTAGAAACCATGTAAAGAAGGTAGACTTTGGTCTCTGCTTAACTCACATGAAGATAAACTTATTCAATGAGGTGGCCTTCATTAGCATTCTGATGATTGAGGGTAACAGCAGGCACCAAGATGACTATTTCCAGCACCATTAATTTTCAGGAATATTTTTAGAGAGATCCTGCAAGGATGCTCCATGGCTTTCTTCATCATGGTTATTTCTGATTCAGCTCCAGTTATACAGTCCAAAACAATTCAAAACCTGTGCCAAGAGGATTTCTGCTACCCTGTAAGTATTACAAGTTCTGAACTGAACTGTCTGTGCCCTACCTTGGTTATTTCCCAAGTTTCAAGCCCCCTCGCATACCAAGAGCATCCAGATTTTTTGCTGTTGTTGCTGTTTTGTATTGATACTGAACTTTTTCTATGACTAAATTTTGACTGCTTACAGACTATTTCATTACGACGAAGTAGTGGATGACACTTGCTTCTCTGAAGACCTTAATTTGCTTCAGTTAAGAAAAGGAAATACTATCAAAAATACCTTACAGAAGTCCAACTAATCACTCTCACCAAATACTAACTCCCACTAACTCTTTTTAGCAAAACTGATCAACAGAATACAACAATTAATTTATTTTGCATGATTACATCAGTCACAGATACATACTTATTAAACAAAGGGTAAGTCCAAGGCGGAAAAATTGTAAGTCCATAGTAAGAAAATTTCCTTTAAAATCATGATCTATCAAAGGTTTATTCCTGAAAAAATTCTAATTAAAGAACACTTCAAAATCAACACACAGAATAACCAAATAGTCTTGCCTGAAATATAGCTTTTAGAACCGTTTTGTCCTCCTTCTAACAAACTTGTCGACATTTTATTCCAGCTATCTTATTTAAGAGGTATAATATTGATCATTCCCAGTATGCCAATTAATCTTTGCAAAAAAAGTTTAGAGGAAATGTAGCTATATTTATCTCTAAATCAATATTTAGTCTTCCAGCTACAGTATTTTTTTTTTTATTATTTTATGCAAGTTTAGATGGTTCAAACTTACAAAGAAGAGAATTTGGGACAGGAAATGGTGAACAAAATATTTATTTGGTGTGTCAAGAGATAGATGGACATAATGTGTTTTGTAACAGGAGATATTAAGTCACTAGAATAAAATAAAACATAAGAAACAGTTTGCTATCTGTAAACAAAATATACGTTTGTAAATTTCAAGTGGTACCAAACACAAAAAAATTTAGGATACATATTTAAATATCCACTGTAAACAAGATATTTTCTAGAGAAAAGTAATTTCATTCCTTTGTGCTTTACATGTATATTTACATTTGCTAAACCTTAATATTCAAAATACAAAGATGTGGTATATTTTGTAAAAATTTTAAATGCAGTGGAGTTACTGAATATTAAGTGAACGAGCTGACATCTTACAACAGAATAATGAAATTGTTTATCAAGCTTTTAAGTTGTTTTATTTAATGTTATCAACTTTCATAGCACTTAACGACTCTTATTAGGGACATGAATTGAAACTGTGGCTAACACCTGAAGCCGAGTCTTTCCAGCACTGTTAAATGTTGCTTGCTGTGTAAATAAAGCCTGTCAGAAATCACTCCCTACATTTGGGCATTTTTCAGTGTCAGAAGTTTTCTTTTTTGTCAGTAATGGTCAGAATGGTCTTACTAGTCAGAATGAGGCTTTGTGCTGTCCACTTCCATGATTCTTCTGGGGTTCCATGGCACAACTATTATGACAGTTTTCTAGCTTTATTCTCACCACAGTTCCCACATATTTCCATCTTTTTGGATATATTTAGATAAAAAATTGTTGAACACCAGCCTTATTAATATTTCTTACATATTGATTTAAGGTAATATCAAGCATTTTTCAAATGTCTTTGCTTTCGGAAGAAAGTCTATACCTTTAATGGATTGACATCCTTCCAATCTGTATGTTAAAATGAAAATAATATCTGAACTGCAGATTTCAGAATTTTGTCTTTAAATAGTAGACTTTCAAAAGCCTAATTTTGTTGGCGATGATGATTGTAACTATCACCTTTCAAGTTGATATTCTTCTCCTTCCAAAATACCCTTTTTGGTTTAAATGTGATGGCCAAAATATACAGTCTGCTTCACCACTTGTATTCCTCTGACTTTGAAAGCAGCACAGCTTGCAAACTGGCAGAGCTTTGACTAGACACTCCAAGGTAATTGCTTCCATTTTCTTGGAATTTCGGATTGGATTTTCTGCTTTGGTTAAGGAAAGAAGTCAGCAGACAACCCTCCTACCTGTAGCAGGGGTCTCCAGGCACAAGCAGCAGGGATCACCTTTGAAGAAGAGCAGTCACTATCTGCTTTCCAGTCAGGCTTCCCTTGTGGTGGCTGTCTTTCAAACAGCAATAGAGCAGACAAAATATATTTAAACTTCCTACTGTCAAGCTTCAAAAGAATTGCCAGGAATTGTCAGAAGCATCATATGTCATTTCTGCAGCTGGTTTTACTTTGTTTCTCCTTAGCAAGGCAAAGAAATATGAATTGGTTTTCTACTCGAATGTCTGTTCAGCTGGTAGAGTAGGAACAAAACTTGTAAGTTGCATGTATTTTAATTTTGCAAGGATTTATCCCTCTGAATTACCCCAAAATAACCCAAATTAACTGACTTAAAGCCTCATTATGATCTCTGATGAACCTGAAAGGTGTGCACACTGCTTTATTCTGCACAGGATTCGTGATAGCACACAGGCTCCTATTGTTCTTTTATGCAGCTAGAACAGAGTATCAGATCAGGATGTCTCCAGTACTTCCTGGGCTTCTGGTATTTGCATGTTACCACCTTGAAATGAGAACATAATGGTCTTGAAGCTTTTTTTTTCCTTCTTTTTTTCTTTCTTTTTTTCTTTTTTTTTCCTCCCAGAAATGCCCTCTGATATGGAAACAATCTACTGAGAATTTGGGATTAGATGTGGCACATAGTTTCTTCTCAGCTGCGTAAGACATTATAATCTCTTGTTTATTTCTATTAGAAAATAATCTGTGGTTTTAATCAGAGTTTCAGCACAATTTAAAAGTGCCTGTCTGAGGGATTCTTTCTGGGAAGTACCAAACTGGCACTAAGGAACCTCCTCCTACATGTCTCTCCTAATTGCAGACTTACGAAAATCACATTTTGGATTAGGTGAATGGACACATACAGCTATTGCAAGAGAAGTATGTACTCAGACTGTGTGTGGTGGTAGCAAAGAGTCTGGGCATGTTGCCTAATAGCGTTAAGAGGAAGGAAGAGGAGGAGTAGAGGGAAGGAAATTTCTAGTGGAATTCATAGGGGAAAAGGTCCTGTATCTTTTGCATTTATCTAGCATTTCTCATCCAAGAACATCAGAGCCTTCAGTCTTGGATGAAAAGAGAAAAAAAGCTTCAAGATCTTACTGCTACAAGCCTTTATCTAAAGGAGAATTAAACCCATGAGCGTTACCAGTAACAGGGTCTAAATTTGCAGATGATCAAAGGCAAATGATCAAAGCAAATGAGCAATGTCTGAAGCAGGTTGGCATACTACCTTCCCACACATCTCTCTAAATTATTACTAAACAATGTCTTTGCAATCTGGAAGAGATTTTTCCCATGGAAAATATATACTCTAGGCAAAACAGATTTTGACAAAATATGGCAAAACCTCTGTTGGGTTTATGGAACAGGATAGATATGCTGGTATACTTAAAAGGCAGTCCTAAAAAAATGACCTAGAAAAGAAGTACGAATCAGTAATGTCTGTCAGAGTACTTTAAATTCATTAGCTGAGCTTTGTTATAGTCCCAGTGAGATGGGTAATGAACAGATTTTCCTTTTTCTCGTGATTTCTGAAAGTCACAGACCATGGCCACTTATGCCCTAGTCTGAGTAGTATCCTCCTGCAGTGCATGACATAAGCAGGACGTGGCTAAATCTGGCTAGTATGAAGTTGATTTGACATGCTTTTGACAGTGCAAATAAATGCTGACTTGACAACAAATTATCTCCTGACAACAAAACAAACGAAGACATCTAACCATATAACAGCACAAAAATGAGAGAAAAAAAATAAAGCCCTCACAAATTGTGTTAATTGCATTAATATTTAAACAAACTATTATTTCAAAATGTTACACATTTACAAAAGAGTCTCCTGAGCCTACTTATGAGGGAGACTATTATTTAAGCATAAAAATGTTGACCTAAATATGCAGAAGTATTAATCTAAATCAAATGTGTGAAGGGGCTGATTAATGCACACCTTCAGTATGTTAGGGGCTCTCTGCATAGACAGAATCTTGCGTATTCATCTAAGATATATTTTAGTCAGAACTTTTGCACAGTTTGTCACCTATTTTCTTAATAAGTATTCCCTCTCAAAGGTTATGACTATTTGCTCATCATTATTGTCATTTTAAAAAGTGTTTTTTAATGCCAAGTAATTAGTAAAAATTACAGTAAAATGTTTTGTGTGCAGTTTCAACTGAGAGATTAATAACCTTTGTACCAATATAATTAAATTTTAGTCTCTTCCACTCTATACTATGAATAAAAAGCTTCCCTAGAGTCTGTGGCCGTAAAATAATGCCTCTGCTTTAATTATGTGCCTTACAACTTTTTTCAGTCTTGCAAATCTGTTTTAACATCTGAGCTAGTAGGACAGACATCTAAGAATCCAAGTGATAAATAAAGAAATAGGACTAAATCCTCATTTCCCTTGACTAGGAGGGTAGTCTGATTCTCACCAATGACTTTGATTTATGGAGATTAAAAATATTTCTCATCAGATTTAGATTAAGTAATAAGGAGGAGGAAAATATTTTTACACTTGATAACAATTCAGATATACTAGAAAAAGAAGAAAATAATTTCCAGAAATGGCAAATGCATTCATACATTTAAAATTGGATCCTGAAGATAAATTCTAACTACTAAATCAAGTCTTAGAATTCCATAATAAAGACATCCACATGTATATTGAACACATTCTTTCTGAACTACAACATTTTCATCTCTATTATTCTAATCTCTTGATAGTCCTCTTGCCATGTAAATTCAGTGGACTTTGTGATAAAAACATTCATCAACATAATGAGTACAGTAGGGTCAAAGTGCAAATCATGTTAACTAATGAATATTAATTTTAGATATAAATAGAAACATATATTTATGTATGTGTTTATTTTGACTCACAAGCAAACAGGGAATGGATATGCACATGTACATTCTTCAAAAATCAAATTACTTCAATATTGCAGAGTAGGCAAAGAAGAATGCTGGCTTAAAGGCTTACAAAAATAATTTCGTTTTACTTTTATCTACTTTGTTTTTTTGAAAGAAGAGGATTGAATGTGAACCACTAGTAAATATGACAATTCAATATATTTAATTTTGTTACTATATAAAATAGTAGTCTAAGAACTATAATAATAATTATAGTAATAAAAAAAAGTTTAAGAACTCCACTAGCAAATTCAGTAACATATTTTTAAATGAGAAATATTCTAATCTAGATTATACTTTCTGTTATATAGATGTATATGAACATGTTGTAGTATATTTAAATTTGGGTTTGTCTGCTAATGCATTGCATATTAATCTTATATCTTGCCAGGAGTTTCCTGGACAATATAGCATAATAGTTCTTGATCATTCTAAATTCATTCTTTTGTGCTTCAAAAAACCTTGACTTTCTAGAATACCAGACTTTAAACTCATGTAAATTAAATACGTTTATGGATGACAAATCACCCACAGTAATTTGACTTTTGTACTAGAAAAAAAAAATCAAAGGATAAATTAATTTAGCTTTAAAAGGAATATTTGTAGCAGTGAAGCTACAGGTAGAATTTTTAAAAGCGAGGAATGAATCCAGTATATAACTTGACAGACAGTTATGGCAGTTAATAACTAACCAGTATTGGTTCAGAAAGCAAAGATAATAAAATGTAAATGGACCAAATGATGGACAGTCAAGCTATTTTTAAAGCCTTGTAAATGTTAATGCTATCTTAGAAATAGGTGATGCAGCATGATGCCTGCAGATGATCTGTTAACTACAGAACTCAAACAAACGGTATCTTAACAGAGGGAAATATAATTCCTCATATCCTATTTTTACCCTAAAACAAGCAAAAATGTTTTATGATGTTATCCTAACTCCATTTAATTTTTACACTTAGTCCTAACAAAGGTTCTTTCTGCCTTCAGTGTATACTTGTGACTTTTTGGCTAAATATAAAAAATAAGACTCATCTACATCAGAAGTGAAACATCAAACAGTGGCACTGACGAAAATGAGACACAATCTAAGTGGCTCTTTTGACACATTTAGTAATCTTTGTAAATGAAAGAGCTGTTGGTAAACTAAAATGCTGGATTTCTCATAGAGAAGTTCCTCTTAAGTTTGTAGATTCTTCTTGGATTAATTATCCATTAATTCATAGAATCAGTGACTGCACTCTGATAGGAATTTCAATAATTTGTATGGCTCAGCTGTCTTTTCATATAATAAAAAAAATTTTCATCTTTCATCATATTTACCTCTGAATTTCATTGCCTTTATAATTTTTAAATTTATTTTATTGTTCTTTCAGCTAGGAGAAAAAAAATGGGGCAGTAGGGATAATAATACTGCTTTATCTTTGAGAAACTAATCCAATCCTTTAGGTGGAGGCAATGTGTTGGGGAAGATGAAAAAGAAAAACCTTACAAATATGACTGCCTGGAAAAAGATTTTGAGAACATGGAAACTACAAGCAAGATCAAAATGAAAGCCATCTTTGAGATACCAAACCTGAGTTACTGAACAACTAGAAAACAATAGCATGGCCAGCTGAAAGTAATCCCCTCTTGATTGAACAATTCCCTCTGCTTGCAGACAGGTCCAAAGGTCGGAGAAGACCCTGCTAGCTTGGCAGAGGGGTCCAAAGAGTAGTTTTTAGGGTTTAAAGCATAACAAAGTGTGGTAATGTAGTGATTCTTATAGGCTGTATGTAAATGCTATAGGATTTGTATCTTGTATTAGATTGGTTAGTGAAAATTAGAATATTCAACACAGAAGAAGATTTATTGTATTGTAACGGGAACCTCTCTGTCTTACTTGCTTTATTCTTGCTCTCTCTCTCTTACCTCTCTTATTCTTGCTCTCTCTCTCTTACCTCTCTTATTCTTGCTCTTGCCTCTCTTACATTTACTCTCTTACTCTACTGCTCACAGCCCTGCTCTGAGCTGCGGCTTGCAGCTCCAAGCAGGGCCCTTTCACCCATGCCCTTAGCAATAAACCACAAGTTCCAACACTTTGCTTTAGAGATCTCTCCATTTGTCCTGACCGTCTGGACCAGCAGCTCCTACACAATGCCTGTTAGCTCCAGTGACAGCTGCAGCTGTTTACACCTTTAGGCAAATTGGGCAGGGCTAACAGCACTAGCTGATATTAAATTTCCCTGGCATTTCTGGTTACTAAGATTTTGTGCTCAATTTCTTATACTTTGCCAACTTAGAGACCACTGTTTTTCTACACTCAGAATCTGCTCAGACTTTAACTTTCAGCCCTGGGCTTAGTTGCACAACCTTGTAACTTCAATAGGCTTAGCTTTCCAGTGCTTTGCTTTGGGGTTAGGATTTTCATCACAGATTTCAGTATTGGGTTCCCAATCCATGTAACTGTTGTTCTACAGCAAACATGGGTCAAGATAGGTGGAGTGTAGTCTAAAACTGGTGATAGTTCAATTTTACCCTCTTTTTAAAAAGAGTAAAAGAAAGCAGGGTAAATCACATTAGCAAAAGGAGTCTTAAGCTGCACTGGTGATTTGCGTGAGCACTGGTGGAGTCAGCAGCTGCAGTCTCCAGGACAAAGATCATCACAGAATAAAAAATACTACAAAGGGGTGATTATTACATCTGGAGAATGGCAACTAAGAAAATAACTTTAAAAAGGCAAAACAGTTTCATTAATGAAACAGCTATATGTTGAGTTTCAAGTGTTTCACTAGAGATATCTCAGAGATAACCTCAGATTGGACTATTTTTTTTCCTCCTGTCTACTTCAAAGCAAGATAGTCAGGTGATTTATGCCTCAATTTCTGTTAGAAGCTCCTTGGGCCAAGGAATCTTTTGGAAGAGTTGGACCCCATAGGAGAGACTTATGAAAAAAAGCTAGTGCCTCCAGAGAACATCTTCAGACTCTCAGGACTCTGTAAAACACTAGAGTTTCAGGCAAATATTTTCTGATAAACTGTCATTCCTAGCAGTGATGCCTTTGGGGAATGTAGTTCTTTCTAGACATGTCCCATTGGGTGTTTCTGAGAGAGATATCTTACAATTTAGAAAATTTGGATATGCAGACATAAACAAAAGAGGAGACTCATCAGAAAAGGTGGATATGATGGTTTTTCCATATCATGTCAGTTCATAAAAGAAAGAAAGCATCTATTCAAGATTCAAGGGAATTGTTTTGATCACTTTAGAGTGGCCAGAATATCGAAAAGAATAACCTTCAGTCTTATGCCCTTGTACACTTCACAAAAATTGCCGTTATCTTCCCCAAATGCATCTTATATCTTATTGCATAAATGAACAGCCTTCTTTCATCTAAAGATAAGTGGGCATGGAATTTTAAAGAAAACACGAAAGCAAGATGCGCATTTCAAAACAAACCATGAAAAATAGACTGCACCTCCTACTCAAAGCTGCTACAAACATGATAAAATGGGTAAAACTGGATATTCTTAGAGGACAGATATTCAAGGCTTAGATGAGAGAAGATGCACATTGAAGCTAATCTAAAAACAACAGACATGAAAATATACATAATTGTTCCTCTGAGAGGTATCTGTCGTTATTCTTTAAAAATATTTTTAGAGATGTTCTGGACATATGTTTTTTATAAGATATGCAAAAGTTTTGACACAATAATTCATTTACTTGTTCTTTATGAACAGCCTTGTAGAATGAAATTTATCCCAAATCTTTCATATTTTTCTTAGCCTCAGTTAGTCCTGTGATTACTGAAACTTTGGTATCATCAGCAGTTAACACTTGAAAACATAAGCTTCATTTGTGCGTACAGAAAGAGGAAGGATTTCTTTACTCACTTGCATAGAAATAGTGTAAAAAACAGCATTTAAAGCAATTTTCTTCATAAAAACATGCTTTATTTGCAGTGATTGATTGTGTGCAGTAGCCCTTCAGTGACTTGCTCCAGAAGCACTGATGTTATCCATACTGCTGCATGGAAAAGTGATACTTAAGCTTTGCAGAAAATAAGAATTCTGTTTATGAGTTGTAGAAAACAAGTTCAAGAGCCTATTTCATAAATAAAACAGAAGAAAAATCCCACTTCCATCTTCCACATCATTAAAATTTACACACATGAAAGAAGATCACTGTTGTGAAAACCTGTTTTCTCAGGAATATTTTCCTTCATTTCTTTTGGCTGAGATGAGTTCTCTAAGATTATGTATATTACACAAAGTATTCATGTAAGGTGGTATCTCTCGAATCAGTAATACAAGGCACTGAGTAACACTGATGTCTACTGGAGTCAACAAGAGTTAAAGCTATTTTTTTTACAGGTTTCTCAAGTTGTGGGTTTTTTTCTAATTAACAAAGGAATGTTTAGTCTGATGTAAAAATGTGAAGGAGTATTAAGTTTACATTCCTATTTTTATAGAATCATAGGATCATTTAGGTTTGGAAATACCTATAAGATCATTAAGTCCAATCATCAAACTAATGTTGCCAGGTCCACCACTAAAGTATATCCCTAAGTGCCACATCTACATGTCTAAATACCTCCAGGGATGGTGATGCAATCACTTCCCTGGGCAGCCTGTTCCAATGCTTAGTAACTCTTTTAGTAAAGAAATATTTCCCAATAGCAATCCAAACCTCCCCTGGCACAACTTGAGGCAGTTTCCTCTTGTCCTGTCACTTGCTACCTGGGAGATGAGACCTACACCCCACCTTGCTGTAACCTTCTTCCAGGAAGTTACAAAGAGCAACAAGATCAATTGAGAAGACCGGACCAAGTGGAAGCCAGAGTTGCACCTATGTGCAGCCAGACAAGAAGACAGTAACCTTCAAAGAACGTTACCAGAGCACTGTATTCTTTTCCAGACCTGCCACAGATTCTGCAAATGCCAGTAAGCAACAGAGTCTCCAGGTCCTAGATTTTTCTCCACAAAACAGGAGGGAGATATTGAATCTTTCCCCCTATTGTCTACCTCTCTTGCTTAGTGTGGTCGCAACTTTTTCAAGGAAGAGGCTGTGAAATTGAATGGTTCTTAACAAAATGATTAGTGTGTATGTAATAAGAAAAGTTCATCCACAATAGGAAAAACGTTGCGTAGAAAACCCACATCTCAACTACATTTTTACTAAATTAATGGTGCTAATTTACTATAAACATAAGTTATTGATTGCAGCTATAGTATTGGTTTGCAGGCAAGATCCAGAGGGCTGTTGTTTGCTTTTTAGTCAACTTTAAGTAAAAGGTTAGGAGAAATATTATATTATATGCTAATAGGATTTAATCCTAGCCCCACTGAAGCAGAACTCCCACTGACTTCCGTGCTGCTAAGGTTTTAACCAGTGTGAAAATTTCTTGTTTGAATATTTCTATTTTGATTCAAGTTTCCAAAGCAGCTCTGAAAAAAAATGCAAATACCTTCATATGCAAGAATTAACATCTGCATAAAAATTGATTCATACCACTCTCCACATAACAAAATTGTTGCATGAGTATGTACTTATTTTCCAATGCTGATCAACTAGAAAAAATTGCAAATTTCTAGTTAGCCAAAGGGAAGAAATATGCTATCATTACTGTCAGTACAGAAATCCCACAACCAACAAGCAATAAATAATGTCAGGAAATGTCAGTTTCAGAGGGGATGTCACCATGGAAAATAAGCTTATGAAATGCTGAAATACAAGTGGTATTGCTTCTAATTTTTAACTTTGATAGTAGAAATCAAGCCAGTTTAAAGGTATATTCCATTGGAGACAGAGTGAATACACCTTAAGATAGGAAATTCAAATAAAATCACTTTAAAAAATATTGAATATGAAAATTATTGTCTGAGGACTTAAGGATTTGAAAATTTTAAGCATTTAAGATGTAAAAATAAATACTGCACACATAAGCACAGTGATTCACAAGCTCATTTCAATTCTCCTCATATTAGAGTCATTGTACTATTTCTTCCTGAGTCTGGTGAAGTGGTTCATCTGAAGTAAAAGCTAACATTTTACTTATTTTCTAGGAAAAAATACAAGCCCATTTTAGAAAACCAGACTTAATTCTCTGGCTGTTAACAAGGATGCTGCTAAGGGAGTCGCTTTCAGGCCCCGAACAATGCCTGGTCATGTCAGTGAGAACACTGCTGGTATGTTGCATACTAGACCCTTGCAAGGCATTGCAAATGACACTGTTCCTTGTCAGAACTTTCATTTAGAAAGTTCTAAACTGCATGCTTACAGTGCTGTACACTGCAGGGAAACCTCAGAACAGGTAGATTTATGGGAGTTCATGGTGACAGCCAGATAAATTTAGCGAGTTCAGCAAGTGGCAATATTCTTTTACCAAAGAAAGCTTCTATAAGGGTATAAAATAAATGTTTTTTGCAAAGAGATACTCATTTTTTAAGAACCACATGACAAAAAATTATTCTATAGTTCTTCCTGCAAAAATGTAATGTTACTAAGGGAATGATACAAACAAGCTACAAAAAAGAGCTTGTCCATAATTTCAGTCATTGCTACCATTAATGGGAATTTAATTTTTTAAAATTCTTTATTGCATCATTTTGTTTTCCTATGTTTTGCTTACGATCTTGGTTTCAGATGGTGGGGTATTTTTATTTGTAATAAATCATGAAGACTCATTTAATTTTCTCCTGGACACCTATTAATGAGACTAGCTTTTTTGTTGTTGCTTTTGGAAAATTATGTATCCTCCGCTAAACCTTTATAGGTTAACACTGTTTCCTTCCAAAGTTGACAGTTCACTAGCTTATTTTTTAATATATAGAATATTTGGGTATTATTGATTTATTCTCAAAATATAAATCTTTAGTTTCTAGGAAGGACTGAGTACCTGAGAAGTCTGAAGTGCTAAAACATAGGTTTTTCTGAACTGGGACTTAACAGATAAAGCTAGATAATTATCGTTAAAGGCCATTAGAAGTCACTTCTATGTCCAAGAAGCAATGACTCTGTTGAATATACACAAGTTTAAGTTTTCATTTCTAAAAGAGACCTTCATACGATTATGGGGGTTTAACATATTTGTGATGGTGACTTCAAGCGAGCTAAAAAGAAAAAATCAGGAGTTTTTATAGCTAATTCAATGGATCCACTAGTGAACTGTTAAGTATTTTGTTGTTGGATGTGCGCCTTTAACAGTGTAAACATATGTATTTTCCAAAACTGTTTCTTGAAAGTGAACAAAATACTACAACTGTAACATTAGAGGTTAAATATCTTACTCACAGAAGAAATAATATCTTTATTTACATGTTCCAGAACCTTCATCTTCCAATAATCCTGGCAGAATTTCAAGAGCAATGTTTTCAAGAAAGGATTCACGGAAGCTATAAAAGAACATCTATGCGTAGGCTTTTCTAATCAAATTGAGAATGGCAACTTTAAAAAAAATCTGCAAAAGAATATAAAGTAAATCTCCAGTTTTAATAATTGCCAGTTTTCATAATTTACAGGCAATGTAACTTATAAACTACATTCAACCATGAGAGTGTATTAGCATAGTGACGTTTTACATCACTATGCTAATACACTCTCATGGTTGAATGTAGTTTATAAGTTAAACTTAATTGCTCTTAACTAACTAGGTATTATGTTATGTCATATACTGTGGAGGAGGCTGGTACACTTAAATTTGACTTTGAAACACCAGACTTAGAAACACATATAAACAGCATTAAAACATAAAACATATGTTTTATGTTTAACAAACAGTCAAATTTAAAAAGAAGTATTTGTATCAAGTGCTAACAGCTTTAGACAGAAACTGCATTTCCAGTTTGAACTCTCACATTTTCAATACATACTTAATGCATTTTTCTTAACATTAGCCTTAGTGTGAACTTCACACATTCTGCATTTTCTGTTGGGGTTATTCCTCAGTTCAGCTGACACTGTAGTTTACTTTATGGACTCTGAAGGTGATTCAGTTGTCTAACCCTAGGCAAGTAGTTCTGTGTAAGATGACCTAGGGCATCCAACCTGTCCATCTGCTCTTCCAAAACAAGGACTCCTGTAGGTCTGTTATGCCTGTATGGAAGCCTTGGAAGTTCTAGGGTGTCACACATGGCAGTCAATACACACCTGCCTTCAGAGAACTGAAACGACATCTCTGTCCACTCTCATGTCTTGTTGATTATGATAAAAATGCTTTCGTCCATGCACACAAATGAGGTGCTTTTTTATATTGTATTTGATGCAAAACACGAAGGAGATAAAGGTACACCTCCCAGTTTATCTTGGTGCAGAGTTAGGTGCTGGGAGATTCTATAGCAGGATCTGGTAACCTGTAAATGTTCCAGAGTGCTATAGTAAAAAAGTAGTATTTCCAACCTTTTAAATAGCATTCAAGGAATAAAGAAAAGCTTGACTTAAAGGAGTCCTGAATCCTTACTGTTTATCCCAAATCTATCTATCTATCTATCTATCTATCTATCTATCTATCTATCTATCTATCTATCATTTTGCAAGCTTATCAAGATAAGCACATATTTGGAGAGAACTGCCTGACAAATTTTAAAATCTTTGATTCAATATATAATTACTATTGTTCAATGTATGGTACAAGGACAGCCTCATGAGATTTTAAACAGCTACTGATTATACTGTAAATTATATTTTCCCCTAGAATTACTGCTAAACCCAGATATTTGACTTGAAAGATCACTCACATTCAGCTTCTCTCAAAAAAAGAAAAATCTAGGACTGGTAAATTTATATGGATAAATATGTTTGCAGTCAAAGGAAGACTCATTATTTAGGTATATTCAGTGATCTGTGTTATCCCTGAGCTGAATGTGATGTCTACATTCAGTATTCAATGAAGCAAACATTGAATGAGTTGATAGAAGGGGCTACCAAGCTGGAGCTTTTATTCAATTAACATGAAGTGTGTTTTTATTATGTCTAGAGGGCAGGCATTGCAGGGCAGGATTTGAATGAACATTTTTCTCCAAGTTCTTTGTTGCACTAAGAGTTTTCAAGGTTTGGCTCTATAAGCAGTATCACCAAAGCTTTCGACCTTCTGTAGCAGTAGCAGAAAAAGAATTCTGGCAAGGCTTCTTAATTCATAATTTACTATATTTGCAGAACTAAAAGACAGGTAAGTATGAGAAACATACCAGGAAAGACATGGTTTGTCAGCAGAGGTTCCTTTTATCTGCTCTGCTGTTTGGGCCTTAGCAGAGCAGTAACATGGTGTATGACTAAAGAAGGGAAGTGACAGCAGTGTAAATCCTGACCATGAGCAATGTGACAATGTATGAATGCCACAGCTTCCATCTTACATCAGGTCAAGCTACTGCTCTTTACAGGCTCTGAATGTGAAACAAATGCTGCATGTACCCTTCACTGTTAATATGGAGCATAAAGCACTGCAGTTTACTCAGTTCTGTACTTGGCGCAAGGTAAACAGAAAATCTGATTTAGTCCATCTGCTGAAGATGGAAAAATACGAGCTGACAACCTGGCTTATACGGGGGATTTACATTATTCCAAAATTATATCAACACTATTTGCATTTTTGTCATTACAGATATTAACAGTGTTGAAGGATTTTAATTTTATAGGAACCAGTTTATGAAAGGACTTAAAAAATGTAAATTCATTGTCATGCTGTTTTCTTAATATTTGATTTTGTGTTTTCATTATGCTACAACAGCTCAATGTTTATTAATTAGTGGACATATTTACAGATAAACTGAATATTTAATTCAATTAAATATACTCAAATATTTAACTTCCTAGTAGGAATTACTGTGATATAAATTTATCAACTCTGTGATGAAAATAACATGTAGCGAAAAAGACTACTGAATTTTCATGCTCAAACATACCAATTATAACACTATTAGAAGTATTTAAAGGAACATTCAAATTTGTAAAACCATTGAAAACTGATTCAGGGAAGTGCAGAATTCCAGCTGTGTAAGTAGTGCATGGCCAGAGATGGGGAGGGAAGATTATTCTTCCCCATGTGCAAGACCAAAACCTACTGTCTTGCTTCATGTTACATATGTTTCACTTAGATGAGAATATAAAACTTCAGTGGAACTTATCAGATTTCCTTATGTTTGTCAACTTTACTGGCAGCACAAAACTCTTTTCCTGATCAGAAACTGTTTTCATTATTTGCAAAGTATGATTCAATTAGTCAAATTTTTATTCAGTATGATAGATTTTTAACAGACACGTTTTCAATTTGCTATATATTTCTGGTTTACTGATTAAAATATTTGCATGTTTTATTCCTCCATTATCATATACAATGACATTTAAAGTCTACAAGAAATATTTCACAGCAAAATACAAAAATAGCTTTTTATATCTTATATAGGTTTTATTCTAACTAGTAGGATTAGTACTAGTGCTAGATGTTTTACTGCTTAAAATACATTCACGCTTTTAAAAATTTCAAAATATAAAATCAAAAGTAAGCATACAATGCTGTTTTGCATAATGCAATGTGAGCAAGTGTTTCTATGTGTGAGAAGGAGACAGCATTATGAACAGGAGCATAAACTTGAGCTAAGCTTGGGCCCTTGACCTTGGCCGCCTTCTTGGATGAACCTGCCAACAGAGAAGGTTGCAATACCTAAACAATTAGGCAGAAACTAGGGTATAAGGGAAAGCAGAAGCTCCTACAAAGAACAGACTAGCTGAGGCAAAACATATCCTCAGTCTCTGCTATGTACTATGCAGCGATGAGAGGGTTTGTATTCTTATACATACATGTATCCATACTTATTGAGTAGTTTTTTTCATAAGGAAACCAACCTACAGAACAAAATTAGGAACTTCTGTTGTTCATCTGAAAGGCACAGACTCATTTGTGGTTGAGCTGCAGTAGCTAGTGGTGGTAACTGGATTTTCACGGAAATAAATGATCGCTTACTGTGGTTGAGTTCATAAAGAATTATAGAATTGATCTACTCAGTGGCCAAACTAACAGTTCAATAAGGCAAGATCAGCTTACTCCACAAAGGCTTCAGAAATCATGTAAACATAAGCAAATGCATTATAGTTGGCTCTAAAACAAATAAAAGTAGCTCATGCATACTCTAACTACAGCTTGTTTCTAAAGATAAAAAATAATGAGCCCAAACGATATTCTTTCATACCAAACCAGAAGAGAACAGTTGCAGAAATACATGAAGGAGGCCATTGTACAGAACAGCTTTCCTTTCAGATCTTTCCATTGATAATGTCAGAAGGTTACACTTAGCTTTGTTTTACCAGATGTCAATGAACAAAAAACCCTTTTCCAGATCTGTTCTCCAGTGTAAAGCAATGAAATATTAATTAATAGTACATTTGAATGGCTATTCAGTTTAGAATAGTTCATTTTTTAATGGCAAAAAAAAAGTAATTGACATCTATGAGCAGGTGTTCCCCATGCCAAAAAAAGTCTCACTTTCACTTATTTAAAAAGCTGGGAAATGCACATTTGTTTGAGGAAGCCATTTATCCAGTGAAATCTTTAATTACATGCACCATAAAACAGGCACAAAATGCTGTCTCCTCAGACCTGTAACTTTAAGCCATTGCAAAGCATGAACCGCCTAATTTCACCAAAGAATAACAGTCACTACTTTGCTCTGTTGTTGCATGACAGCTGGATATGAACAGCTACTCTCTGCTATGGAGAGATGCCACATGACTAGAGGCAAAACTCTGCATTGTGTCAATGTCATTTCTGTTAAAGATCTTCTTGTAGCCTGACATCCAGAATGGAGTCGCACATTATGTACAATGGATAATATTTCTGACAATATACTCTGGATGGCCTTGAGCTGATTACCACTACTTCAGAAAACAGTTGATACTGAATTGTTTCCTTTCAATAGAGTCTGCCTGAGGAAAAATAGCGAGACTGGATTGTTAGTGCTGGATATATCATAACTTTGTAATTGCCCTAGGTCAGTACTTGAAAACAAGTCTTGGTCCAGGACAGGAAACAGTTTGCCTGTAGGTGCAATAATGGAAAGCGTATAGCTGATCTAGATGAGCATCTTTAAGATTATCTCATGTTTACTTGCTAAAACTTTATCTAGTTAGCAATAACAAAATCAGGTTAAAGACAAACGGTATCTTCAGGACTGATGCTCAATTTTTCAAGCAGGGCTTTTCACAGCACCCTTTCAGCATATTCAGATGGAATATTGCTGCAGATCCAGCAAGATGTTTGACTACAATGCCCTACCTGAAAGGTGAGATAAAGCAATCAGTACTGGTGTCCCACAATAATTCTATTGTCTGGTATCAATCACAGATCTTGCTTTACAAGCATCTTATGGAACATCTTTGAAACAAGAGTCGAGTCTCAGAACTGACAGTGGAACTGTGTAGTGTGGGTATTTGGGACCATTTAAACCCTGCGAAGATGTGAGGCAATAGTGTGATGAGGTAACATGATCATGAATTGCTGTGGAGCTCAATGACAAAACTAGCTCAAATTTCAAGAAGAAGAGGGGATATAAAGATCAAATTCTATCTCTTGCCTATGAACCAAATCTAAATCATGTCCTTCCTTCCACTTTCTGAGGTGTGCAGCCATTAAACCTTATATTTCTCCGTACTGATCAGTAAGATCAGCCAAGATGGTCATCCTCTCATACCGTTCTGGAAGCAGCCAGATGTATACCTACATACCTGTTATTATATTTTTATAATTATCTACTAGTGAGATGAAATTTTATCTATCATTCATTCTTCAATGAGACATTTTTCATAACATTTTTTTTCAGAGATAATAAAGCTCATCCAGAACAAAAACCTGCTAGGAACTAACGAGTTCAGGAGCTTCAGCTGAGATGATTTCTGAGGAGTCTCTGCAGGTGACAGAGTTCTAAATACCAGCTCATCATAACAAGCACTTAAATAAACAACAGCTTCCCAAGCATGAAATCCAGGGCAAAACCTAAAATTCCTTAGAATTCCTTATAAAAAGCAATTGCATCAGACTCTTTATGTAGCTTAGAAAAACCTTGAGCAGCTTAGAAGAGAAGAATCAATGAGCACTGAAAGCAAAAGCTCAAATGAGAGCTGCACTGCAAGGCAGGAAGTAAAGAACATGAGATGGGTGAAATATCTATCTAATGCCAAACTCCTATCATGAGCTCCCATGTTGCCTAAAACAAAGTTGAGGGTTTGGCTGGAGAAGCTAAATTCACTGGTATGAGAACAGAATATGGCACAACTCCATTTGTTATGATCTTGGAGGGCTAAAAATGTATTAACTGTGAATAGCATGAATGGCCTTTTGTGATTCTAGTATATGTGTGCTCTCTAAATTATCAATTTTTTATATAATCCTTTGCTTTAATTACACAAAAGCTTTTCCTTACAAACAGAATTTTATATATGTGTATAAATATATATGTATATGTATACACACAAAATTACCATTGTTTTCACTGATACTCATTTTCAGATTGCTATGTTGAATGTTTAAGTTGACCTAAGCCTCTTTCCCATTAACATCTTTCCACTAATCAGATATTTGACCATAATCCACCTCCCAGTAAGCTCTAAGGACATTTGACATCAATTTCAACAGGCATAGGAATAAGAAAAATTTTGTGTTTATTTCTATAAATGCAAATAGAATAATATAACAACATTTTCCTTCTCTGTTTTGGCCCATATCTGGACTAAATACCTCAACACATATCTCTATCCATGCAATTCCAAAACAGATCTGGTAATATTTTTTTTTTTCTATTCATAAAATAGTATAATTCTTCTTAATTATTTTCCTTTAATAGTAGGTATAATCTTACTGTGATCACTGTGCTAGAAATGAGAAATGTATCAACTCATTAAAACATCCTGTAACAGAGATATCTGCCTTGTTAAAATAGATAGAGGTGAGTGTACATTCACCTTTGAAGTTACTACAGTCTGCTTTTTTTACTCAAGAAAATTCCCACTGTGAAAAACCTGACAGTCATAGAACCATAGTATCATAGAATCATTACAATTGGAAGGAACCTTAAAGGCCATCTAGTTTCAGCTTCCCTGCCATGGGCAAGGACACATTCGCTAGATCAGTTTCAAAGCTCCATCTGGCCTACTTTTGAACGCCTCCAGGGCTGGGGTAGTCAAACTTCCCTGGGCAATCTGTTTCATAATTACCATCCTCATAGTAAGAGAATTTCTTCCTAATATCTAACATAAACCTATCCTTCTTCATCGAAAGGCCATTTCCCCTTGTCCTTGTCAAGAGTCTCTCTCCAGCTTTCTTGGAGGGCCGCTTTAGGTAATGAAAGGCTGCTCTAAGGACTCTCCAAAGCCTCCTCTTATCCAGGCCGAACAGCACCAATTTTCTCAGTCTTTCTTCATAGGTGAGGTGCTCCATCCCTGTGGTTTTGGTGGCCTCCTCCACCCTTGCTCCAACAGGTCGATGTCCTTCTTGTGTTGGGCACCCAAGAGCTGGATTAAGTACTCCAAGTGAGTAGAAGGACACAACCAGGGTGGAGCAGAGAGGCAGAATCCCCTCCCTTGACCTGCTGGCCACACTGCTTTTGATGTGGTTCAGGGCATGGTTGGCTTTCTGGGCTGTGAGATCACACTGCCAGGTCTTGTTGAGCTTTTTGGCTACAAATACGCAAAGTTCTTCCTCTCAGGGCTGCTTCATTCTCTTGTTCAGCCCAGATTCATTCTCTGCTCAGCCTATATTTGCCCTTGTGACAGTCCCAGCTCAGGGGCAGGAATTTGCACTTGGCCTTCTTGAACTTCATGAGTTTCACATAGGCCCACCTCTCAAGCCAGACAAGGTCCTTACTAAGCCCTTCCTCCAGGGTGCATCAGATTAAGACTTAAGTAAAGACTGTGTGGTTTGCTCACCCTTGTGCACAATATGCAATGTACACAATCTGTTAGATTAACAGGACAATGTTTCTCAGCGGACACAATATTCCTTCCTTTCATTTATCTCAAATTAGACAGCTTTGTGAAATATAGAAGTTTTCCAATTGTCTTGAAATTTCTGTAAAGCTCAGTTAAACCTAGAGCAGATATTTGTAAGGCACAATGCAAATGTTCGATGCTACTGACAGCATACTTCCATAGCCTTTATGTCTCGTGAAACTTGCTTTGACTCTTTACAGTCTATGGAAGCTGAGAAAATCTCTATCATAATAATTTTCCATGTTAGGTAAATGAACTGTGCTCTAAAGAGCTTATCACTCTCCGCTGGAATACTTGCTCAATTGTAGATAGACATCTAAATTAACGTTAGGTGAGAAGAGCTCCTTCACTGGTATTAGAAATGTTACACACCTTAGAACACATATTAAAAGACTGTAACAGACTCTTCACTGATGGCTCTTCAAATAGAATAGGAAACACTTCTTATACTGTGCTCCCAAATTTAAAACAGAACTAAGTCAGAATACTCCTTTACCTTTTTCCAGGTATGAGGTCTAATGCAATGATCACAATGGTCTTTTCTGACCTTAAAAAAAATTATTGCAGTTAACTTAATCCAAAAAGGAGTTTGCGAAAACATTTCTTCATTAGTTCAATTTTGCTACTTTAAGATCGTGCCATGAAACAAGTCTCATGATGTGCATAACCAAACCTAGATTTTTATTTCTACTCCAGCTCTTCAAATTCAATTTTGAGCTCTAACTGAAATAAAATTAGTTAATAATTAATTCCCTTACAAAGACTGCATGAATGGACTTTAAAAAAAAAAAGATAGGAGATGTAAAAAAAACTTTATATCATCAAACCTCTAATACTACAGTCTTGAGATTCATACAGAATTGTTGCAATTGCATTTCACAGATGCATTACTCTTTTATCCCTTCTTGATAGTAATGTTTTTCCTCATGGGTTGGAAATACTATTTCTTTATCCATCCACAAGTATTCACTTCTGTCTTAGAAATCAAATTGTAGGAGATAAAATAAGTGTCACATGTAATCAGACCCGACAAATTTGTTGCCTGCTTTTCATATTACCCTTAATTCAAAAACTAATTACTCAGTATGTTCTTCTGTTTCACAACCTTTATTATATGCCTCCAGAATCTGATACTCAGTGCTGAAAGAATTCACTATGTGTACGCTTCAGTACAAGCTGTGCTCATGCCAAAGGAGTTCTAACACAGAACATAAAAATGCTCTCTCCTGTCTAAAAATTAAAATGTGAATAAGTTTTGAGGCTTGAAACCACACTAAATTATAAATGTGCCACAGTGCATCACATATTTAACATCAAAGTCCTTAATTCGTTTATTAGTTGAAAATATTTTTGGCTCAGGTCTGAATCTTCAGCATTCACAAATCTCTTCCTCCTTAGTTTTTTTAAAATTGAGCTTGCAGTTTAGAAGATGTATTGTAAACTTTTTAAACATACTTTTATGTCTTAAATCCACCATTTTAAATTTCACGTGATAAAACTGAAGGTTCAACTTACCTTTATTTTCTTCCTTTTTTTTGGTAGCTATGTGGGAGTATTTTACTTAAACTCAGAAGTGTGAAGCAGGTCCAGAGGTACTTTAGATACACTCTCAACTTCAAAGTAGTAATATAAGCTTTTGCTTACAACCATGTGGGACATGTTTAGCTCTGGGCATATATCATTTTGTAACCTATATATGGCCAATGAAAAAGATCTACTTCTTTCCATAACCTATTTTCCCCTTTTAGAAAGAGTTTCAATTCCTATGAGTAATGAGAATCACATAAAATAGTTTCAAACCCAATTTTAAAATGGAAGAAGTTAGATTGAAAATATTACTTTGCTTATGTCTTATCCTCTTGTTTATCCTTTAACTAAGGTTCAGTGAAGTTATGACATTGAGTTCAATGTGACTAGGACAGGATAAAAAAGAAATTTTTACCATTTGATGCCCAGTTATTCAATTCCATTGCTTGGTTTTAATGCACTTCTGTGACTACTGTGCAGTTCTGGATTTTTAAGGTAGACTTTTTTTCAAAAATGTCTTTACCTCTTTCTGAAGATGACAACAAATTAAATTTAAAAGAAGAAAACAAATAAGGACGGTGAGTAGTCCTCCATTTCTATAAATATGGACGTGATGTAATTGTTGTGTCATTCTCTGAAATGACATTATTTAGGAAATAGACTGAAGGTTCTAGGACTTTTTTCTATATGCAACTGAGATCAGACATTCTTTTGAAGTAGAATTGCCTTTGCTCTAGTGCTATTTTAGATAAAGAATTAAGGAATTATTCGTTCTGTTACACTTGTTCCAAAGTACAACAAATACAGTATAGCTACTGCAAATGACTAAGTGATACTGTATTGCTTGCACTTAATAAGGGCAAACAAATTTTTAGAAGTTTATTTTAGGAAAATGACTAATGGAGCAAAAACAATCAGCTGAGAAGTTTTAGTTAGGTCCAATCTCATGGAATAATAGAATGTTTTGGTTTGGAAGGGGCAAATGACCACCTAGTTCCAATCCCCTTGCCATTGGCAATGATACATCCCACTAGACCATGTTGATCAAGGCCAGACTGGCCTTGAACATTTCCAGGGGTGCGGCATCCACAGCTTCTCTGGGCAACCTATTCTAGTACCTCACGACCCTCTGAGTATCAAATTTCTTCCAAAAGTCTAATCTAAACCTACTCTGTTTCAGTTTAAAGCCATTCTCCCTTGTCCTGTTACTACATGCCATTTTCACGTGTGTAAAAATGCCTCTCTCCAGCTCTCTTTACAGCCTCCTTTAGATAATGAAAGGCTCTTCCAAGATGTCCCCAGCGTTTTCTGTTCTCCGGGCTGAACAACCCCAACTCTCTTGGCCTATATTCATAGGAGATGTGCTCCAGCCCTCAATCATCTTTATAGTGCTCCTCTGTACTCACGCCAGCAGGTCCCTCTCCTTATGTTGGGGGTCCCAGAGCTGGATGCAGAACTCCAGGTGAGTAGAGGGCCACAACCACCATCCTCAACCTGCTGCCCATGCTTCTTTTGAGGCAGCCTAGGGTGCACCTCGCCTTCTGGGCAGTAAGTACCCACTGTTGGCTCAAGTTGAGCTTCTTGTCAATGAATAAGTCAGAGAATCACAGAATCAAAGAATTGATTAGGTTGGAAACCTAAGACACCATCAAGTCCAACGTTTGACTGAACACCACCATGTAAACTAGACCATGGCACTCAGTGCCACACCAAGTCTCTCCTTGAACATCTGCAGGGATGACAACTCCACCACCTCCCTGGACAGCCCATTTAAAATTCCTCCTCAGGTCTGGTCTCAAAAGATATTAAATTATCAACAAATTATTAGTAATTATAGTATTGTTCCTATCTATATTGTTCCTATCTACAGTGGACAAAAGTAATTTTCTTTCTGTTGTGAACTCATGAATTACACCAGATTTTTTACTTTTAAATTTAATCTATTGGCATCGACCTGATCTGATGCACTTTAGTGGGAAACATTTTATTGAATACACAGAGCAACTCAAAGCTCTCTTATTCGCATACACTCTATTATTGCATAGGGTCAGGGCCAAGGAAATGGATTTTTAAAATTAGCACACAAAGATATTTTGCTGGACTTCCTCAGTACTTCAAAAATGACAGTGAAGCTGGAAAAAGCACCACTGCTGAGTCCCAAAATGGCCAAGAAAACTTGAAACATTTTTACTAGAAATGCTGTCTTCATAGAACCTCCTCAAAACATGTATCTTCTAAAATTTAAATGACTTAATGATGTCTGAATATTATCACATCCCAAAGAATCTTAAGTCTCTGCAGTGAAGTTAATTAGTCCAACACCCACGCACAGTTAAGAGTGTTCTAAACTGTTTTACTCATTTGAAAAAAGTCCTAAAGTAGCATAAATATACATTTTGACTTTATATTGTATTTGTATATAATAATTAAATTTATATATTAAAATGAACTTTCTAGATAACGTATTTATCTTTTGAATAAAAGAGTTTCATTTGAGAGCTGCAAGAAGAAGGATTCAGGGAACTAAAAACTAGTCAGCCTAACCTTCACCCCTGGGAAGGTGGTGGAGAAAACCATCCTGAAAGCCTTTTTCAAACACATAATGGACAAGCTGGGAGTGATCAGCATAGATTTATGAAGAGAAAATCATGCCACAAGAGTCTAAAATCATTCTATGGTGAAATGACAAGAGTACTCAGTGGATGAGGAGCTATTGCTTATCTTGAATTTAGCAAGGCTATCAGCGATGCCCCCTGTAATACCACCATCCCTGGAAGAGCTTAGAAAGCAGATAGATATGACACTGCATGATATGGTTTAGTGGGCACAGTGGTACTCAGGTAAATTTTGGACTTGGAGGTCTTTTCCAGCCTTAGTGATTATATGATTATACTGTCCTCAGCAAACTGATGAAGCACAGGTTATCTGCAGGCGCTGAGGTGAGCTGAAAGGTAGCTGAGCTGCTTGGCTCAAAGGCTGTGGTTAGAAGCATGAAGCCCAGATGAAGGCCAGTCAGTGGTCACTGCTGGGGCCCGTACAGTTTAATGTCTTCAGTAATTACCTTGATGATGGGAAAGAATGCAAATTTGCATATGATTTGCAAACTTTGCAAAACTTTGACACAGCAGATGCTTATGCTGTCAAAGGAACCTTAACAAGCTAAAGAAATGGGCAAACAGTAACAGTCTCAGAACATTCAAGAAAGGGAATACTAAATCCTGCACCTGGGGAGGAATAACTACATGCACCTGTACTGGCTGGTGACTGAATGGCTGGGAAGCAGCTTTACAATCGTGATGGGAAGAGCCAGCAATGTGCCTTTGCAGCAAAGAAGGCAATTAAGTTTTTCTGGATTGAATTAGGAACAGGATCTCATCACCTACAGGTTGACTGTGTGATCCTTCCTCAGCACTGGAGAGGCCACAGCTGGAGTACTGGGTCCAGTCCTGAGTTCCCTGGTACACAGGGTAATGAAAATACGGAAGTGAGTTGAACTCAGCACCATGAAGATGAGCAAGTGTTTGGAGCATGTGACCTACACTGAGAGGATGAGAAGCTTGCCTTGTCCATCCTGGTGAAGATATGCAGGGTCATCTTGTTAATGTATACAAACAACTGATGAATATGAAAGTTAAGAATATGGAGCCAGGCTACTTCTCTGGAGAAAGGTCAAGGGGTGATAAGCCACTACTGAGATAGGAAACTTCATTTAAACCTAAGCGAAAAAAAATAATCGTGAGAGTATTCTAGCACTGGAGCAGGTTTTCCCAGAGCAGTTGTGCAATCTCCACCCTTGGATATTCAGTAGCTGGCTGGACATGTCCCTGAGCAGCCTGCATTTGGTGACCCTCCTCAGAGCAGGAGGGTTGGATAAGACCATTTCCAGGGGTCCCCTTAAACCTTAACTCAATCCTGAAATTCTGCTTTTCAAATATAGTATGCTTTGCTGTAAGAGTATATCCCCTACAATAGTGCTACTTGTGGGCTTAATGATAAACTAGATTTTCCCCAATTTATGACTGATTAAAGACACAGTCAGGGGACTTCAAAAGGATCAGAATACTTACATGTCTGGTAATTCATGAGGGTCTTTAAAACGAACTTCTCTCCAGTATCCATATGATGTATTGCTCTATCTAGAAAATTATGACAGTAAAAACCAGATCCTGCTTTGAAATGTTACTTATCTTATTAATTACCTGGTCTAACAAGTGTTTTAAAATGTTAGAGGTAAGTTTTCTAAGAAGCTAATGGCTTCAAATTCTTAAAAGTATTTTGAACAGATATTAAAAATTGCTGGATAATTGCAAGCATTAACACAGTTCTTATAGCCTTATAAACAAAAAAGTTACATACACATTGCTGATATCCTGAAGCTATTTAAAGACATCTTTTGCAACTTTCTTCAATAGTAAGATATTCAAAGAAATCACTGGAAATAGTGGGAAAATAATAAATTTTTCATTTTTCATCCATCTAACCCATTTTTTGGTCCAATACACCTCTTATCTGCTTGCTAAAAATAGAAATGCCACAGATAATAATTTATAATTAAGGCAAACATAATTCCTCACATTATGTATGCATTCAGCAACATATATATTGCTAACTGGAAACTTCATGGCAAAAGTTCTGTGTTGATATGAAATTTATGATGAGACAATGAGATGACTATGTGTTGAATGCAAAATATTTTGTTAGAAAATCTTGAGACTTCTGGTGACTCATAGAAAGTAAAACTAGGGACATTTTTTTAAATTTTGGAATCTCCATTCCCATAGCATATAGGCTTGGTGCACCTACACAAAATATAGCAATTTCATGCTCCATTGCTTTTGATGTGACATAAAAACTTAAGAATTCATATGTTGTGTCAGATCAAAGATATATCTAGGCCAGGATCTTGTGGCCATTACTGGCTGCATAGAAAAAAATAAAAACAGAGCAAACATACTTGATGCTTTCCCTTAATAGTGTCTCATCTTCCATCTGTTTTCAGTTCAGGGATTTTATGAAGTAGATTGCTTTTCCATGTACTTACAAACATCAGTGAATTTCTGTTCAATGAATTCGTCTGGGTATGCCCTTGAGTCAAAGTAAGTTTTAAATATCTATTATGGGAGATTCTGCAGAGCTCAGTGAGTTTCTGTTTTGTTGAAAATATTAAGAAAATGGTTGAGTTCCTAAGAACTATAAACCCTCTTTATAGCTCTTAGGAACTCAATACAGGATGAGAGTAAGGGCTAGTGAAATGCTAAAGCATTCATAATCAAAAAATCTAAGACTGTCAGAAGATTTCTTTTTTTGGATGCAATTCTTTTCCACAGATTTTACAACAGCAAAACTGAAAATTGTAAAACCATGCAAAATGTTCAAAGTTGATACTTTTAAATAGTCATAAAAAATTACTCTTAGATTTTTAAACTCAGATATTGTAGCTTGGCCTGCCATTTAGCTGACATGTGATTTGTTATATAATCATATTATATATGTTCTTGCTCTTCTGTATTTGTACAATTTTAATAAACATATTTTTCATCATATTTATTCCCTCTATTTAATTTCTAAGGTCTTCCTAGTCATGACTATATCTGATGAATACTGTTGTTGCTATATGACTGATGAGTAAGTTAACATTAAAAAATTTTGTGTACTAATTTCCTATGCCTCTTGCAGAACATTCTATATAGAAGGCATTGGGGTTTTTTTTCATACCTTACTTACAGTGCTTTGAAAGACGGAGCATTGAAGCAGCCCTTACAAATATTTAACGGCATCAATCTGCTAAAACCAGACAAATACTTTAGGCTCACAAGGTTTCGTCTACCCAAATCAGTGTTACTTTTTATCTTTCTCCTCTTACTTAATTGAGTTAAAATAAATGTTCCATTTTGTTCCCTGAACCTCAACCATGATGAATGTCCCTCAACCATGATGAATGACCCCTGGAAAGCAAATTCTTTTCAGGACTGTTCATTGATTAGAAACCACTTGAAAATGGGAACTTTCTTCATGCATAGCACCAAACCAAAACAGCTCTTCATGTCTCCTAAAGACGAAACATACGCTCACACCAAAGCAATAGAAACTTGACCCACAGTGGACAAGGGCACCACCTGCTGACACCTGCCCTTTTGCTGACTTCCCTACTGCCCTGCACTGACTCTGATGTCCTCTGTTCATGGGAAGAGAATCAGCAATTTTCAAAATCCCTTTGGATATTCCATATTCTGACAGCAAATGCTTCTTCAGGTACCTCAGCTTTCAGCTACACTTTTGGGTCTTGGATTCTTGGTCTGAAATCACTCAGTTCTTTTTCCTCCACATTCCACCATCTGGCAATAGTTTTGTTTTTCTTCAGTTTTCCAGAACTGATTTTTCCTGACCAGCTTCCTTTCAATTTTACACAGAATTCCAGAAAGCAAGAATCTGGATATAGAGGTAGGAAGCCATTACATGCTTACCTGTGAAGAAAAGCATTTCTGGAAATGCATGTTTTAGACTACAAAATTCAGAAGGAGAGCTTTAAAGAGAACTGTAGATCATAAAATATTCCTTCGTCAAGCATTTTCGAGATTTTTTTTCGTTTCACAAATTTTGCCCTCTCTTTATTGAGATAACAGAATCGTTAATGGCTTTTAAATCAGCCATTAATTTACTTACCATTTGCCTAAAGGATACAGCTTTAACTGTAGTTATTTTTCTGTCATTAACAGTCAATTTAATTTATATTCAAAATGCTATAAAATTATTTTGTAAAAATGTTATCTTTAGTTTTGAACAATGGAAGAGGTTTTGATTTATTTTAGGATTACTAGAACAAATTGGCATGAAAGTAGGTTAAAAAATCATTAAACGCCTTTGATCAAGAAAACTTCTGGGCTCCCTGCCAATTTCAAAACAAAAGAGAGTTGTTCAAGGTAAAGATGTTGGTGTTTAGCTAGCGTCTCAGTGAGGATCTAGAAACAGAGACTCTTAAATTTTGAGTTCTTACATATACAAGAAGCCTTGCTGAAATTTATTGGGGAAAAAAAACTGTAAAAAAAAAAGTTTCTGTGGCAGACAAAAGTAAGACGCAGACAAGACAAAAATGAGAAGCAGCACTTTTCAGGATTAGAATACTCTTGTACATAGAGAAGTATATATAAGCTACAATGCTAAAATATATAGTACAATCTCATATAACTCTTGTAGCAGGTGTAAAGAAGAAAAATTCAAATCGGCACTAAATTAGATTTTAGACACCTCAAACATGGGTTGTTTGTTTCTTTGGGGTTTTCCATTTTTTGTGTTTTTTAAGAAAGAGCCAGGAAAATAACAGTGTAGTCTTCTGAAAATAGTTGCATGAGGGACTACAAATTTTTCAGGAAAAAAAAATGGGATGAATCTTACTTGTTTGGAAGGAATAAGCATCTACTATGGGTAGGAAGATATGTCACCCCTTGGGAACATAAACTGAGAACATCCTTTCGATTAAGATCATATACATCCTTGCAATTGATCTCCTCCCATCAGAGCAGAGAGTGTCAGGC
Organism: Rhabdornis inornatus; assembly: GCA_013397075.1. Lineage (NCBI taxonomy): Eukaryota > Metazoa > Chordata > Aves > Passeriformes > Rhabdornithidae > Rhabdornis > Rhabdornis inornatus. Next base: position 72,102 of record VWZS01010074.1, on the reverse strand, counting down.
TCTTCTGACAGAACAATTCTGCACTAGAAAAGGAAGGAAGAAGTCTTTTTAATTAGGGCCCTTTTCTATTAAATATTTATGGAATTGGAAAATGTTGCAGTAGGCAAAAAAGGGACTCACAAGGATATATTTCCTGATAACCAGATCTTTTCCTGGGACTGGAAACAGAACAGAATGAATCCAGCAGTCAGCTAAACAGCCTAATAACGATCCTAAACACCTTTTTCTCAAGTTGTGTTCTATACATAACACAATATTAAATATATTAGAAAATATTAAAGCAACAGTTTTTTTCATTAGCTTTCAAAATTAACATATGTATTTAAAAATGTTGTGACAAATGTCCTGACAAAGTGGTCCATGGCTAAGACTTTACTGCATATTTACTACACAATATGTACTGAGAAAACCAAAAAACTCCTCCAATGCACTTTAAGAATAAATGCTTGAGCCATGCTTTGTACTTTATGTCATTTAAGCAACAGTAAAATCTGCCATACAAAATGTTTTTATTCCCTTTTCTTTAAAGCAGCTTATTCAAAACTTATAACTGCTCAAAGGAAATTAGATTAAGCTACACAACTTTATGAATATAGACTATCTGTGCTCATAACTACAATCTCAGAAGAAAGAAAAGGCAAAATGCATGTTAAAATACACCTAATACTTGATATGATTAATGAATATCTACTACTTTTGATGAACAGAACTGTTTTGTGGCATTTTAATGTATATTCAGTATTATTCTCAGTAAAAATTGACCTAGAATTTACCAAATTATGTTAAGTGCATTCTTTCTGAAACATAAAGTTATTTGACAAAATACCTTGTAATATTATTAAACATGGGATGTAATTAATTCAAAAGTATTCTACCACAAGCCACTTGTGGTAAAATATGACAGTGATACAATCTATTGCATCTTTTGCTTGAAACTTCAGGCAAGGGTCTCCATTTATTATCTTGATTGTCCATGTGTGGCTGCTTAGACGAATGGATCGGTGATAGAAAAAATCTGTTAAAGGCTCTGTGTCTCAGAGACCTCCCAAACAGTTGAAAAAACATAGTTACAATGACATATAGTATCAAAACTAGACCCCCCAAGTTCAGAAGAACCAGTAATTTGGAGATATTTTTCCTTGATGGATGATCCAAAATGTGCAAGCAAGGAAAGGTTAGCTGTAAGACTAGTCCCTATGAAACAGCTAGCAGAAATGGACAGGTACGATCATAACATGAGTGTCATCTCCTTTACTTCAAGATCAAGTATTCTGTAGTTTCCTAAAATTTATGAGAAAGACTGGACCTAACTTGTTTTTGAAGAACTCAATGATATTTTATCCAGTGCTTTCTCAGTTACTTGAACTGTTGTAGACGAAACTCTACTTTTTCCAAGTCACCACTCCACTGCTCAATGAAAAGTGAACACTTCATTTTCTTTAGTCATTATGGCACTGCTGGCTCCGAAGAGAAATTTTAAATTACAGTAATAATCATCACATAATAGTTATAACAGTTGACGGAAATTGTTTCCAACCTTAAAGTCTTATATCCACATCACTTGAGTCACAATAGAATTGTTTCTCTCTTTCCTACTTCCTACTACTTCTTACTTCAAATGAAATAAAATTGTATTTTGCTGGCAGTGCAAAGGCTGAGCATGGCAGATCAGGCCTCACTTTATTTTCACTTTACTGCAAACTAGGAGACACTTGTGAAACAATAGATTTATACTGCTATAAAATTATGTAAGTGGGTTAAGCAAGGAAAAATAACAAGGCCCAGCTCCCCTTCTGAAAATGCTTGGAACTCCTCCAACAAAAAGGTTATGATTTGGAAAATGAGGGGGCAATGGACACTATAAATCATAAAATGCTCATGGCTGACATCCACACATTTGTGACCTCAATATTTGCCTGGTGCAACAATTTCTAAACTACCAACCCAGAAGAAACGCTTATTGCTTCAGGGAAAATAACTCATGCAAATTGTAAAAGGGTGTTTACGATATAGATGGTTGGTACCATGGCGATGGACAGAATAGAGGAACCTAAATAAAACTCGCTGCATCACTGTGGAGCTCTGTCTTCTACAGTAGCTTTATGCTAAATGAAGAGGCAAACCTAAGGTGAAGAATTGTGGGGTCATGATACTCAGAAATAATCCCAAGACTAACCAATGAGATTGCTACTTCTTTAGTCACCACAGCCTCTGAGGAAATTCTCAATGTGCTGCATGATTAATCTCTTAGTGAAAAGAACAGCAATGAAGACAGAAGACAAAATTGCTGCCTAAATCTGTATCTCAGCACTATGTCTGCACTTCAGAATAAGAGACATTTTTCTCTTTTTAATTCAGATACAAACACACACACGCGCTCACACACACACAGAGGGGAGAAAAAAGGTAGCTGTCATTTTAATCAAGAAAGCAAAGTACTGAAAAGCCACAGAGGACCTTGCATAGTATCGGGACAAGACTACCACCAAGAACAAAATATGCAAAGAGTGAATGTCAGAAATGTTCATATTTGTGGAACCAATATTTCACACTGGAAATTTTGAAATAGAAAAATACTATGTCTGTTAAAAAAAAAAAAAAAAGTAGGAAAAATACCTGAAGGGAAAAAACAGAAAAAAGAAAAAAAGAGGAGAAGGATGATATATTTGTTAGTAACTTTGTATATTGCTGCAAAATAGGAAAACTGAGATACCGCTTATGATTTAAGACACCCACTTGTCAGCAGCTAGCACACTAAATTGGTAATTGTTCACAAAACCAGGTAAAACATATCTATTGGTTTTACATGTACTGGTAAAGGAGAACTGGCACCATAAAATACTAATACTTTAGCTTCTCTGTCACATCTCAGTGCATTTAATATCCTTCTGTCATATTATTTATGACTTCACAAAGAAACCAGTTATTTCCCATTATCTCTTCAATAAATAAGTAAAGCCGAGCAGCAGTGCAATTCCTTAATGAGATGCCTACAAAATCATCACGGTGTCTGGTCTCAGAAGCTTGCACAGCGTCTAAATATTAGAGTTCACCTCACCCCCAAAGAGTAAGTGCATTTTTTACACATTGATATGTTCCAACCTGACGGCTGAGGCACACATTTTAGACTGGATTCCATAAAGTAAACCTTTCCATGACACATTTAACATTTCAAAAAACAAAAATTCTACAAGTGTTCTTAGTTTTCATTGACATTTTCACCAGTCTATTATAAGAGCGTTGCCTTCTTTTCTTATAAGGAAAACAGGTCACAACTTTTGGATTGAAAACTTGGATTTCTTGTGGGAAAAATCTGACACTCCAGCTCCCATTGGAATGAATTAGTGATATAGAAATGTTACAATATATACCATAACACATAACTAAAATCCTGATCTAAAACCTGCTGAAGAAAAAGAAAGCCATTCCATTAGCTCCTATTCTCTCATATCATTTCACTAGCTTATAGTACAGTTTTATAATATTCATGTACATTATTTTCTTCTAGTAATATTTTATATATTGGATCAAAAATTTCAGTTGTGTTTTCCACTGTTTACTAAAGGTATTATTGATGCCTTAAGTTTTAGCTTTTATATTTTTCAGATTCTCTGCTGCCTGGTATGTAACTGAAACTTTATGTCAGGTGTTAGTAAGCTCTCTTCAAGAGATAGTTCAACAAAACAATCCCTTCCCAGCTAGAGAATCAAGGACACTTGTTACACAAAAAGCATAAACAAAAGCGAAGGGAAGGGGGCAAGCCAGGGGGTTGAGACTGAAGTTGTAATTGGACAATTGACCCAATATGTAAAAGAACCAAAATTTATAGAAATGTAAAAACTCGTGACCGGAATCCATCTTGGATCCATCCTGGGTGTAGCCCTGGCCAGGCTGGTGTAGCCCTGGCCAGGCTCTTGTACTGCCCAAGGTGTATCTTTGTAAGGCCTTTCAATAAATATCTATTTTATTATTTCAACTTTCTAGTCTCTGTTCCAGATCAGCCTCTCTAGGTATCAAGGACACTAGATATAAAAGTTCTGAGGTTTTCATGGTTTTCCTCTTTTATTAAACTACCAGAAAATATTTATCCTAGACTCTTTAAATACATGTACAGAGGCTACTGTAATATAACCATAATTCTCTCAAGAGAACTTTTTTTTTTCTGAGGTGACCTGTTCAAAATGTTCTGAATACCTTTCTCCTGAGCAAATTGCTGTCACTGTTTTGAGTGGACAATGTCATTAGGGAAAAGCACCTTGGGCAAAGAAGCTTGAAAATGGAATGAGAAACAGTTAAATTGCGTGAGACCATTAAACAGAGCAGGACCTCCAAATCTGAATAGGGGAATAAAAAGGAATAAAGAGAAGTAGTTCTTGGCTCTGACATCATAACCATTTCATTCTGTTCTGGAACGGGATTCAAGTAGAAAGTGAAGACACTTTTGGTGTATGTATGTAGGTATTCGTACATGAGTTAGCATTGAAGCTCACATTGCAGTCATTGAGTGATTTACCTCACTTGAAAGTAGAGATATGTATTTGAGCATCTCAGCTGGGGTAGTACTTAGACACTCCTAAATTCATTTGGTTTGTTTCTTCAAGTATGTAATTCAAGAGAAACAGAGGAAAATCAGCATTATTTACATATTAGATAAGAAAAAATAAATTTCTCAGGCAGAAAAGGAAATCAGGCATAAGATGATTGGTAAAATTTCAGGAAGAGTAAATGCCAGCAAAAAAACCTTTTTAGTCAACAAGTAATCTCAGGAAATTAGGATAAAGATACATGTTTATCCACAAAACTCATTTACACATGCTATATGATTACTGTTTAATAAGCCATTTCCTTCCAGGAAACAGTTGTGAATATGCATAAAGTCATTCATGCACTGCATTCATGTCAACAAAGCTGCGATATTCTCTGAAATGGAATAACACTCAAGAACAAAATCTAGTCTCTTTCAGTCCTTACAGGGTTTTCAGAGTATTGGCATTCATGTCACTCACGTCAGAAAAAAATTAACCGCAAGTTTATTTGTTTTTCATTAAACAAATTATTTGTCTAATGGTTATCGTGTGTTGGAGGAACCTAAGGAAGTGTGATGATCTCTAGGAGTGATGTATTTAAATGTGGAAAGGCAAGCAAGCACATAAGTCCATATAATAACCATTGTGCTGTTGATAAGTCTTAGCCCATCATTCATTTTAACTGATTGTTTGACAGGTTCTTGTTAGGGAAATTAGTTTTTTTCTTTATACCCATTTTACATACAGGTGAGGCATTGAGTCGAACTGTTAACCCAGCACTTCTGTGTTCATCACTAAACCATGTCCCCAAATACCACATCTACAAGTCTTTACCAACTCAGGGATGGTGACTCAACCACTTCCCTGGGCAGTCTGTTCCAATGCTTGAGCCCTTCCAATTTTTTTCCACATGAAATCTAAACCTCTCCTGGAACAACTTGAGGCTCCTGTGCTATTGTTTGTTACTTAGAATAAGAGGCCAACCCTCACCTGGCTACAGCCTCCTTTCAAGCAGTTGTAGAGTGATAAGGTCTCCCCTGAGCCTCCTTTTCCCCATGCTAAAGAATCCCAGCTCCCTCAGCTGCTCCTCACACAGCTCACTCTCTAGACCCTTCACCACCTCCACTGCCCTTCTCTGGACACACTCCAGCCCCTCAGTGTGTTCTTGTAGTGAGGGGCCCAGAACTGGACACAGTGCTACCTTACCAGTGCTGAGTACAATATATGACCTTATCCTAATACAGTTAGCAGGACAATCCCAAAATGTAGGCAGAACTATCCATTCGAATGTCCTTTATGCCAGAAGAATAATGAGGAGATGCAATATATGACACATTTTTCACTGATCATTTGAGTAAACAGATCAACCAAGAGATAAAATCTTTATTGCCCTAAATAGCACTCTTACATCAGTCCAAAATTAGACACATCAGGCTCTGTCTGTCATGTTCTCTTATGATATTAGTACGTGATATACTTTCAAGGTTGCCTGAAAGCTTCTATGAGTTAGCAAGGCTTTTGATAAGATAAGAAAAAAATCCCAACTTGCTCCCCTTTTAGCTGTAAGAAACTCTCAGCAAATTCTCCACTCCAGTGTTGATTATGGCCATTTCTGTGAAATACTCAAGGCGGCATCTCATGTATGACTTAACATCCATGTTAGCAGAGGAGATGCTGTATCATTTACTTCCCATTAAGATTTTCGTGACATAAAAACAGATAAACATCAGAAATGTTACATCAGAAGTTGGAATGTACTATCTTACTGTTTTCCTGTTGATGAAACTATGTTTCAAATACATATAATTAAACTCTATGCTTATTTTTTTCATCCTGTGTCTACATGAGGTACTGAGAAAAATACACATATTGGAGGAATGCCTGTTAGCACTCCCACGGATTTGTGATAAAATCCTGAGAGTCTGACATAATTCAAGAAAGTAATTGCTTTCCTGGTCAATATCTTGCTAGAGGTTTTTATAAAAAAGCTTGATGCAAAGGCCTTTCAGGTCAAATCAAAGACTATTTGATTTCCATGGGCTTTGGATCAAGTGAACAGCACTAAATCCTGCAAGGCATCCAGGGACTCACAGATGCTGCAGCATTTATACCCCTTACATTGAAATTTTTATTAAGTTTTTGTGTTCTGCAGCTGACAAAAGTTCTCATCACCTTGTAGATTATGACCTTTGATTATATAAATAGCTGAAGAAAGTAAGAGTAGTAAGAACTATCTGTGAATTTAAAGCATCTGTTTTCCTGTTTGCACAGTATTCAAGCTCTATGATATTCTTGGAGACTCTGAACCTTTACTTAAGGTACTTAAGAATAGTTATAATGTTTCCACTGTCCACAATGCTTTAAAAAGTATTTGGGAAAATACTATCTCCCTAATCTAAACTTGATCCAACCCACAGTTATTTACATTAACTGATAACATGAGAGGTGGAGGTGAAAGATGAATTAGTGTAAAACTCAAGCCTTGTCCATGGCTGGAAGTAAATGACATGGTTAGGATATAAGCAAAGGCAATAACACCATGATACTACACCAGTTATAACATTAGCAATCTTTAACTTCTACCCAAGGCAGAAGTTGTATTTTTTTTCTTTGATGTGCACTGGTGGATATCTTGCCATGAATTTTTCTTAATTTTTTTTAAGTCAAAATAAGAACAGACCAGTCATGTCTGATTTATAGCCTTTCACCATTAGACGAAATTGTGCTTTCATAGCATTGTTTCTGAAAGTATTCTCCATTTCACACATGGATGAAAAGTCAAAATTGCTTTGAACTGAAATCCCAAAAGCAATTCGAATCAAACAAGCCAGTGTGTAATTTTAGATTTTTGTTCCACATTTCTAAAAGAAAATGAATAAAAAGTAAGTGTATTTAATTCATGTATTTTTGGAAACAGGGAATTCATAAATTATATTTTCCAACTACACTTTACTTTGGTAAAAGTCTCACATAAGAAAACAAGTTCAAAGACTCCTGAAGAGATTTTCTATTACCTTACATCACAAGAGCTCTTGATGTTTTATTGTGAAATGTTTAGAAGAAATGAGGTTTCTTTCGGGAAAAGTTTCAGATATTTATTTGAACATATTCAACTTATTCTGAGATTGTCTTAGAACCAGAAAACATTATGGGTTGCAAGGGACTTTAAAGAGCATCTAAATCCAGGTAGGGGCACCTTCCACTAGAGCAGGCCCATCCATCTTGGTCTTGAACACTTCCAGGAATGCGGCATCCACAACCTCTTTGGGCTACCTGTTCTTACCCCTTATTGTCCTCCCAGTAAAGAATTTTCTCCTACCATCTAATCTAAATATCTCCTCTTTTAGTTTAAAACCATTCCTCCTTGTCCTGTCACTATCTGTCCATGTAAAAATTCATTCCCCCTCATTTTTATCAGGTCCTTTAGGTACTGGAAGGCCACAAAAAGGCCTCCCTGGAGCCTTCTCTTCAGGCTGAAAAATCCCAACTTCTTCTGTGCTGTCTTCATAGGGGAGGTTCTCCAGTCCTCTGATAATCTTTGTGAACCTCCTCTGGACCCTCTCCAACAGGTCCATGTCTTTCTTGTGCTGAGGGGTCTCACCAGACTGGAGCAGTGGGGCAGAATCCCTTCCCTTGCCCTCCTGGCCATGCTGCTTTTGATGCAGCCCAGGATGCAGTTGGCTTTCCAGGCTATGATTGCACAGTGCTGGCTCATGTTCAGCTTTTCATCCATGAGAACCCCCAAGCCCACTCTTCAAATCCATGTCTGACCAACTTGGAGATAAGAACATTGTATGGGACCATGTCGAAGGCCTTACAGAAGTCTAGGTAGATGACATTGGTCTGTCTTCCCTTGTCGACTGTTGCAGTCACTCCATCATAGAGAGTCACCAGATTGTTCAGGCATGATTTGCCTTAAGAAAGTCATGCTGGCTGTCTTGAAATACTTCCTTGTGTTGCATGTGCCTTAAAACTACTGTGAGGATTTACTCCATGGTCTTCCCAGGCACACAGGTAAACCACCAGTATGTGGTTCCCTACATCCTTCTTTCTTTCCTTTTTGAAAATAAGAGTGATATTTCCCTTCATATGACTGCAAAAGTTCTTAGCTTTTTTATAATTCCCTGATCAAAGTCAGTAACCATAATCACTAAAAGTTACCAATTTTTATACTACAGTAAAGAAATCATGTGAACAGGTGTATTTTTCTTTACCTCACACCATGAACCCATTGTAGAACCTGACTGGAAGACCACAGTACACTGGAGAGTCAGTGATTCACGTAACAGTGAAACTGAGCAAGTATAGCAGAGCATGTTCAATGTCCACCCCAGCCTTCAGGCTGTGCTCTGTTGTACAAACACACTGTCTGCAGGACAAACCTGCCCAGATCACTGTAAGGGAGGAGCCTGCAGGTAACTCAGTACTGGTGATTACAATGCCTGTTCAATGTTGCCTTCATCTAAAAGTGCAGCAAGAAGCTATCATGAAAATATCCATTAATAATAGAGTTGTTTTATTGCAGAAGTAAATAAAAAATATGCAATACCACAAAGAACCAAAAGACACATCTCTGCACACACAGAATCTGTGCAGCATGTTGTGGAAAAATCCCCCCAACCACCCAATGCTAAGCGAATGCGTAGTTCCCAGCATCTGAAGGGGTATGAGATTGGTAACTATATTCCTCTTTACTCTATGTTATTAAAATGTGCATTTTACTTAGTCATTTGTTGTACCTTTCTTGCCAAAAATCAGAAAAAAGCCTGCATTTTCACTCTCTCACCTCACATCCCATCATTCCACCCTGGTGCAGAACACTAGCCACTATCAGGCTGCTTTATTGAAGGACTAACAACTCAGTTTTTGACACTGTCTATATGTTTTTCTCTCTAGCAAACTAGTTAGGCAAATAATTTCTCTGCAGATTGGCTTCATAGGTCCCTGTTCTCAATTTGTTTTGAAAGGCTGTGGAAAATGGGTTGGCATAATAAAATTATAATTTCAAATCTCAAAAGTATGTAAAAAACTTGTCTTCAGACTAGGACTTGTTCCAACGACAACTTAGAAGAAAGAAAGAAGCTTAAGAAAGAGTTTCTTTTCCATCATTATCATCACTCTTCTAGCTTTTCAAAAGTATTAGCTTGAACTTAAAATGGGAAGAGAACTACTTTAAAAAAGTATTAAATCAAAATTGTTGCCCCAAATTATATACCAATAACCACCACTTCCCCTCAAAGGAGAAGAAATGTTTCATTAGTTATCCAGGATAGCACTTTTTCTTTAAAACTTATTTGGAAGTTTATGGTAAAGCTGGCCAGTTCAAGCGAAGATAAAAGGGGAAAGAAATTTTGTTCTGTAGTTCATTCATCTCTTTTCACAGACACAAAAAAAATTAATATGCCACTTAATGCATAAAAGAGCAAAATTTCATGAACTCTTACATTGAAAAAAAAAAGGAACATACTGAAGGAAATGTTATTTCACACTTGTATAGAACTACTATAGTACTAGCTGGCAAATTTGAGATTTGCTGTTCTGGAAAAGCAGATCATGAAGACAAACTAAAATAAGTTAAATCAAATCTTTGTTGATAATGGGATTTCAAAACAAATCACCGAATTCCCTTACCAGAGAGATTGGTATGATTTGCAGAGAAGTGAACAAAGTTCCGAAGGAAAATGAGAAAGACATAAACTCTGAAGCAGCTTTGACTGCAATACCCTGTCATGGCCTTTAAGGTTCTGTAGTACTTCAGTCTGGAGGCAGCTTTAGAGAAAATTATATTTTTAAAGTTGAATTAAATATGAAAATGACTACTGCAATGAGTAGATTGTCCCTGCTGAAATTTATTGTAGTGTGGCTCTAAAATTTTCAGTCTGCTTCACAGCTATGCATTGGCAATGCTCAAATGCAGTCTAGAGCTCTGAGACATCCTGGAAGAACAATGGCATGGGGAGATATGTCTGATATGTCTCCACTGGGACACTTTGGAAATGAACACTGGTGAAACAGCTAACAAGACCACTATGTGGCTTGGTCTTTAGATTTCCCATTCAGAAGAAAAGAAATAGTTTACAACCCTTTGAAGGGTAATCAAGGTATTCAAGCTCTCCCTATCTTAACTCACAAGCATTGCTATTTGAAGAATGATTTCTTTCCTGCAGAAAATTACAGTGGATGCTTAAATTTTTTTACAAATTTCTAGAGGCTTCTACTACAGCAGCACAAACATTAATTCTCCTTTTTTTTCAAATTTAAAATTTTTGTTGTGTTGTTTGGAAAAGACAAAAAATTGGCAAAGGCACTGAAGTGGTCTTCAGGGTTACACAAAACAAGAATATTTTGAGTTTAAATGTAGCGGATATGTTTCCTTTTTGATGAAGTGTAAATTGCCATCAAATGCTAAGCATGTGCTCTGCTATGATCTTCAAAAGGAATATGTTAGGAGCCTTTCACAGTTATGTAACTTGGGAACAAGGAGAGTTGATCAAACCAACTACCTCCGGAGCATGGGATTTATCTCATCCATTTCCACTTGGTATTTAAAGTCTCCACTAATAACAATAAATTTCAATTATACTCAGTGCAGAGGAATAAGCACATCCAGATGCCTGCTTCTCTTCGTTACCTCCTAAGTGAGAAAAGGATGACTAGTTCAGAACCATTTAACTTTTGAAGGAGTAAGTTAAGACCTATAAATATCTCCCAGAGATAGTAAGCAACTGGCAGAGAAATAAGTTGGAATTCCACCTCCAGATTCTTCCATAATAATAGTTCTATTGTACAGCATGTCTTATTTGTCTCCTTTAAAATAGTTTTATGTCCTGATTGTCTTCCTTAAAAACCCCACACCTAATATATGATCTCTAAACTCTATAGATGTACCCCTCCACACAAACACAGGGACTACGAAACGAACTATGTGTAGACAATATGAAAGGTTTATTTAAGGAAACTTCTCTGTTGCATTTGGATTTGTTTGCTGTGAAAACAAGGGAACCTCTGAGAATAGCTAGTGAGGTAGAAAACAGAGACCAGAAGGTATATTAAAGCAGAAGATACACCACTGAGAGAGACTAAAGAGATTAACCAATCTGTTTTCAGCCTTTTGATATAAGTATCTTTCAAAACCATTTATGTGGATCTAAATCCATACTTCCACCCATTTTTCTGTCCAGTATTCCAAGTTATCTGCCACTTTTCTCTGTATTTACTTAATTTGTTTGCAAAGACATAGCAAGCAGTGCACACTAAATGTTGTGACTACATAGAGCAATAAAGAAAACTCACATACAGTCTGGAAAAGTGTTGCAAGACCTTAAATCTCTTCCCTATTGCATGGCCAAACCCACTGTAAATCCACTCTGTGGACAACAGCCTGGAAGACACTGTGCTGTACTCATGGTGTGAGAGGGCTCAGGGCAGACAATTGCCAGAAGGCAGTTGCATCCAAAGGGATTTGGGCAGTCCACTCCAGGCACTCTCTTCTGTCTTCTAGAGACCTGGAAGAAAACTGGTTCCTATCTTCCCCTCCCACAACTAGGATTCTATCTTGCATGTGCACTGTTGCACAAAGATGTCTGTAATTAAAAATCATTGGTCATCTGTGCCAGACACAAGGAGCCAGCACCATCTCCGGTCTGCAGCTGTGCTTGTCTCCAGAGGAGGAGAGAGATTGTCAGCTTTGCCAGTGCGGCAAGAGGCTGAGCTGCACTGAAGGGCTCACCAGCACAACTAACAGCATTGCTTCTCCCATGAATTATTTAATGCACTAAACTTGGGAAATTTGGGCCTTCACAGGAAGGAAACTGTAGGCTAAAGGAATGATGATGGCTGCAGCTTTTCAGCAGCTGCAACTTCTACAGTGATCTGACTGATGGGATGAGGGAGGTAGGTGTCAGAAGTAGCGCATGGTCTTGAGAAGGACAGCATATATATCGCATATTACCTGGGGCTTTTTTTAGGAGGTTCCGTTATAATATTTGCCTCTAAATCTTGGCACCTTTTGACACATACTATAGGTTAATTACTTTGTTCACAAGCAGATCAGATAAAACTTGAGCTTCCCTTTAACTTGGAAAATAACTAATACTGAGCATGTCAAATCATTAAGCCACTCTGTGGACAGATTTAGTCTAAACTATCTCTCTGTGGGAAAGCTTCAATTTGTACTCTTTCAAGCTTCCACTCAGATGCTAAAATAGCAAATTCCACCTTAATTCTCAAACAGTCTAGAGTTTACAATATTCAAAGTTTCTTTTTTTATATAAATACATATAAAATAAACACAAGAGACAGCTGCAAGCATAGCTCTTGCTAGGTGTAGCTAGCTCTGTTTGTCCAGTATCTTATGACATCCACATTTCAACTTGGATTTTATCAACTGATATAAACAAATGCATCAATTACAAACCCAACCAAAAAGCTTAGAAAAACTGAAAACTTTCAATGCTAGAAGTGGTAAAAAATACTGTGGTATTTATATTACAAAAAGTTAAAAAGAGTTGTTATTAAAGATTGTTTGATACTGCTATACCTTCAGTAGAAAGGCCACAAATTTAAACCATTGCTGTATACCAACAATGAAGTGGTTAGATACCTTAAACCAAAAAAGTATACAGGCTCTTCACAATCAGGTTTGGAAAATATCTTCAATCTCTCTGCTTTTTATTCCTCTGTGGGAAAAGGAGAGTTGGGGACCAGCATGTTGCAGCTGTCATCCACCATGTCAAAGAGCATCAATTTTGTTCCTAAGCAACTCTGCACAGTGCAGTAGCTGCCGCCCATAACTGATAAGGATGCTCAGGGAATTGTTAAGTGGCTGCAAGTGTAAGAGATAAAAGTTGCAGAAAATGAAAGTAAGGTCACTAACACAATAATAAAAGTCCTCTTTTGCGCTATAAAAAAGGGGAATATGAATACTAACAACAATGCAAAGTTAAGGATCCCACTTACATTACATATGCTCTCATACACAAAACTATCTTGATTCATCTTATTGAAAGAAGCAGTGAGTTAGAATGCAAAAGACACATTCAGACTGTAAGCTTTTACACAGTCCTAAACTAATTCCTTCACAACCTTACAGTCTAACTCTCAGCCATTTACAGGGAATGCCTGGATGGCCAAGCTTTCAAGGGATAATTTGAAAGACTGTTCCCTGTGTATCAGCCAAAATATTTTGAGAATCTGCCAATATAATTCATAGAAAAAAATCCATATATCAGAATACACATTTGAAAAAAGTTAGGGTTTGGCCTCAAAATATTTTTTTTCCAAAATAATAATTAATTAAAGCATGTTAATATATTATCATAAGATTAGGCTATTATAGATACCATTAAGGAGGTTCACAGTTACTTCTTAATCCAAAATTAATTCTCTTAATCCAAGAGATTTAAAACTGTAGTGAAACATACTTTATTTTAATTTACCAAAGTAGTCAGAGTAATTAAATAAAATCCTAGAAGTTTATACTGCCTTTTATACTATAAGAAGTCCTAGTTAAGGACACTGAGTCTTCAATAATCAAATAGCTAAATTTATTTAGAAAGCTACATATTTCATAACATTTTTGTTTTAATGCTGATGTTATAATAGATTGTATTTAAAAAAATTATACAGGTATTTTCAATATTGGCATTTTTTCTTCCTATGTTATTTTTTTATATAAAGCCTTAGTGCAAATGGTAGTAACTACAGAACTGAGCTAGACTCCATCTGGTTAAACATCAGCTCACAAATCACAATCTTTCCTCAAAAAGAAAGAACTGTGATATAAGATGCTTACCTCAGGAAATAATTTTTTTTACAAAGAATCAGGAAAAAACAGGAGAACGTGCTTTAAATACGCTTCATTTAGGAACAGAGATTAAGGTAAGACTCAACCAGCAGAACTGCAGACTCTGCTTACAAAGTTCATATTACTGCACAAAAAGAAAACCCAAAGGCAGGCAAAGTACTTCTCAAGCCTCCTACATAAATCTACAAGCAATGTAAAATAGACACAAAATAAGAATGTTTGCCACCATTCCAGAGAAGGGGATGAAATTGCAGTGGTCAAAATTGAGAATTACTTTTTCTTACCATGCATCAGTATCTTAACAAATTTACTGTGTATAAGCTAAATAAGAGACCTATTGAAACCAATAAATCCTCAGATTGCATGTTTATTTCAAAATGCAATCACCTACCAGACATTGTTTCATAATTTTTCACACTGTTTCTAAAAATATTTTCATTAATAATATCTACATGTCATAGCTTCCATTTCTTACATACCTTTTCATGCTGAACTCTTGGTTTGAAAACCACAGAGACAGAAAATTAGGATCAAAAAATATATCCCTTGGATAATTTACATTTCTCTTCAAAAGAAGTTACCTGTCTTTTTTCACTCGAATTACTCATTCCTCTTTCCTAAGCATACCATACATACAACACTCTTATCTCCTTCTTTTTTTTAATCTTCTATTTTAACCAGACCTGAACCCTAGCAGGATCCATTTGATTCTGATAGGAGCATTTGATACTGCCTCTGAGACATACCCAAAGTCTGAGTTCAAAGTCTGAGTTAAGTATTCTATACTTATCCTAGAAGTTACTCCTGTGCACATAAGACTGTTTTCTAAGGTGACTAGGTACCTAGCTTCAACTGTTTCTAACACCCAAGCCTCTTCTGAGAATTCAAGTTGAGTGCCTATTTTCATCTCCAGACACATAAATGCCTTTAAATTCTTTCTTGTAGTGTTTGGGTCCTATAAATGAACAAACCTAGGAGATCTCTATGTCTGTGAAACTTGACTTCTCAGTTAAACCAATCAGATCAAAGAAACCAGTAACACAGATGAAACGATAAAAAACAGGGGTGAAATGCAAACCTACTATTCCCAAATACTTTAAATATGCAAAGTTTTACTTTGTTCATACTAAAAACATTTCTGTAGGATTTTTAGAAACCTCACATTTTCTGTAACTGAAGAATCATGCTCTAACTAAGTACATTTACGCAGTAGCTCCTAATGCTTTCACCTTCAGGACGGAGATCTGCAGATAAGTAAGGAACAATACTGCACAGTGGAATATAAGAAAGGAAACTCCTTTTCTAAATACACAAAAAATACAATTGCTTATATGACTGATATCTTGTATCTTTAATAATCAGAGAGATAGCAGTCTTTTGCTGTTTTGTTAGCTTTTGTCAATGCAATTAACTGATAGAATTTGAACTCGTGGTAGTAGGAATGCTGTACTGATAACTAGGTACATTAAGATGTATCTCCTAATAATGCATAAGTTGTGTCTATGCTGCTATGAGAAAAGGAATGCAGTATAATTATAATAGAGATAAATCCTGTTAGATTTTATTCTTTTTATGCATTGATCACATGATATTCATAGGGTGCTCATGTTAAAACCTGAGCCTTCATATGCCAGATACGTGAGTAAATTTTTGTATCCAGTATTTTTCTACAGGCACTCATACCTGTTACATATCAGATGTTCTAGTCAAAAGCATTATTCTTTATTTCATCTTAAATCACATGTATTTAAGTCTATGCTGTGAAAATAAAGCAAATTTCACTGTGTATTTGGTGAAAATTGATTTTTTTTGTCAAAACAAACCCCACAGTTTTTTACTTAACAAGACATTTATAAAACATTACTAGAGGCACAGCAAGATCAAAATCATATGTTTCATAAAAATATATTAAGAAATAGTGGTAGAAATAAAGGCTCCCAACTGTGTTAGGAGTTGAAGTCCAAGAATGGTGACTATTATTGTTCCAGGAAGTGTAGTGTAGAGCTATGATTTTAAAGCATTGTCTATAAACTCAAAAACCTTTTCTCCACTGCATAATCAATTCAGAAAAAAGTAAAATATGTCTTAAAGACTATGTCTTCCAGAAAAACCTGTGCTCCTATCTATTTCCCAATAAATGATAGGTACAGAAATATACAGAATATTTCCCATCACTCTGTTAGCTCTGTTGTCATGTAACTGATGAAACCTGTTAAGGCTGATTCTAAACATTTTCTGTATTTCTAATTTATACCCCCTCTTTGGAACAATCTATGATGTTAACCCCTGATAAATCAGATTCTTCTCTCGTTAGCTTACCATAATGAATATTATGAACTTCTGCCAATGGACTATAGTGTCATAAGAATCAAGTAAAAGGAGTAATTCATTAGACTTTCTTTCAAATTTCTGAAAACTTAATTGTCACCCTGAAGTTGCAAGATGTTCGCAACTTATTTTGAATAATCACTTTATTTCTGTGGTATTTATGTTCCCCTCTTCAGAAATACAGTTTCCATTTCCAGGGGTTTTTTTGCATGGTAGGTACTATTTCTAATACTGTATTAATAGATTTACGTGGCTCTTATATTGCAAATTTTTCATCTTAGAAAAAGGCACAATGATGTGAGTCATATACGGATTGTCATCACTCAGTTTGAACTTCTTGGGTTTGATCACTTAAAGATTTTACTAAAATGACAGTATTCACTGATGATTACTTGAATGATAGGCCCTAGTCAATAGATCAAGCACTAGTCATATTTACTCTCCGAGATGATTTGTTCTGCTGTACTAAGCATATTTCTATGTTACATCTAGGTCCACAGTAATCTAATTGTTCTTTTTCTTTTCTCAAAGAAACAACAAGGAAACAAAATTCCATCTGTTTCTACCAAAGGAGCAAATAAATTACATCCTGAGCAGAAAGATCATCTTGTTAAGCATCACCTTCATGTTTTTCATAACTGAACTAAGGAAGTTCAAAAAAAAAAATGACTGAAACAAGCTAAGTCCTTTTCCTCTAAGAGACTTTCAGGATTTTTTTGAAGAGGAAAGCTGGTCCCCAGTGTAACTAAATAAGAATACAATTACTCTACTCTCTATCAAGCAACAACAGCCCAATATAGTTTCAGCAGTATTTTTATTACAGAATAAATAATTTTTTTACTGTTATCAAAATGACCCTTAGTATAACAGATTCTCCCTGGAGCCCTTTTTGAATATCTAGTAATGTACTTTGAAGGTGATCACAACTACACTTTGTCCCTCCTCTGTTATATAGGCTAAATGTCTCTGCTGTGAAGAGAAAATAGATTGAGACATCAAACACATTTGTAAAATACAAAATCCACTAGGCTGTATATAAGAAGACAAAAATAGAAAAATTCTATTTGAAACAGGGTTGAAAATATCAAACAAAAACTGAATGAGAAATATGTATGTACAAGATACAGAAATAATACTCCAACTTTGTGAATCTTTACATTTGTAACACAAATCATAAGAATACATCCAAACTTTTAATAAAACTTTTCACAAAACAAAGATTTTGAATTTTGTTCTCTCTTGTCAGATTTTATTAAACTCAATAGATTATTTCAAACTAAAATGCAGAGACTATAAGGAACTAAACACACTGAAAATGGCACAGTGGTGAGAAAAGAGAGTATGTGTGGCATTTGAGAAAAAAAGTGATTATTTAGAAATTTTATTATGGTCATAAGGAAAAATTCTATCAAACAAAGGTCAGAACAAAAAATCTTTTCTGAGGAAAGTTCAGGTCAAATGAATGACAGTGATGACAAACGAAAGATTTGAAGATTTGATCTAGTAGTGAAGAATGAATTAGGAATCTGGAACAAAGGAGCAGAAGAAGAAAAAATAAAGCCAGCAGAGTCTTATTACAAATGCTAACCTTTTCTTGAAGAAGGGAGGAAAGGTGTCAACCAGTAGACAAACCCCAACCATGAAAACTATGGAAAGTGGTAGCTGAAATAAATAATGGAAAAAGAAATAGAATATACCTATATTGATGAAAAAAAAAGAATGGAAAAAGGACTGAAGATGGCAAAGAACATGAATGTGCAGGAAAAGGAAATCCTTTCTTCCGCTGTTCACTGTTTGAGGCTTTCTGTTATCATACCTATTTATTATAAAGTCTACAGAGAATTTGATATATCTTAAGTGGGTTTCCCCACACATTATGGGCTATATTAACAAACAATCAAACCAAACAGTTGCGCTTTTTTTCTGAAAGACACACCTCTAGTTTATACAGTGAAAGCAAATAAATGACTAGTCAAGTTTGAGCTTCCCCTCATAAAGTATTATGTTCATCTACTGAAGTGTTGTGTGACTTGATAAAGCTACCCCATGTAAAGGCTATAAAACCAGAATTTTAATATAGCAGTGAGATTGTTTTAGAACTACTCACAGAAGAGCACTACCTTCCTTATTTAAAGTGTAATATCTTCATAAAACACAAACTGCAGTACATCTCTGACTGACTTGGGAGCAAACAATATCCTTACATCCTCAAAACCTTACCAGCTATTCCAGCTCATTTGTTGGCTCCTGACAGGGCAGACAGAAAGTTATGAGATTGGCATGCTATAAGGTGATGGCAGAAAGTGACATAACTGTCATTATGGCTGTAGATGTTCACAAGCACCTAGGAGTGGCCAGTCCCAGTGGAGGACTGCCAGTCCCAGTTCAATAGACTTCAGCTTTTCTCTCTGTCAAGCTTCACACTAACCTAATTCTTGACCTCTATGCTCTCCACTATTATCTTGAATCCCCATAAAATATTTTGTGACCTCCTTCAATTTTATTCTCTTTTCTCCTCTTGTTTCTACTTTACTTGTGCTACAATTAATCCTGATAAAACACTAGTTTGAAGTTTAAAATCAGATAATTCAGATTCTGGAAGCGTACCTGCTGTTTTTCTAGAGGCATCTTTCTCTTTCTTTCTCCACCTTTATCTTTTTCTCATGTTCTCTTTCTTCCTTTGCTCATTTCTTCCCTTCTTTTCATTTTTTTCCCCAGCTCTTTCATGTTACATTTCCATGTACATGTACTACTTGAGCTGAGCAGTCAAGAGCAGTTAATAGCTGGGATATCCTTGGAGGCAAAAATATAGTAATATTTGAAGTCACTAGCACTCTGCAAAAGAAAATGTAATCTATGTTTTTTAAAGACACTTTAATTGCTCAGCAATCATGCAGAACTGAGAAATATAGCTCTGCTTCCAAGGTAATAACTTGCCAAATTGCAAAGGTCTCTTACTCAATACCCTTGCTATCTAGAAAAATATGACAGTGACACCAAGACTCAAAAACTCAATTTTAAGTTAATCTATTATTTGCTATTAGCTTTCATGAATTTTTGTAGTATTTCACATAACCTGCTGTGTGATACTGTCATCTAAAACATAAAGACTTCATCAAGTTTTGTTTCTAAAAGAGAGAAGTTGGTCCTATCGGGTCCATTTATACACACCTCATTCAGCTAAAACTAAAGTTAAAATGAACAGGAGTTCTGTATTAGTAAAGAGGTGGTAAGCTTTAGCACATAAAAAAAGTATTAGTACTAATTACAGCCAGCTTTCACTGACCCTTGATGCTTTTCCCTATATCTTCCTTCTCCTTTTGTGCAATTATTCCATCAACAAAAAAGATTTCAAAGATTTCATTATGCTAATTTTATTTAAATTATTCACATATATATATTTAACATTTAAACATAATCTTTATAAAGTTATCATGATGCTATTAAAAGGACATAATCTAGCTAATCCAGTGATTAAAGATTTCATAAAAATTGGAGATGTCTGTCATATCTGAACCTATATTGTGCCTGAAATCCTGAGGGTGAGACTTTGGATCTCTGTTCAACCTGCTCAAAACTTCTCTGTTCAAGCTACCTTGAAAAAGGTGTCAAGCATGTGAGGATTCTCTTTAACCCTTTTTGTTCCACTTGGGAACAACCTATTTTGTCACTGTATACTTAAAAACAGGTTCTTATGTTCTATTCAAAGAGATTTGAAATTATGTTCAAATTACACCAGTACTTTTGAAGATTTTACTCAGAGTAAAACCTCAAAACCTGGAATTACAGAATAACACTAATGTGTGTGTGTGTGTGTGTGTGTATGTGTGTGTGTGTGTGTGTGAAAGAAACAGACAAATCATATTAACACCAGATGTGATATCATACCTGTGCTATAATCAGCTGCAATCTGGGCATAAAACAAGAAAAGTTTCTGTTCAGGACCATGGACAAGTACTTTCCACTGTGCACGAGCGTGGAAACAACTTTCTCAGAAAGTACTTTTTTTTACAAAAAAAACCATACACCAGCTTCTGGGGTTTTTTATATTAAAATATCAGTCAATTCTTTCTTGAAAACATCACTGTTCTAATTAAAAATAAATGGTAAAAAATATCAGCATCCAAAAATACAAGAATGTGGATCTAGTTATCATGCCTAACTTGTTTCTTCTGCTAACTGGTCCCTTCCATTTGTCACCAGCAACAGAAAATGAAAACCAAAAACTACCCAGGAACCTAAAAGGCAGGTTATAATCCCCAAAGCTCTTGTCACTCCTTTTTAGCATAAGTTGTCCTTACAAGAAGTATGAAATATTTACTATGCACTATATTTATCTTCATTTGTTATATCACACTGAAGATAAAAGCCTTGTATGAAAAATGGTGGCATGAGACATTCCTTTTATCTTTTTCAATATTTTGTATGTGCGTTTCCCAAGTAAATTACTATTGCACATAATAAGTCAAGTTTTTCATAATAGTTTAATACTGCATTTTCATTTTGTTAAATTTAAAAGTTACACATGTTTCATAAATTTCAACAGTCCCAACAAGATATGTCAAAATGCTAATAAAATTATGGGCTTTGCCTTAATGAAAGTGCTAAGTTTGTCATTTAGTATCTGTAATGATTAAACAACTAGTCAGTTTGTAATGAATCAAAAAATTTTCATTTTCATAGAGGGTATTATACAACTGAAAATTAAGAATAAGGAAAAATTGTCATGTCAAATTAGTCAACCTTCTAAATCCCTGTTGTAATTAGAGACAAATGCATTTCATAACTTGGTGCAGAGAATCAGCTGACACAATCAGACTCTGGTATCAGAGACTTCATAAAATAATACTCTCCCCCATCCTTCCATTAAACTGCATTGCGTTCTAATGTCAACAGTGACACTTTTTAATCCCTATTCTCTGAAAGAAATAGTATTGCCATTAGAATTGCGTTTAAAGACACATGCTTGATGTGTCATATGTCTCACACTTTCTCAGATCATTTTCCAGAGTGTGTCACCAGTCAGTGCAGCTTGACACTCATAATTTAAAAGTTATAGGTCCATGAAAATCAAAGGAAATGTGTTCAATGTCTTAAATAAAATCACAAATATATTTTTTTTTGTAAAGACAAGATATGGTTTTCATGAAAACAAACCACTCTGTAATGACAAACTCAATACCCAGGCCTACATCAATACAGGACTTAAAACAAAATGGCAGATTCACAAACTGATCAAATTAAAAGCTTGCACTTCGGTTCTCATTGTAAATATTAATAATTTACCAACACTGCAACAAGTCCTGCCAGCAAAGACAATACTCCATTAAAAGTCTACTGATAACTCACACATACTAATAAAATATTCCAATTTCACTGTCCAAAACCAAACAGTTTCAAGACTTTTTTGCTTTGTTTTGTTGTTTGCTTTTTGGGGTTTTTTGCAGTTTTTGGATTTGGGTTATTTTAATTTCAGCAGTGCTGTTAACTCTCTTAAACATGTAAAACATCTTGAAGGAAGTCACAAGTTGAATTCTTAAAGTTCTGTAACAAAAACCCTCACATTTTTTTCTATCACCATCTTTTTAAATTGAGTATTTTCCATTCATTCCAATACACTTGTTGAAATGTTGGCTGTAACCAAACACCAGCTGCACTTACCCCAGTGTTGTCATGGTGACGATGGTGTACCAGAAGGCTGCAGGGATGCTGGTGAACTTGCTGGCTGATGAACCTTTCTCTGCATAGTACATGACTGTGGCAAAGATGATGATGGCCATAGTGAGTGAGAAGAGGAGGAAGCCTAACTCCGAGGCACAACTTTTCAGCGTATAGCCCAGGATGCGCAGACCCTGTGAGTGGCGGGAAAACTTAAAGATCCTGAAGACGCGAAAGACTCTTAATGTCACAAAAGCCCCACTGACATCCTCATTATCTGTCATCACCAGGCCAATGTAATATGGCATTATGGCCACCACATCAATGATACTCATGACACTGCGCACAAATTTGTAGCGACTAGGAGCTGCCAGCAGACGTAGGAGATATTCAACTGTGAAGATCATGACACAGGCAGTATCCAGACAGAAGAAAGCCACTGCATACCGCTCTCCACAGGGCAGCTCTTTAATGCGACCCGGGCTTACCCCACAGGGCACTGTCTCCACCACATTGGCAATAACAGAGACGGCAATGAAGAAACCAGTGACATAGTAGAAGACTAGAGCCAGGGTACTGGTGTGTGGGTTTTCAAAGGCCCGCCACATCCTCTGACGAGCTGTCATTGAGGGGAGGGAGCTCTCAGCTACATGATCCGTATCAGCATCATCCTGCAGGCGCTCAGCATTCTCACGCCGGCGATCCTTGTACTCCTCATAACAGCAGTCACCAATGATCTCAGGGATGATGCCAAAGAAGGCCAGCTCCTCATCATAAGCTGAAATGCACTCCTGGCGGGGATAATGAAGCTTCCCAGTACGGTAGAAGTTGAGAATGTGGCGGAAAATGTCAGGGTCCCGATCAAAAAAGTACTGCTGTGTCTCAGGGTGGTAGAAGAAGTCCCGCTCTGAACTGCCCAGCAGAGTGTCAGGGTAGCGCTCTAAGGTGTCCAGCCATGTCTGGAACTGGATGCCACTCACATTCAGCACAATCAGAGAGTCCTGGCTTCGCTTTCTCTCCTGCCGTGGAGCAGCTGGCATGGGACCAGTAGCCACTGGCATCCATCCTATGGCTGCTGCCCTGGCAAAGGGTAACCAAGCTGCTACACCTGCTGCCATGGTTCCAAACGCCTATTACAGCTAAGGGAGTCAATCTAGAGACAGTTCCAGTCCAGCCACTAAAATAGAGAGGGAAAAGAAAAATACAAATTCTCACATATTCTTGAGGCAGTAGAATTTCTGAACATTTTTGTGATATTCAGTATTAACTGAAAACCCTTCTGCTTCCTTTTTGTTTCCTCCACTTTTTCACCCCAGAATATGCTCTCCAGGTGCTGGTCAGACTGTTAGGACAATAAATGAAGGCACTTGGAAATCCTTGTATTCAAAGCAGCTTCTCTAACAGCCTTTGGATATAAGGTCTCCATTCGAGACCCCTGGATGGAAGCAACAGTCCTCAAATCACTAGCCCCTGGAGTCGGCTAGTAGTTCTAGTGCAGCTGTGCAGCCACCTGGAAGGAGATTTTCCTCCACGCGCGATGCAGCCGATCCCCCGCCCCTCCTCCGCTCGCTCCCCGCCCGCCGCCGGAGCCGGGCCGCGGCAGCCAGCGGAGCCTTCCCGGGCGGCTGCAGCGGGGCCCCAGCGCTCGCCGCTGGCCGTGGAGGGGCAGAGGGGATGGGCCGAGCGGGCGCTCCCCCCTTCCCGGCGGCAGCCCTGGAGCAGCGGCGGCAAGAATCCTCTCCCTGACCTTTAATCGTCTCCCGGGGACTCCTCTGGACCCCGGCTAGGGGCCGGGGGAGCCGGCGGGGCAGGGGGAGGAGCTCCAGGCGGCAACATTAAACTTTAAGGCAAGTTTTCCTTGTAGGAAATGCTTTGAAGGGCAGAGGGATGCCGGGGATGGGGCGCCGGGAGGGGGAAGCGCCTGACAGAGAGGGAGCGGGCAGAGCGGGTCTCTCCCCCGGACGGAGCATCGGGACACGGACAAGGGCTGATCTGCGGCGAGGAGACCGGGGTCGGGCAGAGCCCCCGCGGTCCTGCCGGGGGCAGGAGCGGGGGCTTTGGAGACACATGCAGTAGGTGCGCTGCACGGGGCATCCCCGGGAGCGCCCGAGCGGGCGGCGAAAGGCGAACCTAGGGGAGCGGGAGAGGGGCAGG